>JAPKLY010000353.1:188910-249736 GCA_026898435.1 Prunella vulgaris | reverse complement strand
ATATATATATATATATATATATATATATATATATATATATATATATAATAATAATCACTACGAAAAACTTATTTTTTACCTGATACCATAAGGTGGAAGACCTAAGTTGCGACCATCAACACCGAATAATGACCCTTGTATGCGGGTATTACCAATATTCAGAGGTTGTATTGTCAATATTCTTGACCATGCCCATATCTACAAAAATAATTGAATGAGACATATAATTATGCAATATAAAATTTAAAACACAATTTTAAACAATAACAAAATTAAATACCTGTAAAATGGACAATGGTCCAGAAATAACTTGTCTCTCAAAATTTGCAGCCTGACAAAGCTCACGATATGAATAGGCTAATATAGCACTAGCCCAACTGTAAGGCCCCGCATTTTCTATACTGAGAAAATATAGATATAACAGAGAAATCACTGCACGAGAAGAATCAGGCATCATTAACCCCCCCTAACATTATAAGAGCACAACCTCGTGCATACTGATCCACAATTATTTGATTAGTGTCTTCTGTAATCACAATGTCCTTCAAATGATTACTCAATGCAGAGAGCTTGAGTCGTGACTTACTCTTCATATTAGTTTCATCGGGCATGAAACCTACCAACTCATAACACAAATGTGTCCACTGGGCTTTTGTCAAATGAGGATCATCACAAATAACAGGTGAACCCTCTACAGATAAACCCCAAATGATAGCAACATCCTATAAAGATATAGTCGCCTCTCCAACAGGAAAATGAAATGTGTGTGTCTCTGGGCGCCATCTCTCTACCAATGCAGTAATAAGATGATTATCAATTGGCATTGGTCCACATCGAGCAACATCATAGAACCCCATAACATGTAGAGCATCAAGAACTCGAGGATGTCGACCATATTTTGTACATCTACCCTGAAACTCCAAAAAATGTGGGATGTCGCATGAGTTTCTCTTAGTGTATCATCCTCACTAATGGTTCTCCCAAAAATGGCTTCCGAACGATGTGTTTCCTGGGACGACAAGACTGACGGATCATTTGGTCCATACAATTCTTCATACGAAGTCATCCTGATATTAAATAAAAAAATAACAATATCAATTTTGTATAACAATTATGTATAACAAAATATATTATGAAGATACACTTTGATATACCAAAATCTACTTATTCACATATTCAAAACTATAATTCATATATTTACAACTAAACTCAAAACCTAATTCACAACTATAATTCACAAACTTACAACCTAATTCACATATTCTCAACTAAATTCACAACTAAATTCATACATTTACAACTATACTCAAAACCTAATTCACATATTCTCAACTATAATTTATAAACTCACAACATAATTTACATATTCACAACAAACATACACAACTAAATTATGATTCATATACTAAACTCACAACTAAACTAATATATTTACGACTACACTCAAAACCTAATTCAAATATTCACAACTATAATTTTTAAATTCACAACATAATTCATATATTCACAACAAAAATACACTACTAAACTATTGTAAAAATACACAACTAAATTATGATAAAAATACACAACTAAAAAATAATTACACTCACAAAAAAATTAAATCAACTATCTACTCACAAAAATATATCTCTTAATGTATGTTAACTATTACATACTTTAAAGAGCAGTTTTTGCAGCTTGGGGCGGTTTCTGGCGGCTTCCGGCGGGCTCCGGCGACTGAGAAGTGTGCTGAAATTCAGGCGAATGTATTGGAGGTGAGTGAGGAGTGTATGTGTAAAGAAGTTTGTGAGAATGTGGGATAAATAAGGGTGATGGGGTTGGGGGGAGTTAATTTGGGTGGTTGCAGAAATTGGTTGGAGGATTTAAGGGGAATGGGCCGAAAATTAATGTGCTGTTGGAGGGAATAATTAATTTGGGAGGATTGTTGATGATGAATAAATGATGATGATATGGTTGGGAAAAAGTAGTTAGAGTGGTTTAATTTGGGGAGGTGTGGGAAGGACCCGAAAATTAATTGGGGGTATTGATGATTGATTTAATGTGATGGCCTGAAGGTGGCAGGGCGTGTCTCATGGGAACTGAAGGCGACATTTGAGATGGCGCCCTTCAATGGGGCCGGCTGCTGCGTCAGAGGGCGCCGTTGGGACTGGCGCTCTTTTTAAGAGCGTCGTCTCGATCGGCACTCTTGCTTAAAACGATAATACCCCAAAATTTCACCACAGATTGATGAATAAAAAAAACAATATTTAGAAAAAAAAAAGCCTAGAAAAGGACACCATTTTTAACAAATAGACTAACTCACAAATGGATCAAATACCTTACAAGTCAAAGCTAAAAGTTATTATTTTGTGTATTTTCGGACTTCGATGGTTGCATTTGATTTCCAATTAACAAAAAAGGCAATACATTGTATAAATAAATTTCACCTTTAAAGTTACTTTGAAAATATTAATATAAATTTCATACACCCCAGTAAGATTTCAAAGATGAGGCAATTTCGGAATTTCCCATGAAAACAAAAGGTAACATACCCTACTGATTATTCACTCACTTGACATGACCACCAAACCGTTCCTCAGAAAGCGATGTTTCTTTAGCAGATTAATAATTCAAATTGTCACAGAAAATTAGTAATAAAAGAAAATTTAAGCCAAAATTCAGAACACTAACCACAGGTTTTACATCGATCATTGCTCAAATGGTTACATCCCTAACCTGGGTAGTGAGTTCAAATCATCATTTTGACTTGTCAAGAAAAATAAAATTTGATCATTGCACCAGAACCATACTACATTTTTGTCTCATTCTCTACTTGATCTACCAAATGGTAGAAATGATTAAATGTTTCTAGAGTGTTGAAACAAAATGCTCATCACTGTTTTACACCATATATCGGGCGCAAATTATTGAGAATGTCGGCATAATCCATTGTCGCCGCACTGAATACTTCATTCCAAATCTTTGCAAGATCTGTTTCAAAAGAAATCAGAGTTTGTCAAACACAAGCTTAAGAACAACTTAAATATGTTGAATTAGAATCACAGCTGCTCAAGTACTAATCCAATTCACTTTGATCTTTAATTTGAAAATACTTCTAATATTAAAAGGAGTAATGATGTACGAGTCGCTATATCTTCTCCTCCTTTTCTCATCATGAATAAACATGTGAACGCAACCTTGAAATTCAACATCCCATATAGACAAGCCAAATCCATCAATTTAGGTTCAGAAAGGAGGAGTCTTGCATAAAACTCTCTCATGTATGAGACATGATACTCTTGCATAGTTTTGTGATACCATTTGAAATTTGAGTATGAAAAAAATAGGCAAGCGTATCATGTCTAATATATGAATCTGTCTTATACAAGTTTTTGTGCAAGTATATTGGCGTGTAAGGCAGAGTGCATTATCAATGATGCATAGCCAGTGATGAACCACAAGTTGGAGGCCCAGAGATGAACATGTAGCAGCCAAAAATAAAAAATAAACTAAAGTCAATTTCAAAATCAGTTTCACCTACGAGGAAAAAGGAGAGGTTTAAAGAAAAGAGCAATCAGCTTAAGTGCACAAATTCGATTTTATATTAAACTGGTCATAAAATCATCAAGCATTAAATTTCAACAATCATTTTGATCAAATCAACAACTAAGAACAAAACAACATAGACTACTAAATGGGCTGCAAAACTAGGATCATATTCCAACACTAATGTCTCCCGCATGCACATTCATATGATCACTTCAATCGTCATCAGAAGAGATTGAATCTAATTTGTATCATGTTTCCAATTTATGAGTTCTATAGTTAAATGATATTTGATTTAACTTACCAGCCTTGTCTGCCAAGGAAAGGCACATAATTATCATACCAAATCTCGGGATTTTGGGCAGATTCTGCAAGTACTCAACAGCTAATGCCATGTCTTCCCTGCGAAATGAACCAACCTTATTCAAGTTTTCATGCAACACAAAGATAGGTCCCACCAAACATATTGAAAGGATAGAAGCTTACATAAAAAAGGTGGCGATGCACCTAATGATGTCAATGAGTATCGGAGCAGACAATGCATTTTTAAAAATCCCAGGTAATGCAATTGGTGAAGTTACCTGATTGGCAGAAACAAATATTTTAGTTGAGGACTAAAACAAAATAAGAGTAATACATTAGTCACAACTTCCACTTCTATTGTTGCTGAGATAGGTTCCCTTTACACTGTGGTTGGTTAAATAAATATGAAAATCAGTCCATGAATTTGGAAAGTTTCATCGCTCTGAAAGAAGCAGTGTCTACTACATTATTATTTGTAGATATTTCGTAGCTGAAGGAATTCTCTAAAGAGAAATTGCTTTATGGGAGTGTGTAGCTTAAGCTATTGATTGGTCTATGTAGATAACTAGATATATGTCTGCTATATTGGAATTCACAACCTAATGTGCCTTCGTTACAATCACTCTGTGACCTTATACAAAAGATAGGCTGGTTTGCTAGAAGAGAATCTTTTCTATTATCAGATTTAAATTGTGTTGTACATGAGTTGGCTCCGTAAAATCAAGTATACAGAAGTGAAAATAGTTAAAATAAAACAGAACACTTTATCTATTTCACTTAATTAATTTCCTTGGACCTATATAACAATAAAAGAACAGAAAATACAATACCTTTAATAAGCGAGACTGTAGGTTACGGTCACCAGAGAGTCCTCGCCAAGAAACCTCGAATTGATAAGCCGAAGTTGGTGGAACAATGTTTTTTGCAGCTTCGACCTTTGCCAGATTAGCAGCTTTTGTAGCAAGCTCTTGCACAGATGCCCCCAGCTCCTGCTTTTTATTTTTTGGTTTGTTCTGTCACAAGTTCAAATAAGGAACGTATCACTAAAAGACTTGGGGGAAAAGGAAAAATCCAGCAAAGAATTGTGCATGCAAAAAATATAATTCTATGTAAATTGCTAAATTTCTGTTATCACGAATTGCGACTAGCATGACGTTATCATCAATACCCAGGAACTCTAGACTATTGAAGCCGCCACTCGAAAATATCCAATAAGTTTTTCTTGAAGAATTTATGAAAATTTATTACTACTGTTGTTTTATGACTCGAAAAAACAAGCAAAAACATGTACGAAATTTACACTTTATTTTCAGATCTCAGAGGTATTACAGAACCAAATCTACTTTGTGTCATAGTTTAAAACTAAAAGGACATATACTTAACCTAAAAAAATGAACGAAAACCTCAATGGAAGTAAATTTGTAAATATGCACCCTTATTTGTCCAAGAGACTGCTTTTCAACAAATTTCAACGAGAAAGGGACCTTATTAAGACTTTCACAAAGCAGAAAATACATGTCGTCCAATCATAACCCAACAAAGTTGTTTCATTATAACCTAACATTACTAACTTGGGTCAAAGAAAATAGTGATGTTGTGCGAATAATAAAACCATGCACAACAAAGTGACCTTTTTCTTATCTAATTAGCAAGTTAGCAGCAAATCCCATGTTATTTCCCAATATACTTTGTGAGGAAGCAGCTTCCCGCAAAATGTTCCAAACCTCTCGAATTGGGACCCTAGTGGGATTTTTATCTATACTGCCCTGACCCATTTACTGTGTTGTAATTGTGAGCCACCACCCATATTCTGCTCTCTGTATTATACTCGCAATAAAGGTGGAAGCATTCTCTTGCTGCTACAGTTTATAAAGAAAGGATACGTTTGTTTACACACTAGATTTCACCCAGAGAAAAAACTACAATAACTGGAAGTATTTAGGTGCAGTTCTCAACATAAAAATCCATCAACGGGACTCTTAAAATAGGAAATGTAATAAGAAAGTTTGTTATCAAAACAAGATATCATAATCAAACCTTTGTAGCCTCTGATATAGGACCAGCACGAGCTCCATTATTTAACATTTCATTTCCTTTATCCTCCATAGATGTTCCCATACTACCAACTTCTCTGATAATACCCTGTCAAACAAATGCTCAGAGGAAGACTAATAACTATAATTCTAAAGTAAACCATGCACTTCCACTCCAAAAATATCCAGAGGGACTGAAGTTAATGACTTAAAGTTGAATAACAAGGTGTATCCTCAAAAAAACCCCATATCAACAGCTGTTGTACCAGCCTACCAGGAGATGATTTGGTAAGAGGTTAAAAGGGAACTCAATAAACAATGGTAATTTTGCTTCCCCGTGCTTAGCATCCAACAAAATTTCATCAAAATATTGTGTCAATATAAAGAGAGAGTCATAACAGCTGAACTGCAAACCTTAGGATCATTTTTCCCAAATTCAGTCACTCTTCCTGCAGAACTTGTTGAGACAGATTGGACCTTTTGCATAGGTCTCTTCATATCCACCTCAGATTTAATAGGGTGTGATCCGTCCACTCGTCCTTCCAGTGCTCCAGAAGCCTTTTTCAGGATCTCCTGAACATGAGGAACAAAAGTAGATAATCAAAGAATCAGGAGAAGTAGAAACATGAAGCAAAGCTGAAGTGCACAAAAGTGGCCAGATACAGAGACCAAAGTTATAGTAGGAAACATAGTATATTAGTATCAAGTGAACTTCAGTTAGACATAGATTTTTTTAATAAGAAACAAGGCCTTCTTCATTGCTAGAAACAGAATAGGGGATGAGAGATACATTAGATACAAAGGAAAACAATTTCAAAGCAGGTAAACTGTCCTAAAATGTTATAAAGAAAAAGCCCAATCCCTAACAAAGTCCGACACAAAGACAAACCCTTGAACTTATTGTGACTCAAAAGACCATAATGCGATTGTGTACTTACTACATAATATGATCAAAATTTAATAATTTGTTTTCAAATGCAAAGTGAAAACTTGGAAAGTGAATGATCCAGAAAAAAACCAACAAATTAATACCTTTCTAATTTAAGAGTCTTATGAGCTGAAAACAAGTCGTACTATTACTAAGTAATCAATGATAGTGCATCAAGGGCCAAGAAGTTTTATCCATGTACAGTAGCCAACTTTTATTGGTATTAAAAGCATATCACACTACAACGGGCAACATTGCCCAGAATTTCAACTTATTTGGTGAGCTGGTACGAGACTATTTAACTCTCCACAATTTATCAATTGATATGAACGTTCACTATGTCTAGCGTAAGGGTCCACAAAGGAAGAGCAAGGAAGCATTCTTTGCAGGACCATGAGAAGATTGTTCCGTATAAAAAAACTTACTTTCTGATCTTTGACCCCCATAATCACTAAAATCACCCATTACCAGTTCAATGTTAGGTGCCTACTGATTTGAAATGGAAGTCTGTCAACCGCAGGGAAAGTGATATTAGAAATTACCCTCCTATTACAATTCGCGTTGTCATAAAATCTTCAAAGAAGCATGCCATCCTCAGGAAGATAAAACATAGCATCTTCAAGTCCTCATGGAAAATTATGGCATACGCATGAGTGGTCCATAGAGTATAAAGATCGAAAAGGAAGATGGGTCTTTCTTGCATTAAGTCTTTTGCTTCCCTGCGTTAAGGAATATATTATCCAGAGTCTAGTCCTAGTTGAACAGTTTAAATCAACTTATGGTACACAAAAGTCAAGCTATGCCCTGTCGCATTGGCTTCTGCTATCAGTGAACTCTTATCACGTTCTAAGTTCCTGCTTAAATCGTAATCCACTGATCTTCATGCTCCCGTCATCACATGACAAATGATCAAGGCATTGCTCAACTTAATGCTAGAATGCTGATCAGTGTCCATTTGTACATCATAAGTGTAACTTAAGACTAGTTATAGGCACACTCAGACTTACGAAAGACAAGGGGAACTACATCAATTTATGCATTGGGACAGTAATGATAAAGAAATCATAAGTTTATCAAGCCTTAAAAGTATGCTCATATATATTAATGATACAGAAATCATATGGTACAACACATTTTAGTCAATCAAAGAAAAAAAAAGTGCACCTTTTCGAGCATAGATTTCAATTCAGCATATTGCTTCTTAATCTCTTGATTTTGTGGTTCCAATCTCAAAGCAAATTCAGCATCTGCATGGCTACAAAAGGTTCAGTGAGACTTCCAAGGGGAATGAAGTTTCTTTCAATTTCAAAAAATGAAGATCCTACCATCGATGGATTCTTTGAGTTTCCGAAGTTCTTTTCTTGCGGTTGATCGACGAGAATATGCTTTTATGTAGCGATCATCTAAATTCAAAGCTTCTGTGCAATCATTTTCAGCATCCTGGAATCTATTGTCAGACATAAGAAAAATGCAATTAATAAGGGATTGTGCCATGTTCTTGACAAAGTTAATAAATTGCACCCAGTATATGTTAATAATAAATACCTTTTATTTTTTATGTACGCCATTGCTCTGTTTGCATAAGCTACTGCAGTTGGCGATAGTGCAATGCTTCGTGAATAGCAGTCTATTGCTTCACTGAATTTCTTCTGCTTAAAATATTCATTACCCTAGAAACAAAATAGAGAACAGCATTGAAGTCAAGAACTCAAATTCAAGTGTCCAACGGTACTCAGAAAACATGAGAACTGATAAACTGAATCCTTCGAAGGGGCAAAGCATACCAATTCTTTCTCAGAATTAGCATCAACAAAATGCTCCTGAGATGGGACTCCGCTTGATAGTTGGCTGAGTGCCTCATATTCTTTTAAATGATCATACTGTCTGACAGTACTAGCATTGCTCGAAGAGGGAGTTCTCTCCCTTGTCTGTTTTGCATTAACTCTTGCGCTACTGGAAATCCGACTAGCATTGTTTCCATTTGGCTGGCCTGGAAGGTTCTTTTTACAAAATGCAAGACAAAGAGGAAAACATATGATTAGAGAGTATAACACAAGTTTCATGGAAGGAAAATGACGAAACGTGACAGAATACAACTTTTTAACCATTACCATACATTGCAGATATTTGGATACATCCCTTAAACAAATTATAGACATGTAGATCAAGAAAGAAAACATCAGTCTAAGAGCTAATTTGACATTGATATTGAATAGAGACACTTTCTGGAGATGCACATGAGGAATTCACTGTTAAGATTTAAACACACGCACACGATAACAAAAAGAAACAAACACGAGATTTGTTTACGACGTCTGGGGGCGATGTCAAGCCACGTATTTCACTATGTGTTTCGGATACTGATTACAATGAGAAAACATCTATTTATAATAGAAAAAATCCATCCTAACCCAAAGCTCATTAGGATCAACTAGCCAAAGGAAATATGGGCCTAGAAAATTCGGCCCGTTATTGGGCCTGATAAGCAGTCAATTCAGGCTCCACACCCCAACATTCATAACAAATGATGAGAATGAGACTTCTAGTAGAACTCATGCAGGATAATGTATCTCAATTAGTCTTCTCTTAATCTCATCGTAGCGGCCATTTAGGCAAGATTGAATATATATATAAACAAAATGATGACCAGATTCAGTTCCAGAATATAAGCTCTGACCTTCAAAGGTGATTTTTTGGTTCTTAATATTATTCGATCCAAAAGAGAGTAGCAACCAAACGGAAATTTACATAATTTTATCAAGAATACAAGTGCCATTAATCAATATCAAGTCACTTTATCATCCCATGCAGCTGATCTCTGAAGGACGACTCACTCTACAACCACCAAAACAGACTCTTCAACTTAACTAATGCGAACTCGCAAAATCAACTTACCACCTTGTCTTTGCCAACAGCATCTGCTCTCAATTTCTTATCTTTTTCCTTGAAATTCAATTCCCAATCCTGTAAGTTATTTAAAAGCCCCTCAAAGTCCTGTTCAGGTACACAACTCCATTAAAATTAAAGAACAATAACAAATAAAACTGAATAGTAATGAACACTACCATAAGAACTCCCAAGTTCACCAGTTTTAATAACATCCAAGCCAACACTCTAAAAGATAAAACATTTTAGTGCTCATATACATACACTTCAGCATCACTAATAAGGCTTATGACCAACTTTTATACACTTTTGGAGACCAGTTAACAACTTCTCAATTGAAAAATCCTTCGTATCTATGTCATATCAAGCACAAATAATATAACTTACAAAAATAAAAGATCATCAACCAAACAGCATAATTTTTCTTGGGTTTCGCTTCGAACTAAAAAGGGATTATTCTCTATGGTGGTCAAGAAGAAATAGAGTAATTCATAGATAATGGTAGAAGAATAGCAATCAGAAGGAAAAACATTTGAATAACAAACACAAACTTTATCATAAAGGGTTGTATCTCATACCGAAAAAAAAAAGTCGAGTATCAAGTACCTGAGGTAGATCGCGAGAATGCTTGGAGGGCACTTTAGCCATTGTTGGGTCGAAAGTTAGAGCTACGGGGTGTAAAAGAGGTTTTGTAACAACGTAGAAGAAATTGAAAAAAGATCGAAAAAGGTCGGAGAGAATCGAGTGAAGAAGAGCGAGATCGAAGACGATAAAGAGAAGCGCGCCTCGCGCTAGAGAGAGAAATAGGAAGATTCCAGAAAGCCCAGGCAGTAGTAGCAAGACTGTGTGTAACAGGTTTTCTACTAGGAAGTATGAAAATATATTGAAATTTTTGAGAAATAATTAAAATTTTGGAAATTTAATTTAAAATTATAGAGATTATTAAAATATCCTATTATTTATATGTATAATTTACAATTACAATAAAATTATGACAAAGTATTATTGGATGATACACAGTAAATTTTATGGCGAATAATAATTTATTCTAAGTATTTTGATAGTTGATTGTTATAAACATAAATAACATAAAATATTGTACATGAAATAACATCATATTATATAAGAATTAAAACCACATGTAGCATGTCACAGTAAATGAACTAAAATCACATTGTCTATGATCTAACATCACATCATATATTAACTAACAACACATTGTATATGAACTAACACTATATACTTAAAAGTGTACTACTACGTGAAATGAAATATATTGCGCATGAAATTGTTACCGTGAGTATTAATCACATAATATTAATTCTAAATTATATGTTTAAAGAAAAATACAGACAATAGACTATATAAATAGTATATGACGTAAAATATTAATTGACAATATAATAGTACATAATAGAATACAAGATGAATAAAATTATATAATATAATACAATTAGTTTAAATATTCCCTCCGTCCTATTATAAGTTGTTCATTTTGTCATTTTCATTCGTCTCACTATATGTTGTTCATATGCTTTTTTATCTTTTTAGGAAACTACTATTCTTTTCTTTATTATTATTTTCAATACTTTTTACACTATTCTCATTACTTTTTTCATTTTTCTCCATCACATCATCTGTACTATATTAATATTTTTATACACTTCTTAATACTCGTGTCCATAAGGTATGAGCGACTTATAATGGGGTGGAGAGAGTAATATAAAAGATAGAATGGCATCTTTGTTCAAACAATATTTATATCAATTCATCACATTAGAGTAATCCATGATGTAATTATGATATAATGTTCACTATTTTTCTATTTTTTCATCATGGATTGAATAGTATGCACTAATTTAATAATATTGTTAATATTATTTTTACCATCAATATGATGTTTGTAGATGTGGATGATGAAACAAATTTTGTAATATTCTTAAGACAAACTTACAATCACTACAAACTATTGTGACACAAATATTATGAGCTACGAAGCCTGACCCGGGCCTGCTGAAGTCTGAGCTCCTAGAAGCTCGAACACTTGTGTCCTGCCCTAAGCTTAGAAAAGCTCGGAAGCATCCTTTTAATGACCTTAGGTTAATGACATATACGAGGAGCTCACTAACCACAAGTAATTAGGTATAGGAAAGTTCAGTCATTCAAAGAAGATCAATCAGTCATATCCGACCAACTCGTAAGGATCTCAACCTTGCGAGGAAAATCAACCAGAAATGACGCCTATTGCGGACAACAAGATTAAATTATTTAATGGAATAAGAACAAACTTGTCATAGATAGGAAACACCCAACATTTACCATTTTAAGTAGAAAATACAGTTTATGTAAAACAATTCAGAGATAGTGTACACGTGGTGCCTAATCATTGGTCCTGACCTGTCAACAAAAAGGATCATATTCTAGCATAAAGTTATAGACAGTTAGACACTGACCAAACATTAAATGCATTGCCCACACAAGTATTAGACTACACAAACTTGAAATACAAGCACTATGAATAGCACCTCAAATGGTTAAATAAAAGATCTCACTCATTCAAGTTCAAGTCTTGCAATAGAAGACTTAACAATTGTTTATATTCTTTAATTTTAAGTAATTTTCTTTCTCTTTGTAATAAAAATATTATAGGTGCAAAGAATTAAGACTTGTACCTAAAGGAAAAAGAAGGAACTTAAACCAAATGAGTTATATGATCTTCATAAAAAATTTCAAAATTTTATAACAAAATAAATTTATAATATTAGCCCAAATTGACGAAATATTTTGTTAGAAGAGAGAATTTCAAGCAATTGAACGATATGATCTTTAAAAAAATAAAAAAAAATTAACAAAATAAATTTAAAATATTGAGCTCAAATTTGACTCAATATTTTATTATTATATATAAATTTATAAATTAAAATAAATAAAGGCTCAAATTATTGGCACTAGCTAAAATGGTAAATATATTTATCCTTGAAAATATTTGATAATTTCTTTTCGAAATTTTTATAAATTTCGGTAAAATTCTTTTTGAATATTTTTTTTCAATTTTTATTATGCTTGAAAGAAAGTTATTGAAAAATTGAAAAAAAATTCAAAAAATTACCGAACAGAGAATAATATATTTATTCGAGTAATATATATATAAAGACAATAGTAGCTTCATCCACAAGTTCCCGCCAAAATATCTAAAATAATAAAATACGTAATATTATACTCCACATATATTTACGTAATATATTACTCCACCATTTAGATATACATAATCATTTTTACTTTTAGTTTAGTTACACTTACATAATATTCAATTTTTTCCTTCAATATATTTTCACTACATATCAAATAAAAAATTTGTGTATGCAATAAGAAACACATTGAATGTGCAAACTCTTATTCAGTTCAATCGCTGCATCTCTTCGATTATTCAAATTTATCGTATATTTTTAAGGGTAAGTTACATATAAGTGTTTGTCAAAATCGTGTCTCACGCAAGTGTACGTGGTCGTCGTATACGTGACAAGTTAACCAAGTAATAAAAATATCGAACACAGGGAAATTATGCGATATCAAGCAAGCATTGAATGTCTACAAAGGTTAATAGTTAGGAAAGCAAGAAAAAGAATCTTGATTTCTATCTACTTCAACAAAGCAAAGTAAAATCTAACTATCACCTTATAAAAAGATGAGCAAGTGAGTGATGTGTGTGCATGAGAGTACTCCTAATATGGTTCACCTAGTGTCTTATCCATCCTAGCATTAATAAGGTCTTTTGGTATCATAATCAAGCTATGACTCTAACTAGTGTCTAGATCTTTCTAACAACACAAGCTAAATGGCTCTATTAGGTGTCCAGATCTCTCTAACAACATCCAATACTCTAATTAAGAGGTCTATGCTTAAATGCAATTCTCATTGGTCATAAAAGCTATTAATCAAACACTTAGCATGCACAACATTCAATAAAGAACTTCTATGAACAAGCTCAATTCTCGTCTTGCTAATCCACTTAGGCTCTAAACATCCAATTGACATACCAAACATTCATACAAATCATTAATTAAGAGAATCAGTCCATCAAGATCACTTAATCATGCATAGGATTAACAATAAACCAAATTACACCATAGTATTCATACAACCATGCAACAAGAGATTAGCCCATGGCTAATTGGGAATGTAAATCAACAATTAAGAATCTAAACAACATTATTAAGAACTAAAACAAGAGAATTAAATAGAAATTTACCAAATGTAGAAGAAATTGAATACAATCCACAAACCTTGAAATACTATCTTCTAATTCGGAACTTGAAATACAAAATCGAACCGTCAAAATGTAGTTAATAACACGACTAAGCTAATGGAACAAACAAATTAACAATCCAATGGTTGGATCAAAAGTAATTGTAGAAAGAAGTAAGAAATCTAACTAAGAACCCATTAAGTAACATATAATCTCTCTCTCTAAAACTACCTAATGATCTAAAGTAATGAAAACCTAATGAAGGATTCCTTGAGAATCTGATTCTTGGAGTATTTATAGTGCCCAACATGTTTGGTCCAAAGTGTCATTCATTAATCACGCAAAAGGATGAAACTACCCTTAAAATGGTGAAAATCCGCACACGCGCTCGGACACAGCTGGTCGAGTGGTGGTAGGCAGGTGGTCGAGCTTTAACAATCACTCGGACACAGCTGGTCGAGTGGTGGCCTTCAGGTGATCGAGCACTAGCAATCATCCCAAGCAGGTTAAATATATTATGACATAGAAGGAGGTTCACACCGTCATTTGAAGGTCAACGCTCAGTCAACAGAAAAACTTGACGTCCGATTTTGACTTTTTCTTTTTCAATCCCACGGCTCGTCCAAACTTCCTAGGGTCTTCAATTGAGCATTTTAAACTTCCCATGAGCTCGGATTCCGTCATTTCACCTCATATAGTCGGGAATTCCTCGTTTTTGCTCGTTTTCTTCATATCTTGAGTTCTAAAACTCCGATTGACTCGATTCTTTTTGCATTGCGACCATCTCTTCAAGCTCTTTCACATGGTACATCATTTGCACCATTTGGATTAGTTTAATAAATCTGAAATTTATCAAACTTGTTCGTCTCTTCACCTTTTTGCTTCATTTTTCCTATAAAGACAACTTTCTTGCCAACAAGGGGTCAATAGCACAAAGTATAGTATATTAGGGTCAAATATGAACATAAACTCATCAAAACCACATAGAAATGAATGCAAAATGATGCAATTATGACCCTAATCAATAAGGTCATTTATAAGAGTGTTATTAACTATAGGAATACCAAAAATCCCATGTTACAAGGAAGGTAAAAAATGGGTCCCACCAAAATCAAAATCTGACAAAAGAAGATTAAACCTATATCTCACCCTACAATCTACCCCTGTCCCCTGTCCCCTACCCCTACCTTACCCTCCCACCCAACCACAAAACCTGAGAATGAAACCATTTTTAGATTTCAAATTAGACGAATTAAAACCACACACTCTCTCTCTCCCCTCCACCCAACCCCTTCTATCGGTGTACGGCCATGGCTGCCTCCACCGGGAAGAAGACGACACCGAAAATCACCGTGTCCAACCGTCGATCGGTGTACGCCATTTTTTACCTCACCAAAAATCACCATGTCCACCCGTCAGAAATCACCAAGTTCCTCGTTGACCTCACCGGAAATCACCATGTCCACCCGTCGATCGAAAAGCCACATCTCCGCTATGAAAATCACCATGTCCAGCAGTCGACTCCATTCGCCGGAAATTCCAACAACCACATCTCCGCCGCTTGCAAACATCACTCGCCAGAGATTGAAGACGCCTACATATCTATGTTTCTGCAATGAAGACACTCTGCAACGAAGCCACTGCAATTCATACACAGACACCAACTCCATCGTTCGTCGCTCGACACACAGCCAGAAACGAGCCTGTTGCCACGACCACAACCGCCCCACCTCTGTTTCTCGCTCGCAACCGCCTCGCTGGATTTCCACGACCACAACCGCCCCACCTCTGCCGCTGGTAATTGAGAAATGTTGGGCCCAAAATTTTCATTTAATTCTTCTGGCCCAACTTATTTCTTTCTTGGCCCAACTGATATATAGTTGAATACTAGTATTTAAGAAAAATTTCATTAGTATTTTCAATATTAATGTTACTTTTAAAATTTTAGTATTTTGTTAGTTTAAAGAATTTTTTTAATATATATATAATAATTAAATAATTATAAACTACTTACATATATATCATATCTCATAAATCATATATTAATAAAAAATTTAAAAAATTAATAAATAATAATTAATTAAAAAATAAAATAAATTTAATTTAAATTTATAACATCTTATTTCATATTAAAATATTATCAATATTTAATAGTGTCAATAACTTGGGCCATAAATAAATTAATTCGATTTTTAATAAGTGATATTGGGCTTTTTATGAAAACGTATCATTGCCCAAGTTTTTAATACGCAAAAAGTGGTGTGGTCTTCGTTTCCCCTCACATTTCTCCACATTACACACATACTGAATTATAGCCTGCAAAATGGCTCCGAAGGCTAAACCGAAGGCCGCAGCAGCCGTCTCCGCCGTCTCTGTCCCCATGGAAGACCTCTTCACATCCCTCAATCGCCATATCGAGAGGTTGGATTACGACCAAGCCGTTAAAGTCGCAGATCAAGGTATACAGGATTTTAATTAACTAGTTCATGTGTTCAAATCTTCTAATCGATGTAATGGCGTTGTGAAAATTCAGTTGATTAATTATTATTTTAATTTGTTTACTGTTTGGGGGTTTTAGTTCTTTCGATAGCACCGGAAGATGAGGACGCGATTCGTTGTAAAGTTGTGGCGCTGATTAAGAGCGATAGCATTGATGCAGCTTTATCAGCAATACAAGTGTTCTCCAAGAAATCTTCCATCGATTTCAGTTTCTTCAAGGTACTTTGATGTATTGCTTTATTGATTTGTTTCAGTTCTATTGATTTAGAGAGCAATGCTTTCATTGATTTTAACTGCCAATGAGTGATGCGACTGCTTTTGTTGATCCTATATACATTAACCGATGTTTTGAATTCCCTTCGTTTGTTTTATGCTTGAGAAAAAATGTATGTCCATTAACATTTTTTTATCCAATACTTAAAAGTGTTCACTGTTTTTTGAATCTGCGATTTAGTCAACTGAACGCTATACACAGATCAGGGAAGATCATGATAACCATTTCCTTTAATTTGAAGATCAATAATTTATCTACAATTATAAAGAAAGATGATGGCAACTAAAATCCTAATTTTGGCATACAGCATACTAGGAGTGAAAGTATAATGCTATATTCCTTGTGCAATATTAAAGCTGTGCTGTAGCTTCTATATTCTTTCTCTGGACTACTCGATTATAAATTTATGTCAAAATTGCAAGCTATACTTTAACCACAAATATCTGAATGTTCAGTGATCTCGAGGAATTTATCTGGACTGAGTAACCTCATCAATATATGTTCCTCTCTTTCCTGTTTTTTCCTCTGCACCCTTTTCCTGTCTTTTTCCTCTGCACCACTATTAGATATTGCAACCATATTTGTTTCACTTGAATGAGTTAAATGTTTCCAAGTTCAGCTACTGGAATATTTTACAGTTGCAGTCTTTCACTTCTGTCTGGGGCCACCTGTATATTGGCTAACGGCATTATGCACTATGAGTTTATGCATTTTCCTTTTTCTGAGTAGGCATACTGCTTATATCGACAAAATAAATTGGATGAAGCTTTGGGGTGTTTGAAAGGGAAAGACGCAAACTCTGCAACTATGATGTTGGAATCACAGATTCTATTTCGTTTAGGAAAAATGGATGCTTGTGTCGATATTTATCAAAAGCTTCAGAAATCCAACATAAATTCTTTGGAGACTAATTTTGTTGCTGCCTTGGTCTCTGCTGGGAGGGCTACTGAAGTTCAGGGGACAATGGATGCTCTTAGAGTTAAACCAACAAGCAGTTTTGAATTGGCTTACAATGTTGCTTGCTCTTTGATAGAAAGAAACAAATATCAAGATGCCGAGCAACTTTTGATGTCAGCTAGAAGGTGATATCCACTCTCTGAACTTGATTATTCATAAAGAACAAAATTGCCTTCATTATTTACAGAATTTGCTGTAAAGCATTGTTCTTGAATTTTATGCTGTTGTTACAATTATTATTATTTTCGTAGAATTGGCCAGGAAACATTAATGGAAGAGAACTTGCCTGATGATGAAATAGATATTGAGCTGGCACCTTTAGCTGTTCAACTAGCATATGTTCAACAGGTGAGATCATAATGCTGTATTGCCATATTTCTCATTTTCCATTTGAGTGGAGTTAGTGATTTTATCAGTCTATCATTGATTTCTACAGGTACTGGGAAACACTGAAGAAGCTTCTGTATCTTACTCTGACATTATCAAGAAAAAGCTGCCAGATGACTCATCACATGCAGTGGCTATAAGCAACCTTATCGCATTAAAGGGCCACAAGAATGCATCTGATGGCTTGAAAAAACTTGATGAGCTGATAGAAAAAAGTGAAGGACCTCTGGCCTTCCGTCTTGCTCGTGACCTTGACCTAAAGCTATCTCAAAAGCAAAGAGAAGCAATATATGTTAACCGATTGTTATTGCTACTTCATTCTAATAAAGTGGATCAGGTAATGCATTTGGGTTTCATTTTTCTGTTAAGTTTCTGTATTCTTTTCTTTCGGCGTTTTAGGAGAATTTACTTAATGAGGTAGATACACTACATATTTTTGGATCAGGTATGTGTTTGGGAGCGCCTCTTCTCATAAATCTCTATAACATATACTACTACTTTTTTATTGGAGTAACTTGTAAAATTGGTCTCATATCTATTGACTGTTGATGATTTTAGTTCCATACAAATCGATTTTTCAATTAAGCCCCCGTAATTTTCAAATTTGCAATTCTAGTCCTATATTGACAATTTTTTATTTCTAAAAGATACGGTACTTAACTGAGAAAATTAATTTGTATGATACTAATATCGCCAACACCCAAAAGTATGAGACCACTTCTGCAGTTTAATCTTTGTGTGTTGTATTTTCCTTTTCAAATTGATGTTTAATAGAAAGCAAATGCAGGCCAAAGAACTTGCTTCTGCACTTCCAGCCATGTTTCCCAATAGTATAACCCCGGTTCTTCTCCAAGCTGCAGTACACGTTAGAGAAAACAAAGCCAATAAGGCTGAGGAGATACTCTTGCAATTTGCTAATAAGTTTCCTCACAAATCTAACACCATCCTTCTTGCAAGAGCCCAGATTGCTGCATCTGCAGGCCATCCGCAAATAGCAGCAGAATCTCTTCTAAAAATACAAGACATTCAACATAAACCTGCAACTATAGCCACCATTGTGGCCCTTAAAGAACGAGCTGCAGATATCAATGGTGCTGATGCTGTGTTCGATTCTGCAATACAATGGTGGTCCAAAGCCATGGTTGAGAACAATAAACTAGACGTCATCATGCCAGAAGCTGCTTCTTTTAAGCTGAGGCATGGAAAGAAGGATGAAGCTGCTCGTCTCTATGAGGAGCTCCTTAAAAGCCATAAAAGCATTGAAGCTTTGGTTGGTCTTATTCAAACTGCTGCTCATACAGATATTGAAAAGGCTGAATCTTATGAGAAGCAGTTGAAACCTCTTCCTGGTTTGAAGGGAATCAATGTGGAGAATTTGGAGAAGACTAGTGGTGCCAAGCACATTGAGATTGGGGTATCAGAAGTGTATGAACAAAAGAATAAGGAGAAGATGAAGAAGAAGAGGAAGAGAAAACCTAGGTACCCAAAAGGGTTTGATCCTGCGAATCCGGGTCCTGCCCCAGATCCGGAAAGATGGCTTCCGAAGAGGGAGAGGTCGAGTTATAGGCCCAAGCGGAAGGATAAGAGAGCAGCCCAGATCAGGGGTTCTCAGGGTGCAGTTGTTAAAGAGGCTACTAGCAGTGGTAATTCAAAGTCTAACCAAATGGCAAACTCTAAAGGAACGAGCACTGAGCAAACCAAGGCATCTTCCAAGTCAAGGAAGAAATCCAGGAATTAATTTGATTTCCATTGTTTAATTTTCTACTTTTTTATTTATGTTCGTCTAACTTCATGAGCTCTTCATACTTGGAAATTTGGAAGTTGACATAGCTCAGAAAAATTGTTTCCTTTGTTCATCTGTGGCAGGTCTGTTTTAATGTGTTTTTTTTGGAGAGAATTCTGATTTGCAAATAAGCTGTATGTTTCGAATATCTAAATCAGTTGTTTTACGCTAAATTTGGACACTTTTCTTAAAGCTTGTTCTTTTGAGTTCCATTGAATTTAATTTACTTCTTACATGCCAAACCACTTTAATTCACAGGGTGCTTGTTGACTACGACCTTCCTGTTAATTCATCAGTAACTTCGGCTCATCACCTTTGTATTAGTATTAAATTTAAAAAAAAATATTTATATAATGCGGTTAAAAGCAGTCTTTAAGTACAATTTGATGTATAAAGTAGTACTCCTTCCGTTTTAAAAGATATTGTAGTAGTTTTTGGGCACGCAGTTTAAGAAAAAAATATACTCCCTCCGTCCCAGAAGATATTGCTGTGTCTTTTGGACACACAGTTTAAGAAAAAGATATAAAACGTATATTTTTATGAATATTATATGTGTATTGTGAGAGTGGGGTTTAATAAATAGTTTTCACTTTTAGATATGCAAACTTTTTGTGGGTAGACCAAAATAAAAAGTATGCAATGTCTTTTGGGATGAAGGGAGTAATAAATATATTTTTATGAATATTATTTGTGTATTGTGAGAGTGAGTTTAATAAATAATTTTTATACTTGAATATGTAAATTTTTGTGAGACAAATTAAAATAAAAAGTATGCAATATATATATATATATTTTTAGAATGAAAGGGAATATTTGTTTAATATTCAAAATGTAAGTTTATGTAAAAAACGTACAATAGTATCACCCATTGTCCCTCAATACTAGTTTTAGACAAAAATGTAAAGGTACAAAATCTATAACATCTTTTGTCGAATTATTGGGTTGTTGCAGGTGTATTACCTTTGAATAGATCAAATTTTAGTTATTAATTCGATGAGTGTTTTTTTTAAATAGAAGAGTACAAATATTAATTTAAAAATATAAATTTAAAGTGGGTATAATAAATAAATCTGCAAGTAAGTAAAATATAAGGTGAACTGAGTAAATTAGTGGAGGCAATAGCCGCGCCCTAATAATAAGTAAGTCTCTTGTGAACCAATTACACCGTGCAACTCAAGTATATTTTTAAAGAATTACACTATTTATTACTGAAAAGTTACACAAATTATTACTGAAAAGTTACACAAATTATTACTGAAAAGTTACATCATTACAGATACACTTTTCAGTAATAATATGTGTAACTTTTTAATTATATTTTGTAAAACTTTTTAAAAATGAACATACAAGACTAAGGCTCTAATAATAATTAAGATTGAACTTAAATTAATATAATCTTGAGAAAATCTCTGGTAACTATGAAGGCACCAGATACTAGTATTTTCTTAAAGTTAAAATTATAAATGGCATGTATTACTATTTTTGTTGATGCGACTTAAAAATTACATGGATAAAATAGGCAAATCAAATTAAATTTAATATAATGTACATGTATATATTATATAACACAAATTGTTATATGAAATATTTCACATGTGAAATTACTCGTATTCGAAAATTCGCGGATCTTAGTTGGGTTTTGTTGAATTTGGACAATTTTTTCAAAATCTCGCTTTAGACTAATTTCAGGATATACGCTCTCAATTGTGTTACTATATGAGTAAATGAATGTTATTGTAAAACAAAATGTGTGTTATTATTAAACAATTTTTTTTATATACATTTATTTATTTTTGTAGAAATAAATATTTTTTCATACAATGTAAAAATAAAATGTGTGTTACTATAAAAATAAATATTGATTTTTCATAAATTATTATTTTATTTTATATAAAAAGAATTATTTTCATATAATAACACATATAATATAGTAAAGAAAGTGTAATACTACATGAAACAGTATAAAATAGTAAAGAAAGTGTTGATAATCTAAATTTAAAGGGATGATGATTAAACCAAGAAACACATGTTTGTTCTTATAAAAACACATTTTGTTTTAGAGTAACACGTATTTGCTCATATAGTAATACAAACTGGGAGTATATGTGTGTTACTATGCGTACAAATATTTATTTATTATTAGAAATATATATATATTTCTATAGCAACACATGTAAGATATTAAAAGATATGTTACTACATTAACAACATAGCATCAACATAAATTAAAAAAGAATAAAAGATAAATTAAAAAACACATTTATTCTTGTAAAAATACGTATTACCCTTATAGTTACTTTAAAAGTATAAAAAATTAATTTTTAAAAAATTAGTAACATACTTTTTGCCTTTAAGTGATATACATTTGTTCATACAGTAACACAATCTCAAAGGAAGTTTTCTGATAAATCACGAATTTTTCTTAAAAATTTTGTTTGACTAGCTTAGAACCCTCAAATTTCAACTAGAGCAATCCATAGCCAAACTGCACTTGCCAAACCTTATTGATTTCTTAATTAATATTAGATTGTCAAATCAAGAAAATTAGATTTAGAATAATTTTGACCATATTAAATTTATAATAAAGATATAGTATGTCAAATTGCTATAACATGATCCATGTTTGTCACTTATTGCACTTTGAGAACCCAAGTTTCAACTTTTATAGGACAAATACTTATTTTTGTTTTATTGCAAAAATACGAATATGGACAAAAATAGGGCAAAATATGACCATCAACTCTTACAAATTTAAACAATCAATATTTTCTTCTCTAAATTGCTCCGAAGTGACAGAAAAATATTTCCCAATTCTTGAGGCTGTTGGAAGACCGCTCAAAGTCAAATCTTTGGGTAAAATAAAAAATAAATAGGGAAATTTACAAAATGACTTACAAAATTAACACAAATTATAAATAAGTTTCCGTGCAGAAAAAAATATGCTTCTGTGCAAGAAAATTTTATACTTCTATGCAAAAATTGTAAATTAATTTATAAATATAGTTACTTTTTTTATTTAAACCAATATGTAATATCCACAGTAGAATATTTCCATCAGCAGAGAGAAGAATGGAATGGTATGTGATACTCCTGCTATCACCCAAATCTATTTTTAATTTTCTTCTTGTCCATCTTAAAAAAATTAATTTCATTCTCTTTTCTTTTTCACATAATTACTCTAATTTATTCATTAATAAACCACGAGGGTATATTCATTTTTAGCTTTAAAAACCCATATTTAAATTTTAAAATCTAAAACTCGAGTTTTAAAAATAGATTTTTTAAATCATAACATTAGCCCTCTATAAATAACCTACATAAACATATCAATTAACTATTATTATATGAGTAAGTCTCTTGTGCACCAGTTACACCGTGCAATTCAAGTGTATTTTTGAAAAGTTACACTATTTATAACTGAAAAATTACACAAATTATTACTGAAAAGTTACAGTATTAAAGATTCACTTTTCAGTAATAATATGTGTAACTTTTCAGTAGTATTTTGTGTAACCTTTTAAAAATGAACTAAAATTGCACGGTGTAACTAGTGCATATGAGACTAACTCTTATTATATTTTTACATCATCCAATAACTTTTCTACTTTTATTTTCTTTTACATCACAAAGTTAAAACCTAATCTATTAAAAAGCCCAAAAAGAACACAAATTTTAACATTATCTAGATTTTAAAACTCACTAATTTTAAAAAATCGATTTTTAAAAGTCACTTAAAACTCCAAAAGAACATCCCGTTATATTCTTTAAAACTCAGTTCATATGAGAATGAATATAGGGGGAAGTAGATTCTTATTTCCACCACTTTGTGTATTTCCCTAATTAGTGTGAATAAAATCATGAGTTGTAAGTAAAATTTATCACCACAACTTCCCTCAAGAACTGAAGAACGTGAAATTGACGGAGATTCCCAGAGTACTGTTTTTGCAACTAATCGAATATCAACTACTTGCCTGGTAAAAATAAAAAATTGAGTCCTCAAAGAACAATAAAAAAGAAATGTCATGTTTCTGCAAATTATCCCAATTAAAGTATATATACATATATATTTATGAAGAGATATATCAAACTCATGTTTTCTAACACGCATCACTAGTTTAGCCTTGTGGAAAAGATTGATGAACCACAAGGTAAAATGTTGACACAATATGAAGGATCAAGTTAAAATCCATTATCCATAGAAAGGATCATATCAACTTTCGTAAATAATATCATAGCATCATTTGATGAAGTTCCTCCACACTTAAACAAAATAATTTGGACTTTTAAGAGGGAAAAAAAAGGAAAGAATCACAAGGCATCAGAACTGAAACATGTTATAGACATATGGATACTACATGCACATACACCTTGAGTCGAAAAACTTCTTGCACAGGTATGAAAACACACATACAAGGAAACACACATTCACCAGGAATTAGCACCTGTTTTACCAATTAACAAGAATGTAATTGATGCACCTTTTCATGGATCGCCTTGTAGCATTGAAGACTGCAAAGCGGGAGCTTCGATTTTGAATCTCTGTACTTGTACACATTTGTGCATGAAGGCCCAGCACATTTTTCTCGAGGAGGAGGATACCTGGAAATCCAACTCAACTTAAACCGAACATAGGTATACAAATTTTTGTTCTTGCAAGTATGCAAAGAAATTGAAAGCGGGACAAAAAAGTTGTCACTCAATCTGATTTTATCCAAAAAAAAAAAAATGTGTTCCTAATTAATTGTCTGAGTCTATCCAAGATAATTAAATGATTGTCTGATTCTGTCCAAAATAATTAAATTATTATCTTATTCTGTCCAATATGCATGCTGTGAAGATCTTGATTATCAACTAATTCTATTCAAAATGTTGTTCCTAATAAATTGTCACTTTGCTAATATCAACAAAAATTTACCCTTTCACCAATACCTCTAATATATACTAACCATCTTCTCGACAAACTTTTGATATACTGGTTTGTATGAATAGATAAAACAGACATATAGTTAGTATTGGGGGTAATTTAAGTACTTGTGTAAATTTTATATATGTAACTCAATGAGCTTTATCAAGTTGCTTTAATTGAATCACAACTGAAATTATACAAGTTGAGCTTATCGAGCTCTCAATCAAAATTGATTGAGTTAAAATCGAGCTCAAGCTAGACAATATCAGTTCAACTCAGTTTTACACTAATCAACTGGACTCAATACCTGGAAGACTTGGGTTCAAATATGCTTGGAAGGCCAATTTCATCGGGAAATGTTACTACTGTCCCTGAAGGTCCCATGACCCATCTTACAGAATTAGATGCAACAAAAGCAGCATTTGTGTTTCTCTCCTGCATTATAATAAGTGTTTAGGATAAACAACTAAAAACTTACGGGGTTTAAAGATGCTATCTATGACCAAATTTCAACCTGTGCTAACTCCTCTTGTCGTTTCCTAATTTTCTCTTCCCGCTTTTTTCTGCTGGAATCTTGACCCAAAATCTTCCTAATTGCCTCAGCCTAACAATAAATAAAGTCTGCCATCATTTATCTCATGTAATCAGATGAAGTAAATCTGTTTCATATACAGAGTAGTATTATACACGAATGCACCTATTTTAAATTGAGTAGAAAAGATAAAAACAGACCTCAGACTCACGAGCAGCCTTCTCCATTTGTATCCTACGCCTTTGGGCAGCTTCAACTCTTTTAAGTTGTTGCTCCACTTCAGAGGGTTGCTCTTTTGGCTCTGCCAATAATAATCCATAACGATAAGCAGAAAATTCAGTATAATTACAAGTGGAATGCACAAATCTGGAGATTAGATTCAAAGTATTAAAAATAAATTGATTCAGATAGTTAGGATGGTTCAATTCAGTTTCAATAATGAATTTGTAAATTTTTTAAGGATTCCAGTTGAAAATTTCACTTAAATATGGAGACAAAATCCTTAGTCGTAATCATTTTGTTCAACCATTCAAGTGTAACATATGCAAACATTAAGCAGTTCTTACTTCTTGGCGGCGCAGGTGGCAACCCATCTGGAAATTGGATTGGAGTAGGGCCTGAAGCTGGTGAGATGTCCCTACCGGTCAGTATAGCCCTTCGGCGGGTAGTGATTGAACTTTCCTTGGAATATTCAGACACATCAATTGGAAACTTTCTCTGTTTCTTCTTCTTCTTGTGTTCAATCTCACCATCAGATACAGATTCCTCATCCTCCCTGTAGTCAGTATCTTCATATGCTCTCCCAGATCTAACTTTCTTACTCTCTTTGCCTGATCTTGAGGAGTCATAATCTCCAGTACCCAAATAATACTTACCAATATTTATATCCATTACCCTAGAGAGCTTTCGCAATTTCTTAACTCTAGTTTCATCTTCATACTCTATATAATCAAAAGATGCAATTCTTGAACTTCTGAGCTTTTGAAGGTACCGAATTTCATCATCATCCTCATCCTCATCATATGCTTCATCAATCGAATATTTCTTGGTCATAGACTTGCTTTTAGGTAACCCGCACTTGACGGATTCCTCTTGTATATCGACCCCCGAGGCTTCCACTTTGCCAAAACCAAAACCAGTTTTGGAAAAATCTTTCCATGGCACACCGCAAAGACCACCTTTCTCATCCGAAGAATGGAGATCAAAATTTTCCTACAACGAAC
This sequence comes from Prunella vulgaris, assembly GCA_026898435.1. NCBI lineage: Eukaryota > Viridiplantae > Streptophyta > Magnoliopsida > Lamiales > Lamiaceae > Prunella > Prunella vulgaris. The sequence continues at coordinate 223,251 of JAPKLY010000353.1, read as the reverse complement.
AAAGACACTGGCTGAAGATAACCAAACTTTCTACAAACAAGACAAAGAAAAAGGCGAACTTTTACTACACATGGATAAACGGCCTTAGGATGAAAAAAACAGCTGTGAATTAACTTGCTATATTAAGTCCAAAAAGAAAAAAGGAATCAAGATGGGGTAAATAGTCAAATAGGCCGAACCCTAATAAAATAAGCAGGTAATATCCGTATAGAATATCCATCATTAAAAAAAAGCCTGCTCCTCGGAGTTTCAGAGCAATAAACACTTGTGACACTTTCAATCAAGAGTGAGCAAATACCTGAGTATTAATGTCATCTCGAGGAGTAGACTTTGCCGAAGATGTTCCAGCTGCTGAAGAACCATCTGAACTGGATCTTGCGTGAATAGTATGTGTTACACCTCCAACCTTCAGTTTTACCTTATTGAATTTGTTGTCATTTCCATCAGATGCTACTTTTATTGGCCCAGAGTGGGGGCTGTCAACTACTAATTTGTTGTCTTTCACTTTCAGATTCTTCCAGCAAGCTTCTGCTGGATTATCTTCAACAGACCTTTTAAGGTCAATTGAATTTTCAAACACTTCACCTTCATCGTAACCACTATTCACTATTTCAGTATCAGCAAGGTCAGTATATGATGCTCTGGATATGCCTACATCAAGAAGTCCCTTCCTCTGGTTTACAGAGTCATCCACAACATTGCCTTCACTTGGTGCATCACTAACATGATCTGATGGTGTTGATGACATTGAAATAAAATCCCAATACTCTTGAGGATTATCGGATTCATTTGTGGGACGACGATGCAAAGTACTCCTTCTCTTCCTCGAAGGTTTGGAAGAAGTATTAAGCCCAAGACTTCCATAGTTGTCCATGAAGTTGGAAAAAGTTCGATAAATGCTTATTCACTTTCTTCTCTAACCAATTCAAGTATAACAAAAGAACACAACAATATCGTTAACTACGCTGCAAATCATAAGAAAAAAAAAATCAAACAATAAACTACTCCACTTTCATACTGAATGGAATCACTTCAAAAGCTCAAGATACCAATTGTGTGAACTACACACTCCAAAGGCCAATAGTGAAAACCACTGATATACATATGGCATGCAATTAAACATTAGGTACAGTGTCTGAAGCAATCCTTGTAGGTTAGAAAACATACTGAATTAGGACTGAAATGTTATACAACAAAGAGATACATATTTAGCCTTAAATTCATGTCAGCCACACACAGAGATACCAATTCATCTACTTACGCTTTAATTTCAAATCAAACCAGTTCCCTTTCATGACTACTACAATCAAATTCAGAACTCCAAAATACATGGAAACACATAACAATCGCACACATATGCACAAGCAAAATCCAGTTTACCTACTTTAATTTTCAACTCAATCATCACCGCGAGTTAGCTCAAAGTTTCTGTAACGAAATATCATCAACCAAACAAGAGTTCCACAACATTTACAGAACTTTGCTTATAACTCCCGATTAATATCAACAAAAGACATAAAAATTCAACCAAAAATAAGGAAGAAAAAAAAGTAGCAAAGCAAAAGGTGAATGAGTTTTACCTGTAGAGCATACAATCAAACAATCTTAGAAGAGTTCACAGCACCACAAGAAAAAAAAATTCAATTGCAGAAGAAACGATAATTTGGTTGAAGAGGTGTCACAAGAGAACTGGAGAAGGTAAGCTCAACGGAAGCGTGAGTATACATTAAATGCCGCTTAAACATGTTTGCGACTTTAACTTTTCCGATTAATTGGGAAAAAAACAATTTCTTTCTCAAATTTTACTATGGCAAACTAGGGATGGAGCAAATAACGAAAATACCGGTATACCGTATTTATCATATCGAAAAATATCAAATTTATCAAAAATTTCGGTACGGTATGATACCATACCGATATTTTCGGTACGATATCGGTATAAAATTTTAAAATTTTCGGTATACCAGTATATACAGAAATATTTTCGGTTAAACCGGTATACCAAAAATTTTCGGTATACCGAAAATATTTCGGTATACCGAAAATATTTCGGTATCTCGGTATACCGGTATATACCATTTTGGTAATTTAATATTAAATTTATTTTTATTTAATTAAAATTATACTTTAATTATTTCGGTATGGACCGGTATGGCGGTATATACCGGTATGGGCGGTATACCGACATAGTCGATATTTCGGTATGGACCGGTATTTCGGTATAGATCGGTATATATCGAAATATCGGTACGGTATGCGGTATGCATTTTTGGTATACCGAAATTTCGGTTTACCGAAAATTTCGGTACGGTATCGGTATGCAAAAATGCATACCGAAAATTTCGGTACGGTATACGGTATGGACGGTACGGTATGGTACGGTATGCCACCCCTATGGCAAACACTTATGTACACCAATCTGCATAGAATATATCTTGAATTTAATTTTTTCAAAATATACGATATACGCTGTATTATGTATTTTTTGGCAATTGAAATGCTAGTGAATTATTCTTTAGGTATTACCTTAACTTGTTTTTGAGATATTATTGAGTTGTTCTTGAGGTATTACTAACTTGTTTTTTAGATATTAAAGACTTCTTCTTAAGGTATTTGTGAGTTGTTCTTGGGGTATTACTTAGACTTGCTCTTGATGTATTATTGCATTGTTCTATACATATATTTAGACTTATTTTTGGGGTATTAGTGAGTTATTCTTGGAGTATTACTAACTTGTTCTTCGGGTATTACTAACTTGTTATTGAAATATTACTTAAACGTGTTTCTGAGGTATTACTTAAACTTGTTCTTTAAGTATTACTCAATTGTTCTTCAGGTATTAATAAATTGTTCTTTAGCTATTACTCATTTATTAATCCTGTAATATACTCATATAGGGAGTTTAATATGCTTAGGTGTCACATTCATCTTCAAATTTATGATGTGTTGTTCTCTCATTAATTCTCAATGATGTGTCATAATCTCAATAAATTCATACCTTTGTGTTAAAATATATTGTTTATACGATGTTATAGCATTAATTGAGTATTATAATTATGTATCAATAAATTAATGAATTTTTAAAGTAAAAAAGATTGAAGAAGAAAAAATAAAGATTAATACGAGAAGATTGACCAATTTAATAAACTCCTTAAAAGTTGGAACGCATTAATTAAGGGATTCACGTTTGCATACAAATATTTTTTTATCATTGAAATAACAATAATTCGAATTCATAATCTCTGGATTATAAATAATAAATCTCCAATCATGTGGGCTATACGACTTTGTGCTCATTTTTGTCAACAAATGTGGGTAAATATAATTTAGGCCCAAGATCTAATTATGCTTCTACAACATCAGATCCAACAGGAGTTCGCCCAAGAGGCCCAATTTTTTTCCGAGTCCAATTAATTGTCCTATCCAATTTAAACATATTGCATGCCAATTCAATCGTAATGTTTTAGATAAGACATACTCACTCCGTCCCGTTATAAGTTGCTCGTTGCTTTTGGGCACACGTATTAAGATAAAAGTGAAAAGTATAAATGATGTGATGAAAAAAAGTGAAAAAATATAAATGATGTGAAAAGTGAATAGTAGTTTCCAAAAAAGTTAAAAAAACAAATGAGCAACATATAGTGGAATGAACGAAAATGACAACATGAACAACTTATAATGGGATAGAAGAAGTAATTTTTTACAACTCTGAAGTTGGCAAATGTGATATAGAGTTGGGTCAAAAACATGTATATATTAGATACACTGTAACATTTAAGTACATTTTAAGGATAAGAGTTATTTTATTTAAAAATGTTAATTTATAGTATTAATTATTTTCACTAAAAAATTAATTGTATACAGTTACATATACTGTATAGTTAGTGTATAATAGAAGTATATTCAATAGTTGCAATAACGAGTCTATATATATACTCCCTCCGTATTTCTATAAGTTGCTCGTTGCTTTTAGGCACACGAATTAAGGTAAAAGTGAAAAATTACAAGTGATGTGATGGAAAAAGTGAAAAAGTATAAGTGATGTGATAGAAAAAAGTGAAAAAGTATGAGTGGTGTGATGGAGAAAAGTGAAAAAGTAATGAAAATAGTGTAAAAAGTATTGAAAATAATAATAAAGAAGTGAATAGTAGTTTCCAAAAAAAGTAAAAAAATAATAAGCAACTTATAGAAAGACGGCCGAAAATGACAACATGAGCAACTTATAGAAAGACGGAGGGAGTACTATATACAAAGACAAGCTTTTGGACATAGTCTTCAAAGTAAAATCTTATTTCACCATGCAATTGATCTAAATTCTTATATCGGTTGTTTGTGTCTGTTATCTGACTACATATATCTAATTAGCATGTAGAGACGCTCGCATGAAATCATACGTATTTATTGATATCATTTTATATTGTAGTGTTGGTTTATTATTTTAAAAGTATCAATAAATATATGTAATAGTATCGGTGAATATATGTAATGATACTAAATTCATATTATGAATAAATTTTGTAGAAGAGTTTGTACGGCATGAAAGATTTGAAACCAGAGTGTAAATTAAGTTGATAAATAAGTACGTTAACAATTTCACATATATAGTTGGACAACAATATAATTAGTCATTCCAATAATATGTACCATGGTTTTTTTTTTTTTACCGGTAAATGATAGTTGTTAATAATTAAATATTATGTCAATTTTATATCTCCCTCCTACTTCGTTTTTAGAGGAATTTGAACCCGGACAACTCATTCAAAATTGTCAAAGAATGCCCTAAAGAATTGAGCTAACCCACCTGTTAAAATTGAAAAATGTGTATCGAAACTTGTTAACAAAAAATGATTACCAAACAAAACAAAACTATAATTTTTTCTGCGGGTTTAACCTTAAAAACTATTTCTTATATGGATGGCAAAATGGTCTACCCATAGCTGTCCCGCCCCGCCATATCCTAAAAATGAGGCAGTCTTGCCTCATCCTACCCCATAGTATATATTCAACAAAATATATATAATATTTTATAATATATAAAATACATTATATATATAATACTCCCGCAGTCCCACATGAATTTGCACACTTTACTTATTCGAACGTCCCACACAAATTTGCACACTACTAAAAAAGAAAACATTGATTTACATGCATAATCACAAAACTACATACATATTTAACCATATGTCACTACTTCATATATAAAATACATTTTCCTTAAATAAATAATATAATAATTTTCCTTAAATAGTATCAATTAATATAATTTTATTTATCTAAATTAAATATATATACATATATGTAAAAAATATTATTCCCTCCGTCCCAACTCTTTCTTCTTGTTTTTCTATTTCGGAACGTCTCAACTCTTTCTTCACACCTTAAAAAGGAAATAATTTACACTCACAAAAGTCAATAAAGTATACTTTTTATATTTTATTATTTAACTTCACGCTCACATACTCCAACTTTTCCTTAATATGTGTGCCCTAGTTTTTTTGAAGAAAGATTTGGGATGGAGGGAATATATATTAGTATTATAATATGGGGCAGGGCAGGGCATCGTGCACAACATTTTGCCCCGCAGCGGGGCGACCGGTAGAGGCGCGTGGCCCACTACCATCCCTAATTTCTTGCGGAATTTTGACCGGTCTCATGATTGGTTCCGGTTCAGTACTGCAGTTATAAAGACACGGAGTATTATACAAATTAATTTTTCTAGTTAAGTTTCACAACTTTTAAAATGACATAATTTTAGTCTTTATGGACAAACTTTTTACTTTTTTCAGTTCTAGGATTATATTTAATTTATGATTTTTATTAATGGAAACATCTTAGCTAGGGTCTCATTATATCATGTAACACTACAAAAAAACGGGTTTTAGAGACCGCTTTTTAGCGACCGCCAATAAAGCGGTCGCAAATATTCATTTTAGCGACCGTATTTGCGACCGCTTGCGGTCGCTAAATCATTTAAAAAATTAACAGAAATGTGGTCGCTAAATTTTAAACCCGTAACTGGTAACCCGAAAAAGAAGAACCGGTTTGTTTTTTTAAAGTAGCGACCGCTTTCTGGCGGTCGCAAATATAAAATATTAATTTTGCGACCGCAAATACGATCGCTAAAGTAGTATCCGGTTAGGGTAGTTGGCTCCATTTAATTATATAATTTTGCGACCGCTTAAGGCGGTCGCTAAACATAATATGGCGGTCGCTAAAACGCGATTATGGAACAGAATAAACTTCTCTTTTCTTTAGTTTTTTCGGGGGAAAAACCCCACTCACACCTCAAAAAATTTCCCAAATTCAAACGAGCATTGCTTCAACGTGTTGGTGGCAATTGTGGAAGTCTACTACTATATTGTGCTCGTTGCTTCTAATTCACCGTACATTTTTACAATTTTACCTTTTAATTTTAAATTTTGTGTATTATATGTTTTATAAGTGTTCTTCATGTGACACATTAAATTTTAGAATTTATAATGTGAATAATTATTGTAATTGATTATAGTTGATTTTTTGTTTTAAAAAATTGGATATGTTTGTTTATAGTCGAAACTCTGCCGAATTTTTTAATAATTTATATGTGATTCATTTTTAATTTGTATAAGATGGAACTCCCTGATCGTCGTTGGATGTATGAAATGCCACGTTTGATACAAGGAAATATGAATTATGAATTTTGCTTGAAACTTGATGAGTTTATTAAGTTTGCATGTAGTAAACCAAATTGCATGGATAGTTGTGGTCGGATTAGATGTCCTTGTTCAGGCAGAAAGTGCAGTAACAGAAGATTTTTGAGCATAGATGAGGTTAAAGCTCATCTTGTGAGGTTCAGTTTTGCTCCATTTTATTATAGTTGGACCAGACATGGCGAAGACAGGTGAAATTATAATTTGGAAACAGTGATTGCCTTCTATGATCAGTTGAGTAGTTGTGGAGGTGAGAGATTTGAGATTGGTAGTTCGAGCTGCGACCAGTCTACACCATTGGATGAGCTAGATGAATTCCAATGGTATCATATGATGATTGATGAGTCTGGTTTGGGTGTTCACCACACAACCATGGAGGAGGAACCAAATCCACGTTCAAAGAAATTTTTCGAGATGCTCAAATCTGTCGATAAAAAATTGTTTCCTGGTTGTGATACTGAGACTCAGTTGTCATTCAACTCTCATATGTTGTCCATCAAAATTGAAGGCAAAGTGAGTCAGAAAGTCTTCAATCAATTCGCCAAGTTGTTCAAACGGGCCCTACCTAAAGAGAACACAGCGCCAGAAAATTTCTATCAAAGTAAGAGGCTGTTGAAGGATATGAGTTTACCGTTTGAGAAGATTGATTGTTGTACCAATGGTTGCATGCTGTTTTGGGGCGACGACGAGAGCATTAATCAGTGCAGGATGTGCCGGCACCCTAGGTTCAAACCCTCTGATCGTAGGAAGAAGACAACTTTCAAGTCGATGTATTATCTTCCCATCACTCCTCGTCTAGAGAGGTTATATCAGTCGAGTGCCACTGCAAAAGACATGACATGGCATGCTGAGGAGTGTTCTGATCAGAATTCCAGAGAGATGCGTCATCCTGCAGACTCTAATGCGTGGAGACATCTTGATAGAGAGTTCCCAGATTTTGCGAGTGAGAAGCGAAATGTGAGACTTGGTTTGTGCACAGACGGATTTGCTCCATTCGGTATGCACGGGAAGAAGTATTCTTTGTGGCCTGTTTTGTTGACTCCGTACAATCTTCCCCCTTGGTTGTGCATGAAGCCTCAACACATATTTCTCACTGTGTTGGTGCCTAGTCCTCGCAACCCGAAGGATAAACTGGATGTCTACCTTCAGCCGTTGATTAAAGAGTTGTTATATTTTGGGCATTTGGGAGTAGAGACGTACGACGTGTACCGAAAGGAGAACTTCACGTTACGGGCTACTGTTTTATGGACCATCAGTGACTTTCCAGCATATGCTATGTTATCTGGGTGGTCGACAGCTGGAAGACTAGCGTGCCCGTACTGCATGGATGAGTCTGAGGCATTTTATCTTCCAAAGAGTAAGAAGATATCATGGTTCGACAACCACATGAAGTTTCTACGTGATGATCATGCCTTTCGGAGGGACAAAAAGAATTTTCTAAAGGGTAAACCTCCTGTAAAGCGTCCAAGGCCACGAGTTCGAACATGTATTTATATATTATTCATATTTTAACCAGTACTTAATTATTCTAAGAGTTTGATAGATTTAGTTTAACAATACGCATTTTATTTTAGGTAATTCGTTGTTGAGAGAAGTTACAGTAACTGGCTTGTGGAAAATGACTGAGGAGCACGCAATGGAACACAATAAACGGATCCGAGGAGGTTGGAAGAAGAAGAGCATCTTTTGGGACTTGCCTTATTGGAGTAAATTATTGATTAGACACAACTTGGATGTGATGCATATAGAGAAGAATGTGTTTGATAACTTGTTCCACACGATTTTGAATACATAAGGCAAGACCAAAGACACTAAAAAATCCAGATAAGAGTTAAGTAAGTTCTGTTCTCGTCCTAGTCTGTCCAGTGGTCAACGACCACGTGATTTTCCACAAGCATGTTACCAAATTTCCAGAGAAGACAAGAAAAAATTATTTCAATGGGTGAAGGAACTGCGGTTTCCGGACAATTACGTGTCCAACATAGGTAGGTCGTTTGAGCCAGAAACTGGGAAGATCGGTCCGATGAAGAGTCATGACTGTCATATTTTTATGCAGCGGTTGCTACCGATTGCCTTTCGGTACTCACTTCCGAAGCATGTATGGTGTGTCATCACAGAATTGAGTCTATTTTTTAGAGACTTAACGGCCTCAATGATTAAAGTGGACGACATACATCGTTTGGATAGAGACATCCCTGTTATATTGTGCAAGTTGGAAAAACTTTTTCCACCCAGTTTCTTTGACTCGATGGAGCATTTACCTGTCCATTTACCGTATAAAGCTTTACATGGTGGTCCAGTGCAGTATAGGTGGATGTACCCTTTTGAGAGGTAAGTATAAATTTATTTATTTATTTGTTTTTTTCTAATTTTTATGTTATTTTATTGTTCATTAAGTATTGAATTTACTATTTTTAGGTATCTCCACAACTTGAAACGTAATATTGGAAATACAGCACACATTGAAGCATCCATTGTTAATGCTTATCTTACTGAAGAGGTTGGTACATTCTGTTCTTATTACTTCGGCGATCAAGTTCAAACGAGGATCAGAAACGAGCCTCACAACTATGATGGTCGCGCAGAAGATCATCCTCTTCGTGAGTTCGATGGTATGCTGTCGGTATTCTTACATGCTGGTCGACTACTCGGTAAGGGGACCAAACGATATTTCCAAAGTGACTGGGAAGAAGAGACGATACATTCGTATGTTTTGATGAATACGCCCGAGGTTCAACCATACATACAGTGAGTTTTATATTTTTAGTCATTTTTTGAAGTTATGTTAGTATTTTAATACTAGTGTTTCTGATATGTAAGGATGAAAGCAGTCGTCTACAAAATGAAGAAAACATGGACAGAAGAAGGGAATACAGTTGATTTGGGGAGAGACGGTGATGGACGAGCGATCTGGGATGGATTGGTGGGTTACTGGACTGATCCGGCACACCAGGAGAGTGCTCGTAAGGCGCGAGAAAATTGGATAAGCAATCCGAACGGAGAAGGAGTCGCCATTCATCGCGGTGGCTCCCGGACCGCCTACGAGCACGGGCTCGCTTTTGTAAGTATTAATTATTATATTTAATTTATAATTAATTATTATATTTAATTATATTATTATAATTAATTCTTAAAGTAGAATGCACACGGACGGAGGCCCAAATATTTCGAGTCTCTTTCCATTCTTCACCCAGTGAATGAGACTGGGAAATCCACGTATGCCCGCACCACCGAGCTTCACGTAAGTATCTAATTAGAATGTACTACTAAATATATCTAAATTATTCTATTAAAATAAAGTTAATATTTTATTTTGTTTAATTTCAGAACAAGTATAAAACTGCTCTCGATGAGGCTCGGACCCAAGCGACACCTACTCCGGAGAACCCTACACCTACCCCTATTGATGAGGACCGCCTCTATGTTGATTTGGCCGGAGTCAATAGGGGTAAGATAATAGGGTTGGGAGCTTACAGTAAGATTGCCCGTCAGACGCACCGCCCGAGATCATCAACATATTCTGTGTCCGCTCATCCTGACGTCAATCTCCAGCAGGAAGTGGCCGAGTTGAGGGACAAGTTGAACAAGCAAGACAGAAAAGAAAGGAAGATGCAGGCTTGGTTGGCTCAAGTTTCTGCAGTTACTAAAATTCCACTTCCACAGGACTCGGATGATGAGGCAGATGCCGATACGGGTCGTGGTGCTGGTACGGATGGTGGTCCCGGAGTGGGTGCGTCTTCTCGTGGGAATGAGGGTGCCGATGGTGGGGATCTTGAGGATCTTGAAGAATGGATGCCCGATTTTAATTCTAACGGCTAGTTAATTTATGTGTTGAACAATTTTTTTTGTTTGAATTGAATATTAAGTATTTTAACTTTTTATTAATATATTTTGAATGTTTAAAATTTTATGTTTTACATCAAAATTATTTTTTATGATATCAAATTGTAGTAATTTAGAATATTAAAATTTGTGGCTAATTTGATGTTATATACAATTAATTGAATAAAAATGAACAAATTAAAATTTTGGTATTGTAAATTATTAAATATATAACATTATATTTTTGTGGTTGAAATATATATATTTATATTAAGTATCAAAGGATTAATTTGATGAATTTAAAAAAAAAAAACGAGACGCAATTTGGAATTATATACTATTAATTGCAAAAAGTCGAATAAAATAAAAAAAAGAGAAATGTAAATTATAAAATTTATAACATTAAAAAAAAATTATTGAAATATATATACATTAATAAATTAGAGACGAAAAGGAATTAGTTTGATGGATTTTAAAAAAAACGTGACTTAATTTGGAGTTATATACAATTAGTTGCAGAAAAATAAACGAAAGAAGCAAGTGCCCGAGTGGAACAGCGACCTCTGAGATGCCCAGAGGTCGCGAGTTCGACTCCTTGCGGGCACAAAGTTTACAACATTTATTCTGAGCCAAATAAGACTCATATAAAATATGTGATGATGGTTAAGATGCTGGGTCCGTGACCAAGTGGTTCGAGCCCAGCCAGCCCTCGAGAAAGGGCCTGTGTTCGAACCATCTTGGCCACATTTTTTTGCTACGTAAATAATTTAGCGACCGCCTAATAATTAGCGACCGCATGTAGTGGTCGCAAAATAGAAATATAATTTATTATTATAAATATACAAAATATTTAGCGACCGTAGCGACCGCACAAAGCGGTCGCAAATTTATTATAAAATTTATTATTATAATGAATTATAATATTTTGCGACCGCATTCCGACCGTTTTTGCGACCACTTTTCCGACCGTTTTGGCAAGAATAAACCAAACCAAACCGGGTCAATACCCGGACATTTTTGCGACCACTTTTCCGACCGTTTTGGCGGTCGTTAATTTGCGACCGCCTCTTAAAAAGTGGTCGCTAAATGTTTGCGACTACTGTTTTAGCGACCGCCATAAGCGGTCGCAAAAACGGTCGCTAGGAATGTTTTGCGACCGTTTGGCGGTCGCTATGGCGGTCTCTAAAACCCGTCTTTTTTGTAGTGTAAGCGACCTAAGTAGCTGAATTTTTTTACGTTTACACGTGTGCTACGTGCATTAAAAAACCTACTCTCAATAAATATTATGAGACTTAATAAAAAAAAATTTAATTTGTATGAAATTAAAATCACAAAAATAGCTAGGAGACAATTTTGCAATTTACTCAAACTTAAGAGATAAAGAAAGTGACGTTGTAAAAACACATTGTGGTGTTTAGAAGTCTGAAAAGGGAAATATATAATTATAAATATATGTGAGAGGTTTGGCCGTGGAAACTCGTCTAAAAGGGCTCTGTGTTTCATTTTCAATAAACACATATATCATTATCATGTGTGAATCCGATGATTCCAAAACCTAGCTAGCTATACATCAACAATTATTATTAATTTAATTAATTAATTAATGTAATAGTTATATCTGTGTTTGGAAGAAAGAATGAGTGTAGTATGACGCCAACCTAGAGGTGTGAAAGCAAAGCTAGGAGTATCTATATATATATATATGGTTTAGTCTGAATTTTATTTTTTAAAAGTTACACAAAATACTATTGAAAAGTCATGCATGTAATTATTGGAGAATGTATGTTATTAAATAAAATGCATAAAATACATATAGTAGTAGGGTTAATTTGCTGCAGATGTACTACACGCGCGACCCGCAATTATTATAGGGTATTTATTATTTTTTTGGATTAGTCTTATATGCACCAATTACACGATGCAACTCAAGTTCATTTTTTAAAAGTTACATAAAATACTACTGAAAAGTTACACATGTTATTACTGAAAAGTGTATCTTTCATAGTGTAACTTTTCACTAATAATTTGTGCAAGTTTTCAGTAATAAATTATGTAACTTTTAAAAAATACAATTGAATTGCACGTTGTAACTAATGCACAGGAGACTTACTTTTTTTTTTTTTTTTTATGTATAACATATTACTTGCTATGTTATATTTTAAATAAAAAATAAACCCGAGTTCAATAGACCCTAATTTAGTTGTAGAATTTACAAGTATTGAACCTAATTTAGTTGTAGAATTTACAAGATAATTGTAGCACAAATAACAACTTTTGACATTAATTTGTTACCCTTGAAACCACATAACATGGTCTGTCCCACCCACCATTAAATACCCTCCGAAGACCCATATATATACCCCATCAAATCCCAACAAAACCCACTCCTTCTCCCATTTTACAAGTCTTAATTTCCATAAAAAGACCTAAGATGGTTTGCCTAAAAGAGCCCCTGGTCCAACAAATAGTGGACCTCTACCAACAAATCTCCCAACTAGAGTCCCTCTCCCCCTCCAAAGAAGTCGACGCCCTCTTCACCCGCCTCGTCCTCACCTGCATTCCCCCCCACCCCATCGACGTCTCCAAACTCTGCTCCCAAATCCAACACACCCGTTCCAAGCTCATCTCCCTCTGCGCCCTTGCCGAGGGCCTCCTCGAGAAGCACTTCTCCACCCTCCTCGCCTCCCACCATCACCCCCTCCGCCACCTCCACTCCTTCCCTTACTACAACAACTACCTCAACCTCGCCCGCCTCGAGGCCGACCTCCTCCGCCCCCACTCCCCGGACCCCCGCTCCGTCGCCTTCGTGGGCTCCGGCCCCCTCCCGCTCACCTCCATCGTCCTCGCCTCCCACCACCTCACCTCCGCCCTCTTCCACAACTTCGACATCGACCGCGACGCCAACGCCATGGCCTCCAGGCTCGTCGAGTCCGACCCGGACCTCTCGAAGAGGATGTCGTTCTTCACCACCGACATCATGGACGTCCCCCGCGAGGCGATGGAGGAGTACGACGTCGTTGTCCTGGCGGCGCTGGTGGGGGTGGAGGTGGAGGAGAAGGCGCACGTGATCGAGCATTTGGCGAGGAGCATGGCGCCCGGGGCAATCCTGATGGTGAGGAGCGCGCACGGGGCGCGGGCGTGTTTGTACCCGGGGGTGGAGGCGCGGCACCGGCGGGGGTTCGAGGTGCTGGCGGTGCATCATCCGACGGACGACGTGATTAACTCGGTGGTGGTGGCGCGTAGGTGTCCGAAGCCGGTGCAGGTGGATCATCAGGGGACGTTTGGGCGGCTCTGCAGCAAGTGTGCGGAGATTCAGCCATTCAGTCCCAATTTGATCATGGAAGAATTGACTGTTGAAGAGCACCTTTGTTGAAGAATAAAACGACGTCGGTCGTGTTTAATTAGCTTCTCTCTCTCATTGTTCTCTACTATCTGATTGTTTGTGTTGATCTAGTACTGTTGTTTTCCGGCACTGTACTAAACGATCGAGCTTTAATTTGATGAAATTAAATAACATGACACACTTAAATTTCTACCCTAATTAATATTTTTACATTTTAAATTCTTCAATTAAATATTTTAATTTCCTTTTTGTTGGATCAATTGCATCCCTAGTCTGTGGCGGTTGCTGCGGGACTGGGTTTCTTACATAAATTTGCACAATGCAAAACACATTAAAAATAGACACAGATATATTAATTACTTGTGGAAAAATTCGTTAAATTCTAATCATATTCGAATAGATTGTGTTGAATTTGAGTAGGGTGTAGATTGATTCTGCACGGATCTATAATTTATTAACTTGTGGTATAAAACAAATTAATTCAAAGATTGAATCAATCAGTTTTATTGTAAAAATATATTTTTAAATATTATTAGGTGCTTAATGTATTAATTATTATTATGATAATATTTTAGTCAATGTCTAGTAAGAAATAGGGATGTATAGTGTAATTCAAGTATATTTTCAAAAAAATACAATTTTTTAACTGCACATATAGTTACCCCTGTTTGCACTACCAACTACAGTTGTTCAATTAAAAAACATATTTTTTAATGCAATTGAATTATGCTACTACATCATATGCACAAAAGACTTACTCAATATTTTATAATTAAATAATTAATATTATTTAGAATATTAACTAATATATTTTCATCATATTTATCCTATTCATCTCCTAACTAATATGAGGTATATACGCACATCAGATAAATCACGTCCATTTAATTTTACATTAATGTTGATAAAACTGAGTTTTGTCATATTAATTTGAAATCACATCATGCATATCTCTAGACAAGAAAGTGATATGCATGTTTGGAATTATGGGTGAAAACAAGGGCTAAACAGTAACAATGTGGCCACTCATGTTTGATATTAATAAATGCTAGCTGCTGCTATCAATGCCAAAATTTTCATTTTAACTGTGAAACTCTATGATTAATTCGTCCAAAAAAGATTCATGGAAATTATTTAATTAATTAAGAAAAATATATATCATGTTTCTATGATCCAATGGTGAAAGCAGGAGACTTGGAAATATATTTTTCTCAAAATTTTTATAAGGTCTGATCGATTTAACTTTGAAATAGATTAACACTACAAGAAAGTTGACCTTTAATTATAGAGATTATGTCATTACAACTTCTTCAGCTAAAACTTTTTAATGACAGAATAAAGATCTTTTTTAATAAGTTCTGTCATTAAAGTTCATTTTTTTCTCATTAAAAATAACTAGAAAAAAAATAATGATAGAATTTCGTCATTAAATGTCAAATTTTTTGTGTAAATTTATATAGAACTTTGTGAATAAGTCATCTTGTTAATGGATGGTGGATTGTGGTTCCTTAAAAAATAATTGATTCTTGATTCAAATATTGAGTATATAAATTTTTTTTTTCTTCGTATTGTAAATAAATAAATTTTGCTTCTCAATTAAATAATGACACGTGTATAAATTAAATAAATATCAACATATATTACTATTCGTTCGATCAGAATCAAGGAGCGAATCCTTCTGATTAGACGTTTCCACTCGAAGATCAACTTGAAGACTTCAAGCGTTCATCGCCACCTTTAAAAATTCTTCATCAAAATTCGTCCAAAAACGCACTCCGATCAGAGATCAAGGTTCAAGACCCCTCCGATCAAGCGTTCCAAATCAAATCAAAACTTGAAGATTTGAAGATCGTTCTGCATCAAATCTGAAGAGTTTTACATCAAATCTTCCCAAGACCAACGCTCGATCCAAAACAAGACGACTCAATCCTTGAATAAGTGTTATCAAATCAAACCCCGGTCAAGTCAAGACCAAAAGTGTCGAGTCAAAAGTTGAAGGAGAATCAGGGGAACATAGCTAGAGAGAATTGAACCCAAGATTCAAGAAAAATAAATTATATATCAATATCAAGTGTTAATAAAAAACTTTATTACACAAAAATTGTTATCACCATTGTCACTGTATTTCTGCTGTCAATTTACAAATAAATGCTGTCAGGATACTAAATTTCTTGCTTGACGCAATTTTATACTCATATCTAGTACTATAACGCAAGTCCAAAATACAGGTCCTTTTTTTTGCAACTAATTAACGATGTTGATTTCAGGGGTTTGTAGTTGTGACGGACATATTATATGTATTTATAGGTGCATGTCGGGAAATAACCAAATCAACACCGTCTTAAATCGCCAATTATTTAAGATTTCGTGTGAAATGTATTCATTTGAGAACTCATTTAATAAAAAGTAATTCTTTTATGCACAAGATGCACAGTGCAATTTAAGTGGATTTTTAAAAAGTTACAATTTTTATTATTGAAAAGTTACCCAAGTTAATTAATACTCAAAAGACACACAATTAAAGATACACTTTTTAGTAATAATATGTGTGACTTTTCAGTAGTATTTTGTATAACTTTTTAAAAATGAACTTGAGTTGCACGGTGCACCCGGTACATATAAGACTAAGACTTTAATAAAACTCGTCAACCTAAATTAACAACTGAAATTTAATGGTAATTAGATTTATAAGCTAGTGAACAAATCCATTACAAAAATATATTAATAAACCCATTAAAAATATATTATTAGCTTGTGAACAAACTCATTAATAAAAATATATGATTTATTAGCTCGTGAACAAACTAATTAACACAGTATATATGGTTTTCAAAAAAAAAAAAATTATTTATATATAGTTAATTGAAAACCTATTTTAAAAATTATAGAGTACTTGATCATTAAACTCAAGAAAAGCTCATAAACATTCAATAATTAAGTTTGAATTTAACTCCATTATACAACTTTTATGTTTTTTACATGAATTTTCTTCCTTTCATGAGTCATTTATTAGCAATTAATATTGATTTTTTTAAGCAGTTATTAATAAGTATTAAGGACGATGACATGACATGCTAGGTTTTATTGATGTAATAAATGACTCAAAATGAATAATACTTCACAATATTATATTACGATTACTTAGTTAAATTAAAGAGGATTGATTAGTAGCTAGTACACCAAGAAAAGAAAAGGAAAAAGAAATCGCTCATAACACACACACACACACATATATATATATATATATATATATATATATATATATGCTTAAACTTTAATCATAGCTTTTTTCCTTTAAAAGAAAATCTAAATTAGTTTTAAAAAACTATATTCATCATCAATTGGAATCGATCCAATGTTAAAGAGGTTGACGGAAATGATTATATTAAAACATACATTTCTGATGGTTGATTAGGGTTTTGGAATCCACGAAAGGCTTCAACGGCACATATTTCATATTTTGAATTATCTCTTAGGGATAAATTCTATTTTGTTTTAGCCATGTTGACCAGAAATATTCTTTTTTACTCATTTCAATCATATTTGTCATATTTCAAAGTGGAAAAAAGACCTCAAATGCCCGAGAAAGGAGGTTGTGAATTACGCGAAAAAAATAATTTATTTTGCTCAAATAAAAGAGAAACAAATATACTCTTACAGAGCCGCTTTATAAGAGGTGTTTTCGAGAGCGATTTTTTAACAAATCTTTGAACTTAGAGAATTGTTACTTAGAGATGTCTTATAAGTTATAACCGCTCTCCAAGTAAAAAATAAGAGTACTACAAGCTCAAATTTGTATTAGTATATATATATATATATGTATATTGTATTTATTTATATTTGAGAATGTTAATTAAGTACTCCATCCCAGTTTTATTTTATCATTTACTTTTCATCCTCCCCCAATTTTATTTGAACGTCGTCTCAACTCTTTCACAGATATTAAAAAAAATATTTATACTCATAAAAATTAATAAAAGATATTTGTTATCTATATAATTTAATTTTACACTCACATACTTCTATTTCTTTAGTTTCTTTGTTATTTTTAAGAAGGAAAAAAGTACTGCAAGGAAGAATTATTAATTATTTGCAATTGAAAATTGTTTTAATTTTTAAATATGGAGGCAAAAGTGCATGATAGCATTAGTATGTTGACATCCTTAGAACATCTTGCAATCGACTTTTTTCAGTTGTGGGTTGTCAGTGCTCGTAACTGAATGCTTCTGTTGCTTCAATAACTTTTACACTAAAAAGGAATAAATATTTTATGCTTTTTTAAATTTAAAATAGTAAAATGAAGCTCGTAAGTGGATTCATTCTAGGGTTTTGAGTATGAATTGCACATGATGCTGCCATAGTTTCACTTTTATAATTTAAAGCTCATAGACTAGTTGATGACATTTGTAAAAGCATATCGATCGATTAATGGTTTTTGTGTCATAGTTACATATATAAGTTATTGTAACCAGGTGGGTTAGCTCACCTGGTCACTAGGCTCTTTACTTGAGTGAGTTGTTTGGTTCGATTTTCTTTGGGAACGAATTTAGGGAGATATAAGGTTGACTTGAAATATTGAGGGAGATATAAGGTTAGTTTGGAGTGTTTGGAAGACTTGACGAACTAATTTTTGTAATTAATAATAACTAACATTTACCGATAAAAAAAAAACATATATCAATTACTGCAAACTGTTACATTTTAAACAGTTTCATAATAAACTTATGATGAACTATTTTCATATAAAACTTACTCATTAAATTATATAAGAAATGGAAAAACTTAGGTAAACTCAGACTTTAATATGCTTAAATTTTTGGACGTGCTTAATTAAATTTCTTCACCACTGTATGTGCATAATAATAATATTAATTTAAAAAAGAGTTTCATGTTAACTTAAGCTCACATAGGGTCTATTCTTGTAAAATTTTCGTACCGATTAAAACCTATGTCATAACGAATTCAAAAAATAAAAATAAAAATTATGAACACTAAAAATAAGAACACATATTTACATTATTCACTGACATTGGGGCAGAAGTGATGATTTATCCCTCTACCTATAAATGGGGAGTTTTCGTTGCTTATGTATTAATTTTTAGTTTATTTTGAGTATGTGTCAATTTGTTATACTTCTATTGCAACATGTCGCGTCATTATTGTAGAGTCAGTAAATGTGTATATATATATATGTGTCAATTATATATATATTTAGTAAGTAGCATATGTGCCAATATAACAAAGTATTATGTGTGTAATACATACTGAAAGTAGGACTCGTATGTAATAATTTTGACTTGATTCGAATTATGATCCAATTCAAACTATCTAATTTGGATATATAAAGTCAAATTGTTACACATATTTTCCTTGTGTATATTACACATATATACTATCGACTCGATAATTATATATATATATATATACATGTGACAATTATAATATTTTAAAAAATAGTACTATAATTATCGTTCCAATTATTATCAATTTTAATTTAATAATAAATTATATTTTTGTACTGAAGTTTTAAAATAATTAAATAATAATTTTTTTGTTATACATCAATTACCATAAGCTATATGAAAATAGTTGATGATAATCTTATCATGAAACTGTTTTAATATATCAAATATTTGGTCAATTGTATCAAAATATTCATTAGGAGTATAAAAAGTCGGTGGCAATAAAATTTATGACAATTATAACATAATATCATTGATCCAGTTTTTTTATACTTTTGATGAGATTTTTGATACTCCTAATCAAATATTTAATACCTTAAAACTGGTTCATGATAAGCTTATCATGAACAATTTTCATACAAAATTTTACCCAATAAAAATATTATATATGAAATGCCCCACGTAATACATGAGTACTATACTAACATATTATTTATATTAATTAGAACGGGTATAAAATATTGAATGTCATTAGACCAAATAATAAACTTATTTTTCATTCCTAATAGACTAGCATAGAATTAAGCCTAAACTAAATTTGAGCTTAACATAATATACACGGTATAGATTTTATATGAAAATAGTTTTTAATAAATTTATTATGAAATTATTTTAAAATATTAAATATTTAATTAAATGTATATATTTATCATAGTACTAAAATTATGTTGGGGTCAATAAAATCTATAACAAGTATAATATAATATTATTGACCCAAACTTTTGATCTTGTGCTGAAAATTTTGATACTTATAGTCAAATGTTTGATAATTTAAAACTAGTTAATGATGAATTTATCATGAACCATTTTCATACAAAATTTTACCATAACCTGAAAGCTAAGAAATTATACACCAATTCGGGTCTGAATGATACATTTGTAATATTTTTTATAGTTTATATTTTTATTTATTTATATAATATTTTTTTTCATTACTCTTTTTTCTTGTTTTTTCATTGGCGTCAAATGAATATATATTTTACTTTTTGAGTTATGATTATAAAAATATTATTTCATAATCAGGAGCTCTAAGATGTAAAATACGATCTTAAATTATGAACCTAAAGAGTAGATTTTATATGAAGTTCATAATAAATTTACCATGAATCTATTTTAAAGTATTAAATATTAGGTCAAGTGTATTAAACTATTTATCAGGAGTATAAAAAATTGAGGTCAATAAAATCTATAACAATTATAACATAATATTATTGACCAAAATTTTTGATACATCTGATGAGATTTTTGATACTCGTGGTTAAACATTTGATACTTTAAATTTGGTTCATGATAAGGTTATCATAATTCATAAATTATTTTCATACAAAACTTTACCAAACCTAAATTATAAGTTGTTAACTTTCAGGCTCCATTTGGATGAATAGATTTAAAAAGAAGTGGTTATTTGTGTGTGAAATCGATGGATTCAAATTCATCCATCCAAATGGATCTCAGATTACAAATAAATATTTGGGGCATTTTTATATTGGTTAAAAAAAGTTACTATATTTACAAATTGGTTCACAATATTTGCATAGAAGTATAATTTTTTCATGCACAGAAGCATTTTTTTTTTGCACGGAACTAATTTGTAATTAGTGTCAATTTTTTGAATCATTTGAAAATTTTCCTAAATATTTATCTATTCATCAGTATGAATCGAGTATAAAAAAAATATTTTAAAACCTATATTGTAATGATCAAGAACCAAAGAGCGTAGAGGATAAAGCATGCTCGAGAGTTTGAAGAAGCTACACACCAAGCAAGACACATAGTATGGAAAGCTCTAAAAATGAAGCTATCTACAAAATCAAATCTCAAGGTACCGGAATAATTCTTCCCAATGGGGTAGTTCAATGTGGATTTTGTGGCAAAGAAGAAGAAAACATTCAACACCTCTTCTTTTCTTGTGAGCTTAAAAGACAAATTTTGGATAAATGTTATTTATGAACAAAAATGCATATGGTACCACATCACATTACGACATGTCACCTTTTTCAACTTGGTGACATGCTCGACTCGAAAAGAAAAAGCAGAGCATCTATAACTCTGTGGACTGCGGTCATATGGATTTTATAAAAAATGAGAAACGATGTCATATGTAATGGGTTGGAGCCTAATGCTTACGGAGCTTTTTTTAGAAATCAAATCGAGTGGGCGTGGATTGGAGCAAAAGAAGAGAGATTTAGAAAGCATAATTTTTAAAATTGGAGTGGAAACCTGAGGGTGTGATGTCAAGATCTGTAACTGAATGAACATAACTAAAAACTGATTTTATTGTAAGGGATGGAGCACCTCTTATTCCCTAATTCACTATAATTAAATTTCTTTTACTGTTCAATTTTTTTTAATTAAATCTGTCACACATTCATTATTTACCTGGTGAGATTACTTTTGTTTTATCAATTTTTTGTTTGGATTCGATAAACAGCTACTCATGACGATCCGCTGTGTGATTTTCTTTGTAAAGAAAAAATATTTATCAGTATAATATTACAAAACTATAATGTAAAAAATTATGTGCATAATTACTTAGTGTGGCTATACATATACATTTCTATTTTATTAAAATTTCACAAAATAGCTGTATATATTGAAGTTTAGGAAGAAAATGATTTTATTTTATAGACAATCAACACTAAAACATATCTACCACTACAATCAAATAGGCATCGGCGAACCAGACGTGCCACGTGTCAGCACGAGAAAGAAAGATTCTCACCTTCCCACCCTATAAATAGGGGTTATTTCTCATTAATTCACCACATCACCCAGAGGCAACAGAGTCCACACAATTAGAAGCATTCAGATTCAACATTCAAAGTACGAGCAAAATTTGGAGATAAGGCAAATCCATCATCTACTGTATATGTTTTGTGAATAATATTTTATGGAAAAACGGTGAATCAAAACAAGTAAGAGATAGAAAACAGTCGAGATAAAAGAGATTGAAAACACCGGATTCAGTACTGTCCCTTTTTTGTTCCGGTGAAGTATCCAACTGTGCTTGGGTACGTACTCAACGTCCTTCACACACACAAATTCTTATCTCGGTAGCAAGACTCCCGCTCACTCTTTACTGCAGTACCACAAACTATATTGTTGACCACGCTTGACAATAAGGAGAGAAACCCTTTATATAGTCAGAGAAGATCATGATTTTCGGCCAATTAAGCCATAATTTCCAGTATGGAAAAAGGAAGTAAACCACGGTAAACTATTTGATAAGAGAAAGAGATTCGATGGGGAGTTGCACAAGATTAGGAATTTGATATGTGGCTAATTGATTGCTATCAATTATGATGAGTCAAAGATCAAGTGGACCAAGAATAGATGGGCACAAAGGAGAAGTCAATCATAATTATGGGGCTACACTACATAGGCCCAACAATTCTCCACCTTCTTTGGTCCATTCCCACTGCACCATCATTTCACCATTACGGAACCCGGTGTCTTACTTTCATCATTACCCACAAAACCTGCCCAGACAACAAATGGTTAGTAGTACATGCTTCTAGCCAACCTGCACATTGAAAACACACATATTAGCACAGGTTTTAAACAAACACTTTTAACATATAAGAGATCACAAAAAGTATTCAACACAATCTCCTCCTAAGCACAATTATTCAATCAATAGAATCAAGATTCAGCAACTTCATGCATGACTTAAATTTTTCTAGGCTCAAACATTTAGTGCTCATATCAGCTGGATTCTTCTCAGAAGCAATTTTTATTAGCTCAATTATGCCTTTGTCTATGATGTCACAAATGAAATGAAATCTAACATCAATATGTTTTGTCCTATCATGAAAAACAAGACTTTTACATAATTGAATGACAGATTGACTAACCGAATAAACAATTACTTTCTTCTTAAGTAAACCAATTTCAGTGATCAACTCTTTTAGCCAAATAACCTCTTTTACAGCTTCAGAGATAACAACATACTCTGACTCAGTTGTAGATTGAGCAACAACATGTTGTAGTTGAGATTTACAACTAATACAAGAGTCACACAAGGTAAAGACATAAGAAGTAGTTGATTTCCAATTATCTCTATCATTTACATAATTAGAATCGACATAGCCTACTAAATTCACATAATTAGTAGATCTAAAAAATTTAAGACCAACACTGCATAGTACCTTTCAAATACGTGAGGAGCCATTTCATAGCCTCCCAATGAGGCTTGCCCGAATTTGACATATATCGTCTAAGACAGCTTATTACATATACAACGTCGGGCCTAGTAGACATCATTAAGTACATAACAGATCCAACAAAATTTGAATAAGACACTTTTGTCATATCATCAATTTTAGAATCAATCTTGGGGCACTGATCTCTACTTAGCACAAAATGAGCAACTTCAGGCACACTAACAGATTTAGCACAAGTCATGGAAAACTTTTCCAATACCTTTTTAACATATGAAGCTTGATTCAATAATAGAGTGTGCATGTTCCAATTTCTATCAATGTTCATGCCAAGAATTTTCTTTGCATCACTAAGATCCTTCATTTTAAAGTCATCACATAAATTCTTTTGAACATGCTCAATAATCTATAAGGTAGGACTTACAAGTAGCATATAATCAACATATATGAGCAAGAAGAAATAAATTTTTGCATCATCTTTGACATACAAACAAGGGTCATAGGCACTTCTTTTTAATTTCAAAGATAACATGCAAACGTCAAATCTCTTATTCCACTGTCTCGAGGATTGCTTTAACCCATAAAGAGATTTTTTTCAAAAGGCACACATGATTAGATTATTTAGGATCATCAAAGCCCTTATGGTGCTTCATATAGATATATTTGTCCAAATCATCATGCAAAAAATTTATCTTAACTTCTATTTGTTTCAATTCCCAATCAAGATGGGCAACCAAAGCAAGTAAATTTGCACATTTGTAAATTTCACCACAGGAGCAAATATTTCATTATAATCTACCCCCACTTTTTGAGTAAATCCCTTAGCCACTAGTCTAGCTTTGTATCTGATATTATCAACATCATTCTTAATCTTATACAACCAATTGCAATCAACCAGAGAGCAATTAACAATTTTAGGTACAAGAATCCAGGTTTTATTTGCATGCAAAGAGTTCACTTCATCTTTCATTGCATTAATCCACTCATGAGATTTCCAGTTTTAGGCTTATTATCATTTAACTCAAAAAATATGAAATGCATAAGTGTCCACATAATAGTCATCAAATCTTTGGGGCATTCTAACATTCCTTCTAGATCTGTTATTAGCTCCACCTTGCACATTGTCATGAACATTCTCAGAATTAGTCATATTATGCAACTCATTATCAACATTCTCAATAATAGGTTCATGCTCATTCTCATCAGTAGTAGTTTAAAGTTTAGGCATAACATGCTCCACCTCATTTTGATAACCATGTAAAGGCACAGAAGCAAGTAAATAAGAAAATTTATGTGCACTGAAAGTAATGTCTCTACTTA
The DNA here is from genome assembly GCA_026898435.1 of Prunella vulgaris. Taxonomy (NCBI): domain Eukaryota; kingdom Viridiplantae; phylum Streptophyta; class Magnoliopsida; order Lamiales; family Lamiaceae; genus Prunella; species Prunella vulgaris. The sequence continues at coordinate 198,452 of JAPKLY010000353.1, read as the reverse complement.
TGATTACCTTATAACCATGCTCATTCATATACCATAATCTATCGCCGTTAACACCATCAGGATAACCAAGAAATTCACATTTCTTTGCACGAGGTTCAAGCTTGTCAGATTTTTTATGAACAAAAGCAGCACAACAAACACTTTAAGGTTAAAGAGATCAATTTTCTTACCATAGAACACATGTTCGAGGTATTTTCCATTCAAAGGCACTGACGGGGATCTATTTATCAAATATGCAGCGGTGCAAACAGCTTCACCCCAAAAACTTTTAGGAAGGCCGGAAGTGGCAAGCATGTTTCTAACTCTTTCTAACAAAGTAGAGTTCATTCTTTCCACAACACCATTTTATTGCGGATTATAAGGAACAATCATATGTCTTTTAATACCAATTTTTGCATAAAAATCATTCATTTGAGTATTATAAATTTTCAAACCATTATCAATTCTAAGCGTTTTGATATTCCTACCAATTTAGTTTTCAATAAGAGTTTTCCAATTACTGAATTTTGAAAACATCAGATTTATTTTTTATCAAAAAAATCCAATCTTTTCGTGAGACAAGAAATACATATTTCCACTTTGAGTTGGCTCACTAGCAGAGCCCCATACATTAGCATGTATGTATTCCAGCACATCTTTGCATTTGAAATTATTGGAGGATGGAGAAACAGGAAAATACACTTTATGTTGCTTGCCAAGAACACATGCATCACAAAAAGGTAAATCAGAAATTTTATCAGCACTAAAAGAACCTTCATTTTGCAAAATAGTCCCTTACTAATGTGTCCTAACCTTTTATTCCACAAATAAGTTTTGTTATCTTTAGACAAATTAACAACATTTGCAACCACAGGTTTAGCATAACACAAATAGAAGTTATTCCTTTTTTTCAACTTTGAAAATCACAAGATTGCCTTTCAAAATTCTCATATAACCTTTTTTGCACTTTCCTTCCAAACCATCTTCTTCTAATGCAGCACAAGACATAAGATTATTGCAAACAGCAGACACATATCTTATTGCAAAGTATATGAAATACCAAAATCAAAGTTCAAGGAAATAGTACCAATACCAAGTACATCACATTTTTTATCATTTGCCATAGACACATAACCGTTTTGTATACTATCAAAGTGGTAAACAACTCCCTAATAGGAGACATGTGATAGTTGCAACCCGAATCAATAAGCCAATCATGTTTATTCATGTCAATAGAATGCACAGAGTTCACACTTGGTTCAGTAACCATGCAAACATCACTATATTAATCTTGACCAACAACCACACTAGCATGCTCATTTGACTTTTCTTGTCTTTCTTATTGTTTCTTAAGACACTCTTTAATCATATGTCCAGTTTCATGACAATAAAAGCCCTTACGAGTCTTCGTTCTAGACTTAGACCTACTTTTACGAGTGTCACCATGATCATTCTTTGAAGTCTTTTTTATTTTGAGTCTTATTCTTACTTCTACCTCGTATATGTATGACTTCACCCTTTCCATTACTCCCCCCATTTTGCTTTAAATCCTATTTTTGCTACGCAGATGATTAGGGTCATAATTGCATCTTTTTGCATCCATTTCTCTATGGTTTTGATGTGCTTATGTTCATATTTGACCCTAAAATGCTATACTTTGTGCATTTAACCCTTTTTGGCTAGAAAGTTGTGTTTTGTAATGAAAACGAGCAAAACCGACAAAAGACGAGCAAGTTCGTAAAAATCCAGAATTCTTGAGTTTACCAAAATGGTGCAAATGATATACCATGTCGAAGTGTTCAAAGAGAGGGTCGCAGCGGAAAAAGAATCGAGTCAATCGGAGCTCTAGAACTCAAGATATGAAGAAAACGAGGAAGTCGAGGATCGACCGAACGGGATCGTGAGCCCACAAGGGTAGGACCGTGCGGCTTTGCGAGATGGATCGTGCGGAATTCTCTGGTTCATTCACCAAGCACCGAACGAATGCTGGTGCACGGATGCACTCGTGCGACGACCAGCATGGATTCGTGCAAGGCCTCGGACTGGCAAACTTTCGAGGGTTATTTCGTCTTTTCGCGCGTTTAATGAAGGGCATATTGGACCAAGCATTGTGGGCACTATAAATACCTCAAGCATCAGATTTTCAAGCATTAGATAATCATTAGTTAGTTCTTAGATTAGTTTAGAGAGAGGTTAGAGGTAGTTTCCAAGTTGGGTTAGTGTAGATTTCATACTTCTCTCTACAATTACTTTTGATCCAACCATTGAATCTTTAATCCGTTTGTACCAGTGTTTTCATAACCGGACCGGTGATCAAACCGGATAGGGCACCGGTTCACGGTTCAACCGGTCCAACCGGTTGGATCGGCGGTTCAACCGTTAAAATAAATTATATCTATTTTTTAATATTTTCTATATTAAATAAAATAAATATTCACTTATAAAATTAAATAAATACAATAGAATCATAAAATAATAACACAAAATACAAAACAGACAAAATAACTCAATAAAAGTAGGTTTTCTTTAATTTCTTTTTAATACTTCACTGTTAAGATTTTTTTTTTTGAAAATAAGTTTTTGGCTTTTGATTTGATTAGGATTAAGAAGACAAATAAAAATAAGTAAAAAAAAATTAATATTTTTCTAAAAAAATAGCCGGTTCGTCCGGTTCAACCGGTTTTGAGCGGTTTTGAGTGGGTTTGACCGGTTTTGACCGGTTCAACCGTAAAAATAGTTTTTTAGGTGTAACCGGACCGGTTCCGTGATCGGTTCCCGGTTCAACCGGTTGAACCGGCCGGTCCGGTCCGGTTCTGAAAACAGTGGTTTGTACCATTAGTTTAGTCTTGATTCAAGCTACGATTATACAGTTCAATTTCTCATTTTGCATTCCGGATTAGAAGATAGCATTTTGAAGGTTTGACGATTATATTTCAATTCTCCAACAATTGGTAAGATTTCTTGTATTTCATTTCATATTAGTGTTAATCATGTTTGACTATATCTTAATTGTTGATTTTCATTTCCAATTAGCCATGGGCTAATCTCTTGTTGCATGGTTGTATGAATACTATGATGAATTTAGTCTCTTGTTAATCCTATGCATGAATTAGTGATCTTGATGGATTAGTTCTCTTATTAATGACTTGTATGAATGCTTGAGATGTTTAATTGGATTGTTTGGCTTATATATTTTAGCAATGAAATGAGAATTGAGCTATAAGAACTTTATGCATACCAAGTGTTTGATGTTTGGCTTGTATGACCAATGAGAATTGCATATTAGCCTAGACCTCTTAATTGGAGTGTTGGAAGTTGTAGAGAGATCTAGACATCCAATAGAGTCCTTACCTTGTGTTGTAGAGAGATCTAGACACTAGTTGTCTTGACTAAAACACCAAGAGATCTTTTGAATGCTAGGATGGATAGGATACTAGAGGAACCATAGTAGGATTACTTCCATGCACTCACACCACTCTTGCTCACTTCTTTGAGGTGATAGTTAGGATTTACTATTTCTTGTTGATTTAGTAGATAGAAACCATGATTGTTTTCTTGTTTTCCTAGCTATTAGCCTTTTGTGAACATTCAATACTTGCTTGATATCGTATCGTTTCCCTGTGTTCGATATTTAACTTAGTTAACTTGCCACGACAACAACGACCATGTACACTTGCGTGTGACACAATTTTGGCAAACAGCAGACCATTTATAACAATCTCTAAGGAAATATTATCTCTACCATACTTAGTAGCAGATTTCACATCACAATAAGAACCAGGAATAACATTCAAAAGCACAACAAGGGTATATTCATCAATCTCTTTATCACCATTTTGCTTGATATCTTGTATCAACTTTGTAAAATTATCAAGATTCTCATCAATATCATTGCTCATGTCAAGTTTATATCGAAAAAATATTTCCAACAAGAACAATTTTCTAGGAAGAGAAGTTTCAATATATAGTTCATGCATGGTATTCCATAGATCATGAGCACTTTCAATATAACAAACTTTTTTTTATTACAGAATCAGATGAATTTAAAATGATGGAACTCAATGCAAGTTCATTCATTTCTCATTTCTTATCAGAGGTTTCGGTATCAGTGTAGGAATGATCAATGCATTTACAAACATAATTTTGAATTAAAACACATCTCATTTTCTTTTGCCAAATACTAAACTTTGATTTTCCATTAAAAAGAACTAAATTCACAATAGATGTAGTAGTAGTTGTCATGACAAGAAATTTGAATATCCAAGCAATTAAACACAAGATAGCAATGAGTTCAACCAATCAACTCAAGAAATTAAGGAGAGACAATAATGTTAGCCTGCTTAATCAAGCGAACATGAAATCACTCAGGTCCTATAACGGGTCGAAGTGGGAATGGGATAAAAAAATAACTAACACAATTAATTTTAGTAATTAAACACTAATTTCAAGAATTAACAAGTAAACAATAATCAATCCTAGAAAAAATAAGTTAAGAATAATATCTTAAAAAAAAGGTTATCTCCTTAACTCACGAAAATAAGAATTAACTAAAATAAATAAACCTTGCATGTCTTACCTGCAACTTCACCGTCGCGAGTTTGGGGCTCTGTGCACAAAGTTGTAACAAAAGCAGCGCCACAATGGTGCTGCGACTTCACCGGTGCGACTCCAGGCGGCCACATGACTCCAGACATGGATGGCAGCACAAGTCGGACGGACAGACAAACGGCCTCCTTGCGATGGTCAGGCTTTGCAGCGGCAGCAAAAGGCACAACCATCTCAGACAATGGTCGGTGCTCCAATTGTGACAGACCAATGTTCCAATGACAATGAGATCACACTCACGAAAGGAGTTAGTATGACCCAGATCATGATGCTCTTGATACCACTATAAGTTTTGTAAATAATATATTATGGAAGAAGTGTTAGTATCTAGTTTTAGTGTTTTGATGATATGAAAACTACTTGACTTGTAATAGGACCAGTTGAACCTGTTAGTCAGCTGATGAGTAGTCTAGGATTAGATATGTATTATGTAAGGGGGAACCTTGCAGCCTAAAAGATCCAAGTGTACTCGTGGAGAAGAAGGTCAGTTGAGTTCGTTGAAGACTTAGCCGATTCTTGAAGACAAAAGACCAAGGCAACTGATACAAGTGAATATGAAATTGAACTCAAGAAAGAGGAAAAATCCAGCTGAAGAGTCGGATGCAGTCAAGACGAGGACCAGATCAGCTGAGGATCATCAAGACCAACTGAGGTCCACCCAGACCAGCTGAGGACCACCCAGATTAGCCGAGTAACTCTTTATCAGCTGAGGTCCACAACATCAGTTGAGGTCTGCCCATACCAGCTGAGGACAACCCAGACCAGCTGAGGTCGTCTTAAACTGTTGCTTTGAAGACTTGTTCGAGTTGAAGCTAATCAAGTCGAGGGATAGAATCAAGCAACAGTTAGATGATTTCCAGAATTGAAGAGAATCAATCAAGGGGACAAACTTGATTGATTATGAGGCAAAGATTTAAAGACTTCTGGAAATCAAGAAGCGGATCGATCAATCACTCTGATTGATTGAGTCCAGATTTTTAGGAGATATGATTTCTAGTCAATCTACAACGGCTAGTTAATCAGTCCCTATAAATAGGAGTACAAGTGAAGAAATTCTTAACGACATTCTACGCGATTTAGACTTGTAGAAACGTTGCTGAATTTTTCACTGTACTAAAAAATACACTCAATCACGTAAATTCTTTGTAAGGCTTAGTAGAAGTCAATGTGTTAGTTGCAAGCTTTGCACTAACTTTTGTATAGAGTTTGTACTCTAAGTTCGTGAGTAAGGGAGTGAGAAAGATAGTAAACTGACCCATAATTCAAGTTGAATTGTGGAGAGTGGAGTAGGATTTTAATCCGAACTACTACAAATCCTTGCGTCCTTTGCTTTATTTCTTGCTTTACTTACTTGTGCACTCATAACATTAAAAGGATTTCCAAAAGAAAGTTTCCGCACAAAATATTCACTCGCGCACTCAACAAGTTTTGTTGATTTATAAAATCAGACGACCATCAAGGGAGTCTGCTAATTTTATTCAAAGGCCAAAAGGAAAAAGTTTTAAGTGACTCACAAGTCTAAACCCCCCTCCCCCTTTAGACTTTTTTAGAGTACTATACCTTAAAACCTGTTTAAGTGACCAACAAGAAGCGGTGAATCAAAATAACTAAAAGATAGAAAATAATCGACATAAAGGAGATTGAAAACATAGGGTTCAGAACTGCCCCTTTTTTATTCCGGTGAAATATCACATGGTGCTTGGGTACGGACTCAACATCCTTCACACACATAAATCGTTATCTTAGTAGCAAGACTCTCTCTCACTCTTTACTACAGTACCACAAAATATATTGTTGACCACGCTTGACAATAAGGGGATAATCTCTTTATATAGTGGGAGAAGACCATGATTTCTGGCCAGTCAATCAATAATTTCCATTGAGGAAAAATGAAGTAAATCACGGTCAACTATTTGATAAGAGAGGAAGATGGAGAGCTGCACAAGATTAGGGATTTGATGTGGGGTTAATTGATTGTTATCGATTAAGAATGAGTCAAAGATCAAGTGGGCCAAGAATAGATGGGCACAAAGAGGAAGTCAACCATAATGTTTCGTGGATGCCAACCAAGGCGTTCTTCGTGGAAAGAGATTAGAAATATCCTAAAGATCTGGGATTAAGGAGCTAAATCCATTGGATCGAGTGTTTCTTCTCGAAGGAATTCTTGGAGATTTGAAGATTCAAAAGTCATCTTTATAGTGTTCTTCGTCAATATTTACCAACAACAATGTTTAATTCGAGATCAAAACCCAATATTCCTCTGATCAGCATTTGTCTCCTCAAATTATACTTGAAGATTCAAGACGTTCTTATCAAATTCAAGGCGTTCATCCCACCTTCGAAAGCGTTCTTCAAGAAAGCCTCCAAAGATAACATTTTATCTAAAATAATGCATTTTATTTTTAGATAAAATTATAAAATTTCAAATCCACCTTGTACTTTTAAAGAGTAATACTCATGTAAATTTTATTTATAATATGAGACTTATACTATTAAATTATATTATTGAATATATTCATTGCTATTATTATATGTACACATTTTTTTAGATCATTCTAACAACAGATCCGATATTACATCGTCCGCACAAAAAAGTAATTAACTAAAATATTAGTTGAGCAACACACCTTAGAAGTACCAAATACTCTATATATATATATATGTGTGTGTGTGTGTGTGTGTGAGAGAGAGAAATAGTATGTCAAAAATAAAAAGTTCTCTATTCTCAAACCACATTGCACAACATTTCAGAAATATAGAAATCCCACCTAATAAAATTTCGAATTGTAATGTATCAGAGTATCAAACTAGCTAAATATTTGTTATATTTTTAATTTAACATACATGGTATACTTATAAAAATAATTTTTTAGATTTAAAAATATAAATATATTGTGATTTAAAGTGTTTTTTTATATTACATTTATTTGACTTTGTTTTTCCTTAAATATATCTCATATAGAGAAAATTTTAGGATTCTTTAATTTGAATATATGATAAATAATTAATATAAGATATTTTATAAAGTCTTACTATTCAATGCAAATTCTCTTAATATATGGTTAATTCTCTTACCCAAATGCGAATGAATTTTTTTTTTTTCCGATTAAAAAAAAAACTATTCAATGCAAATTACATAAAAATGAAATAGTAGTGTGGGAGAGTCAAAATTCATCAAATGATAAAAAGGGGAAGAAATGAATAAAAGTCATGGATAAATAGAAAAATGAGTAAAAATACAGTTTTTTAAAATCTGTCTCGCATAAATTTTGTCTAAAAAATATATATCACTCGTATAAAATTGGACTAGTTCACTTATGAACTCGAGTTTATATGAACTTGTATCAATGTTATATATAATCAGTATCATTATTACTTATATATAGTATCATTGTTATAAAAATATACTAAATTTTTTAAACAGTAATAATGTTTATGCATAACCGTGATCTTGAATATATATGTGTGTGTGTAATAATGATAATATATACACTTGACAGTGATAATTGATAAACCCGATCTCACCATAAACTCGAGTTCATATAAAATCTTGTCGTAAAATTATAATTACAAACTTAATTGTACTTGTAATATGGAGTACAATTATTTTTTAATAGCTATATGTAGTATTCCCTCCATCTCACATGAACTTGCACGGGAGTGGAGCACACATATTTAAATAAAGTGAAATAAAATTTAAAAAATGGTATTTTTGAGGGGTAATTATGGTAAAAAATTTAATAAATAAAGTAAAGAAGTAAGTTGAATTAAGTGTAGTGTGGGCCTAAAAAGTAAAAATTAACGATATTTTGTATAATTATATAAATATTGTGAGTGTGGATTTTACGAAAAAAAATTATTTTTTGAATCTGCAAATTATTATCGAACGTTACGAAAAGAAAAGTTTGCAAATTTTTGTAACGGATAAATATTATGCGAGTTTTTCAATTTTCAATTTGGGGGTACATTCGTACTCCCTTATTACAAGAAACACCCACCCCGCGTCTCAATATATCTCATGTTACATTGGTTATTCAAATATTTTTTAATATACATGACATTAGTTTTGGAGGTACATGTGATACTCCTTCGTACATAAAAAAAATATATGCTCATTTATTTGGATATACTCCCCCTTTTCATAAAATATATGCACTTTTCTTTACATGTAATTTAATATAATATATCTCAGGATATTTTGAGGTATTGATGAATATTTTCCAAAAATATTCACTTTATTCATAAACGGACCTCACAATACCCCCGATATATTGCATTAAACCACGTGCAAAAAAAATGTGCATATATTTGTCAAGGTTATAGAAATCAGAAATCCGTAATCGGGCGCTTTTTGGCCGCCTAGGGCCGCCTAGGCGGGCGCCTAGTTGCCGCCTAATTTTTTTTTTTGTTTTTTTTAAATATAAAAAAATAAAATTTTGGCCGTCTAGGACCGCCTAGAGGGTGCCTAGACCCGAAAACGCCTAGAAGGACCAATTTTACAGAAATCGGGTCGGCAAGGGGCCGCCTAGCGCCTAAGCTTCCGCTAGACCGATTTCTGCATCACTATTATTTGATGGACAGGGGAATATATTTTAAGGTAAAATAGAAAAATTACGAGTGTTGTGTGATCCTTTTATAAGTAAAATAGTATATAAGTGTAAAAATAATATGTTTGTTGACAAAAGGAATGAACACATTTTGATATACAAATAAAATATGTAACTTAATATGTGAGATAGAAAACACATATATAATCATGCATTTTCTCATTTATACCCAAGTCAATATAATATTTTTTTCTTGTTCCAATTTAAACCGTTGATTAAATAATTATTGATATAAATAATAGGGCCCATATTAAGATGGCAAAACAAAAATGTTGGACCTCTTTATTGATAATTGAGCAGTGGCTTTTTCTAATATTTGGGGTCTTAAAACAATAAATAAAAAATATATAT
>JAPKLY010000353.1:172549-188810 GCA_026898435.1 Prunella vulgaris | reverse complement strand
ATATATATATATATATATATATATATATATATATATATATATGTTGCCCTTTATCTAATTTGAATGGCCAACCCAAACTAGCTAGAACAATTATATATAATGTTGACATCTCACATCATGAATACGATTTGTGCATCCATCTTTTCCAATTTCAACAAGATGCTTTCTTTCTTTGCTCTTTTTCCTCCTTCAATTTTCAATGGCTCAAATCACATATCATCTCTCTTTTCTTTTCTTTTCTTTTCTTTTAGTGATAGTGCTCGTCATCCATTGGATCATCATGCATAATTAATATTCTTTCTCCTTTTCCAGTTTACTTATTAAATTATATCTACATTTTTCTTTAATATATTATATGTCGATTTATGTAAACACTTACGTGCACTTAAGTTCATATCATACACTTGAATTGTAAGTTCTTTTTTTATACCCAACTCATTACAAAAGTATACAGATATATTAACATCCTAACACCATTCTTGGATTCCACAACTAGTCATTAAAAGAAAATTTTGAGCAACCTACTTTTTTTTTTATAAAGAATCAACTCCACAACCTAACTTTAATATCATCAACTACTCTATCAATCGAAAAATCTACACCACTAAAAATCACATCATTCTTCCCGTTCCACAGCCTCCAAGTAATATAAAGTCAAATAGTAACAACAACCTTACTTCCGAACTTTCCTCTCAATTTGAGAGGGTTTGAGGGTGAAGTACAGTAGAAATTCCCAATCAATTGGAGCACTCCATCCAAATTTTATATGAAATAAGACATTAAAAAAAATATGTTTTGCATTTTCTTCACAATTCACACACAAAACGCACCTTAGGTCATCGTTCGAGCCAAGTATATTTTTTATTTTTTTGATACACAGTTACACGTCACACGTGTTTTTTGACAATTGGAGTATCAGTGACTTGTTCTTGAAGTATTACTGACTTATTCTTCGTGTATTACTCAGTTGTTTTTCAGGTATTAGTAATTTGTTTTTGAGGTATTACTACATTGTTATTGCAATATAACTTATTAATACTTGAGGTATTGTTGAATATAGTATGAGGTATTACTCAGTTGTTCTTCAGGTGTTAGTCAATTGTTCTTGAATTGCTATTAAGTTATTTTTACATTATAACTTATTAATGTTTGGGGTGTTATTGAATATAGTACGGGGTATTACTCAATTGTTCTTCAGGTATCAATAAATTATTTTTGGGTATTACACATTTATTGATTTATATATTTATTTATATTCGAATAGTAATCATCTAAAGAAAGATGCATACAAATTCTATACAAATACATTAAAAATCCAGAAAAATCACTTCTCATATGTTTGATCTATTTTACACACTATTCACCTTCTCCCAAAATCTCATATTTTAAATCTCTTATTCCAAATCCCAGCAGAAATAGGTAACTTATCTAATCTAACTTATAATATCAATTTGTTCGAAAATAATCTTTCAGGCGATCAAGATACCTCTTTCACTGGCTTTCACTGCCAAAGCTCACCAGATTAAAGGTTTTTTTTACCTAATTTATTACTTCTCCCGTCCACGAAAAATACGTTCAGATATTTGCACGTGATTTAATGCAATATGTCGAAAGTTATTACGGGATATTGTGAAGTCCGATATGAATAAAGAAAATATTTTTGGAAAATACATATGACGTACTTTCTAAAGATATTTCTTTTATTCATATCGGACCTCACAATATCCCGTAATACCTTTCGACATATTGCATTAAATCACGTGCAAATATCTAAGCGCATTTTTCATGGAGCGAGGTAGTATAATAATATCGAAGGAGATGCCGGAAAGAATTGGAATTTGAGTGGTTGAACTGCAATTGAAATTAAAATCCAAGTAATTAACTGCAAATCAAGTCACTATCCACTGACTATATATATTGTTCAATTTTAATCATAATATTTTATTAGTTTTGTAATTTCAGCCACCACCTTTTTATTTGTTATAGTGCAATTACAGACTATTTCTACTGACCCAAAAGCTGAAACCCTTTGAAAATTTTACAATCTTATTTTATATTTTAATCATGATTTTTAATTTTTCACCATCATATATTACTATGCCATCATTAAATAGATGAAGAATGGTTCTGTATTGGATTTAAAATATGTCGTGCAAGAATCAAGATGCAGTCACTTAATAGTAGTGAAATTATTTATATTAAAAATATAAGTTGATTATACAGTAAAATATATATAAGTTGATTATACTGAAAATTTTACACTATTATCGATTTTCAGTGTAATCAATCTTCACGTTTATTGATTTTCAGTGTAAACTTTTAAGTGTAATCAATCTTCACGTTTATCGATTTTCAGTGTAAACTTTTAAGTGCAATCAATCTATATTTTTTAGTGTAATAAACTCATATTTTTCAGTGTAAATAACCTCAACTGTTGAGTGGGTACATCGTGCACCAGATGCACATAAAATTTACTCTTAGGGGGGTGTATTGGTTTAGGATTTTAAAAGACTTTTTTAGCTGAAAAAAGTCCTGCAGATTTTAAAGATTTTGTAGGATTTTGAAGACTTTTAAGATTTTGCAGGATTTTGTAAAACTTTTAAAAGCAGGATTTTAATGGATTCTGTAGGACTTTGTAGACTTTACAGAATTTCATGGATTTGTGTCAAATGATATGAATTCAAAAAAAATTTATACCTTCAAATTAAAAAAAAAAAATCAAAGACAAACAAAAAAAGAATCATAATATTATGTCCACCTAAATAACATTCCTCTGCATATCTATAGCTACATTAGTCCTACAAGCATTATCGTCATGTCGTCTTGCTCTTGTTACAACATCATATAGTAGTTTGGAATCATGAGCCGAACCCTCTCACCCACTCAGAACGTACATGAACTCCTAATCAAAATTTAAAGAGTGGGGTTTTCAATTTTGCATGCATGAAAATTATTATTTTTTTCTTTTTTTTCTATTATATTTTCCTTTTACCAATGATAGAATGAGTTTTTTTGTTTTTTTACATGACTTTTGGCACAGTATATTGGCAAAAATTTGGCCCAAACCATTGTAATAAAACATTTCTACCTTAATTAATGCGTAATTTTATTAGAATTATATTATCATATATTAATTTCTACTTATATATATATATGATATACACATATATAGATGTGTATGTTAAAAAGTATCGAAATTGAATAATCAAAACAACCAAAGTAAAAAATAACAAAACTCAAATTCCGCGAAAAAATAATGTCAATGGAAAAATATTACCTAATGATATATGCAACATATAATATTAGTATTATAGTAATACTAATATAAAAAATAAATATTTATCTTGTGTATAAGTTAGGATGAACAATATTGTTTTGTTGATATTAAATTTTTTAAATGAACCAATATGTATATATATATATATATATATACATATATAATTAATTAATTAATTATAATTATTATTTTTATTTATTCTAATATATATGTATATATATAAAATATTATATTAGTCATCGTCACTGTAATTGTTTTATCGTTGATGTTAGTATTATGAGTCATGACTAATAAAAATAACCATATAATTAAATATAAATGCAGGGATAAAATTATAAGGTTAAAAATAAAAATAAAATCATATATAAATCAATTTGGGGATAAATAAAGTCATTAACTAAAAAAGTCCACCGAAATCCTAGGGGTTTTGATGGGATTGTTGGTATTTATAAAATACACTAAAAAGTCCATAAAAATCCATCAAACCCAACAATCCTTTAAAATCCTTATATTTTTTAATACCAGTGGATTGTTTTTAAGTCTTTTAAAATCCTAATTGAATACCAGTGGATTATTTTTAAGTCTTTTAAAATCTTGATTGAATACCAGTGGATTATTTTTAAATCTTTTAAAATCCTGATTGAATACCAACAGATTTTTTTTATAAGAAAAAAATCCTTTAAAATCCTACGAAATCCCAAACGAATACACCCCCCTTAGAAGAGACACTCTTCTGTAAAACTTAATCATAGTATAAAACTGATATCATTATATGTATTTGTCGATACTATTATATACATTCATTGATACCATAGTATTTTATAATGTAATTTAATTTAATTTTTTTTTTACGGAAACGTAATTTAATTTGTTAGCTCTTAATAATATGAGTAAGTACATGTCATGATATAATTTCATATTATAAACAAATTTCAACAAAAAAATCTGCATTTTTCAATTACCCATATTTAATCATTATATATATATTAAATTGGTCCCTTCGTACGTTACAATCATAAAACTTTAATTTAAAAAATAAAATCAACTGATAAGAAAATTAAAGAATCACTGACAAACATAAAATTGAACATAACTAGCAATTTAAGATAGCAATGCCATAATGCCTCCACAAGTTTTCTTCCCTTTGTTTGACCCTTTCTATTAAGAGGAAATAGAAAAAAATACAAATTGGTTCAACAAATTCGCACAAATTACAAATTGGTTTATGTGCAAAAAAAAAAAAAAAAAACACTTCCGTGCAAACACAAAAAACACTTCCGTGCATACTTTTATAAACCAATTTGTAAATATAGTGATTTTTTTAAACCAATATTTAAAGCACCCGAGGAAATATAATATGCACCTGGTGTGGAGTACACTCATTCAACAATTAAAATTATTTAAAATAAAAATATAAATTAATTACATTTAAAAATATAAACTAATTATGCTAAAAATTTAAAATAAAATTAATAACAGTCTAAACTTTTTAATATAATTAATTTATATTTTTTAATAATATCAGCTTATACTTTTCAATATAAACAATTTTGACTGTTGAACGAACGCACCCGACAACAATTTATATCTATTTATTCATTTTATTTCTAAAGGAGAGCAGTAATGCGACTACTCGACAACGAGATTAAAGGATAGATCGCACACAATTTATTTATAGTTTTTTTTATTATTTTGGGTCCACTTTCGAAAACAGAAGAAAGATATGAGTGGGTCTGTCATTGCGACAACAAATTTGTCTTTATCTATTTCAACAAAAATGTCGACTTCAGTTAACCTGATAATATCTTGAAAAATGTCTGATAGGCTCAAAATATAATCAGTTTTAACTTTTTCTATAAATAAAATAGTAAATCTCAAATAAATTCTCTCTTCCCAAGTATGACTATTGTGTAGACACTCTATTAATAATATGTAAATATATTTCTCTATGTCCCAAGATAAAATTCACACTTTTCTTATATGGACGTCCCAACTCTTTCTTCACACTCCAAAAAAAGGAAACAACTCATACTCACAAAAGTCAATAAAATATATTTTTTTATATTTTATTATTTAACTTCACACTCACATACTTTATTTTTTCTTAATATGCGTGAAACTCCACCTATGAAGAAAATGTTGGGACGGAGAGAGTATATAACAATAATAGTATTACTTGAAAAAAAATGAATTTATTCAAACAACAAATTTGCTTATTTAAGGAACTAAATTATATAAAAATTTTGATTTTGATTTTTTTTTTTTGGCTGACGCTAATGTAGTGTGAAATGAATCTTAAGCCTGGATCTAAATTACACTGTAATCTCTTTAAGTGCCTCAAATTGTCAATGCACAGAAAACAACCCAATGAAAATCAATCATAATCATATATAGATAGGTGAATTAAACAATCAAATACATAATAAATACTCTATCTCTCCCGTAAGAATTTGCACACTTTTCTTATTTGAATGTCCCACATAAATTTACACACTACTAAAAACATACTCCCTCCGTCCATAAAAAATATACTCACATATTTGCACGTAATTTAATGCAATATGTCGGAAGGTATTACGGGATATTGTGAGGCCTGTCATGAATAAAGAGAATATCTTTGAAAAGTACACATGACGTATTTTCCAAAGATATTCTCTTTATTCATATCCCGTAATACCTTCCAACATATTGAATTAAACCACGTGCAAATATGTGAGCTTATTTTTTGTGGATGGAGGTAGTATTGATTTGGGTGCACACTCACAAACATATATACATATTTATCCATATGTCACTACTTTATATATAAAACATATTTTTCTTAAAAAAATGTGTCGTTCCTATGGTGCAAATTCCTACTCGATGGTAGGAGTACCTCATTGTAAAACTAAAGCTCAAGTAGGCAGCGCCAATAACCCTATCCAAAATTCGCCTACTATTTATAATTAATGGTGAATGGAGTAAATAGCAAGATGCGCCTAAAAACATAGGATCAATAGAGCTTATTGTTTTACCTCTCGTCGTTTATTCACGAGTTAAATTGTTCATAATTTTGTTAGAAGTGAGGACTACTGTTCTTTGTTCATGAATCAAGTTGAAAGTTGAAACACAGCTGCAGATTCCTAGTTCTTGAGAAGTCAAAAAGATGATTAGATTGATTAAAGCAACAATTGCTAAACATAGTACATTAAGCTCTAATAGGAAATTGAGTTCTACTTTCAACTCTCAGCTTGTTCCAACTTATTACACAATCAAATAAGTCAATACAGAATTAAGAAATCATTATTTGATCCAACTAATGATTCTGATAGAATTATTGTTATCATCTTTAAAGTAATTCATACAAAATCCCAACATTAAGCATATATACTTAGTGTATCATAACACTGCTCCTATGAAGCACTATTCTGTGAGAGACCATTCATGTGGCCCAACTGCATTTTGGCTGGCCATGAATTTAGTCAAAGCTCAATCACCATGGCTGGTTGACGATAATCGCGTGTTCACCACAAAATAAGGGCATAAATCATACCTGATTAGTCCATTCTGATTGAGACATTTTTCGGCTATCTTTTTCTTCAAGTCACATTGCTACCATATCTGCAATTTGAAATAAAGAAACACATACACACATCTATATCAACTGAGGTGGCAATTTTTCGTGCTTTTTTTTCCTCTTTCCTATCTTAATAGTAACTGCAAATTTCTCAATTTGGATAAGAACTTTGGCATCAACTCACACAGTGTGATCATAAATAAAATCGAGGAGTTATTTCATTCCAAGTTAACAGCGCAAAATTAGAGTAGACGTGATTTCCATAAAAATGGAAGGTTTTCGAAACTATTAAACAAACTAATATATTGATAAAGTTTTGCTACTAGCAACAAGGAACATCAGCACTAAGTAGATGAACACATGTGGGATCACTGATGCCATTAGGTACTAACATTTCAATTCTTCAGATCAATTCTATGAATCAAATTTCCTGAGCGCCATCACGTATAGAAATCACAGCAAATATACGAAAAAACCAGTAAGGGTTCATTAAGATAAACAGGAATTTCTTGCAAAAGTCAAAAGTCTTTTTAACAAGATTGCTGTTAGCTAACAGGCCTTCTTTTATAAAATGCTTTTAAGATCAGTGCCCTTGAATCAAGTGCAACGATACTTATGTCTATACAGTTTACACACCTCAAATTCTAACAGTTCTGTGGAGATGCTCTAAATAAGAATTTAAAGATAAAAAATGTGCAAAGAAAGGAAGACATGACAATAGTTCATGCCGGGATATTATATGGATATACTTGTGTAAATATGCTTGTATATAAATTCAGCATTTTCAGAAGATAAAGTGAGGATTGCCAGAGTAAACCTGGTCTAGTTTTCAAAAATTTCTGTCTTCCAATGACTCTATCCCTATGGATTCTCATCATTGTATACTTTCTGAATCTCGTATATCCCTTCACAAGAAACAATGTGCGCAAGAAGCACGACATTGTACCTGGAGAGATTTGTATTAAATCGTTATTAAACTGATATAATCAAACAAGTCAAGATTTGTACCCAGTGATCGCATGAATATAAATAAACCATGTTTGACTATCTTAAATACATAACTAGCATAACAAATCTAGACATAGATGCTCGGACTATAAACCATAAAACACATGCATGGTAGTTATTCTTACTTGACTTCATAGCAGAAATATTAGGACAGCTAAAACAGGCATGCTTTTGCCAGCCCAACTCAACATTAACTTTGGGATACATCTAAATACCATAAGTAAGATGCATACACACACAACATATATGTACATAAAAGGCATGGACGTAATGAGGCTTGGCTTTCAGAAAATGTACAGATTTTTCGTAATGGTGTGTGTTCAAATTTATTACAAATTTCAAAGAACGATCAGTAAGTTCTTCTCTGCACAGGAATAGCAACGAGAGGCCCTCATCCATAATAGTCCTCCACAGTTTCTACATATTATCAAATTAGTTGGTAGCAACAATGACTTGCCTCATTTACTTAAAATTTATTCTGTAATGCTTTATATTTTTTTTATTTATATGAACCTCTTTAAGAGAATTACTTTAGAAGACAGTTACTGATATTACTTTAAAACATAAATCAATAAATAATTTAGCATGTTAAAACAAATCTAACGGGGTCCACTCTGCGATGTCTTGGGAACTCCTAAAACTGAAATAAGTCTCAAACAAACCTGTCAGTTTGTGATCCTTATGCTCCAATAATTGTGAGGGACTTTATCCTTTACATTGAAGCAGAGAAACTATAAACAAAGTTGATGCATGCTAGAAAAGCTCAATAAAGTTACATTCAAAAAAAAGAAGCTGCAGATAATATGCAAATACAAGAATATTATGATACTCCTTCCATCCCATAAAAGCTATCACACTTTCCTTTTCCATCTGTCCATCCCAGAAAAGCTTTCACACTCGTAAAATGGAAAACCCTCCATAAGCTCTAGCCTCACTATATCCACAAATTTACACCTACAGTGATTACTTTTGGGCACACATATACACACAATCCAGCCAATTTTTTTTTTTTATACATGATTTACAAAATCACCCGCTCCAATATTACTTAGAAATTAAAAAAAAAAATTCCGGAATCAGCACCCTCAAGATCTTAAATGGATCTAAGCTAAAAATTCTTGGGAGAATTATCTAGATATATGTCCCCCAAACTAGCAACAACAGAAATCTGCACTATGCTATTACTTAATCCAGAACCAATGTTGAGAAAAGAAAAAAAAAAAAAACCTGATTGTGGTTACAATTTACAAGGCAACAAATCATTGATGATTTAAAACCAATGCCTTCAAGTAAACCAGTTTTGGCCTGTTGATCTCCATCATTTTTAGTCAGTTGATACATGAACCAGACACCAACAGCAACCAGCTCAACTATCAAACATAAAAATATATGTGCTAATATTTGTTCAACAGTGTGTATCACTTTTGGATATTTTTAGCTGTAACATCACACAGCACTTCCGGAGAAAAAAAATCATAAATTTACAAAGAAACAAAAAGTTTGGTTAATTAAAAAATAAGATGAATACAAGAAACATATGTAAACAGAGAAAATAATCTGAAGAGCACAACTCCAATCTCTAAGAGTACCTGACACAAAAAAAGCTCCAAAATACTAAAGGTCACTAACCATAACTTCAATCCTCAAAGACTCCCATATAACCAAAGAGACCAACACAATGCTGGAACAATCACTCCCCATGACACAATATTTTTGCTTATGAAGCTCCAAAGATAAGTTGAGAATACAATTAAATTTACTTTTCTTTTGTTAGTATAATCTGGACACCTGCAAAACTCTTTAAATTTATTTATGCAAACTTTTCGAAAGATATAACTGAAAGATACAAGAAGAAAAATACTAGACGAACAAAGCTACCACAAATTACTACACTATCTCCCTCTTTAGAAACCTATTAGTAAAAGGTATCTATTTTGAAATTTAAATTTCACGAAATGTAAGTAGATGACTTCTTTTGACCTGGTTTAAAATTCTTCATGGGCATCAATGCTCTCATATGTTGGAGTCTCGTAGTTGCTTGACTCATCAGAACTACTACTCCATGTTGATTCAAAGTTCTCATCAGCTGGTGTCTCATTATCGGCGGGTTCATCAGAAACACCACTTAAAGTTGATTCATAATATTTATTGTTTGAAGGATCTTCGTTAAATTGAGTGTCTCCTTGTAAGAACTGCATCATAAAGTGAACTCCATTGACCACATCATACACCATCAGCCCAATCCTTCCACCAACCCAACTGCCCAATTGACTTCCAACCAAATAACCAAACCTCCCAAATCTTTGCTCTCCAGCGAAACCAACTGCATAAGTGCCAAATAAGGTACCTGTTCCCCGAAGAAATCCCTCTGCTAACGTACCCCCATAGTAAATAGCTTCAAAAAAATCCCAGCCAGAAGAGATAATTGGGCCTATAATGCGCTGGGCTTTTCTTTTTGCTAGCTTTGCTGCCTTTGCTCCTTCTTTTTGGGCTATCTTGGTAGCTTCTTTTGCAGCAATTCCTTGGGTTAGCGCATCAGTCAAAGCAGACTCTATTGCTTCATTCCTTTTAGTTTCCACATGAAGAGCCCGGATGTTATTGAAGTAAAGTTTTACACCCTCCTTGACCGCACATGCAACAGTTCCAGAACTTCCATCAAAACAATTCAAGAAAGTAAACTTTCCACTTTTTGATGTGGCTTCTTCACCGACCAACTGCCTACATTTATCAGCTGTAAAAAAGAGTATGATTTAGTTCATTGGTAAATAAAAAGTCATATAAGAAAATAAACCAAAGAACACATGCACCATTGAATAGCTTAGGTGCAATACCATTATATTAGCAAAAGTCAATGTAATAGAATCTTTTACAAATCATAAAATACTAAGATATGCCATACACGTGACAGAGTGACAGTTAATGATGATGCATGTTACGTACCCCATAATAATAGTTAGGAAGTTGCAACTTACGGGGGTAAACTCTTAGACTCCATTTGGATGGAAGGATTTGAAAATGAATGGATTTAAGAAATAATATATGTAAGGACATATATTTCAAATCATGAATTGTAAAGAGATGATAGAGAAGGAAAAAAATAAAGAGAGAAAGATGGTGGGAGATAGAGAGGAGGAATTTTAAATGACATGGTATTGATGAGAATTTGAAATTCCTCCATTTTAAACATGGTTCAAATCTTAAGTATTTATCCCGTCAAAAAAAAAAAATCTTAAGTAATTTATAAATTCATTAACTTACTTGAAAAAAGTGGTTATTTGTGTGTGAAATCCATGGATTTCAAATCCACCAATCCAAATGGAGCCTTAGGGATTAATTGCACGAAATGCCTTTGTGGTTTGGAAATGTTGCGCAAAACCCCAGGTGGTTTAGAAATTGCATGAAACCCCCTTGTGGTTTACAAAAATAAGCGCATTCTCCCCTTCTTGGAAAATTGAGTTCATGATTTTATCTATTTCCTCTAATTTCCATATTTTTGTTTTCCAAATACTAAAATCTTAAGACTATATTATAATGGAGATAATGAGAAACAGAGAAAATCGTCAACTCATTTTTGGAAAAAAAGGAAGAATTCACTTTATTTAGTCAACCACGAGGGGATTTCACACAACATTTCCAAACCACAAGAGGGTTTCTCGCAATTAAACATCTGTCTAATAAAGTCCAGATTTTACGCCAGTTGCACAATGAAGCTGGAGATATGTCCTAAGCTGGTGAATCTTGATAGCGGGAAATTGGGAATATAGATGTCAAAGGAAGGAAGACATTTACAATATCATGTACATTTGAGGATCCAGGTGATTACAGAATCATACCATCCAAGGTCAGACCAAACCCCTCACTCATATTCCATTCCTAATCCTTTGGTCAATTCACTTGAGTCCCTTGGCAAACATGAAACATCTTAGTTTATAAACAATGGTCCACACCAGTTACAAGATGTTTTTTTTAGTAGGAAATACTCGCTGTCTCGCAGTAAAAAAATATATACATATATAAAAAACGTTGAAGATTTTTAAGGTTTATGGGACTAATGTCTTAGGTAAGAAAGTGTAAGAACCTAGAGCACATTATTATGAAAGTGAAGTGGGATGAAGTAGGCAACAGTAATAAGTAGTCACATCAAGTTATGAAATACCCTTAGTATTGAACAGGCCAGAGATGTTATTTTGCAAATGTTATAAAACTCTTGAATTATTTCTGGACCTGAATAAAAGGCCAACATATCGTGACCCATTTTGCAGACGAAAAGTATACTATTTTAAAAAGAAAAAACTGCATCTGGCATCAGGAATTCGAGCATTCCAGGTAACCCTCTCAGAAGCCAAGAGGCAATATCCTTCCCTCAAGAAGAAGTTAATGAAGATTCTAAAGGAAATTTATGGCTGAAATAACTATTCTTCAAGATTGTGAGCTGCTTTATTATTGGTATATTAGAGCTAATAATTTGTTCAATTCTAAGGAAGAGAATGAAAAGTTATGTATTCTTAATATATGATAGGCTGACTTCTACCCTAGTTTAGAGGCCGAAATCAGGATAATTATCTTCAATATAACTATGATTTTCCCATTGCATTCCTCCTACCAAATTTCTGGTTAAGATAAAAATCCTCCCCATGAGTTATAAGATTGCAGACTGATTCCATAATTTGTTTCTAGTTCATCAACTGGGAAAAAGTACTTATGCACCTTTGTCCTCATATTCTCAATCTCTGGTCAATCATATATGAAACTATATACTCCACAGTTGTGATTGAAGTTACAAGACACAGTTTTCGTCGAATTAATAGTTTTACAAATACTACCTCCGTCCAAGAAAAATACGCACAGATATTTGCATGTGGTTTAATGTAATATGTCGGAAGGTGTTACAGGATATTTTGAGGTCTGATTTGAATAAAGAGAATATCTTTGGAAAGTACGTCATATGTACTTTCTAAAGATATTCTTTTTATTCAAATCGGAGCTCACAATATCTCGCAGTACCTTCCGACATATTGCATTAAATCAAGTGCAAATATCTGAGCATATTTTTCGTGGACGGAGGGAGTACATAAAAATGCCCAAACTCATTAGTACTGCAAATGTCAACTATATAAGCATTACTGTATCTCAAAAACATAATATTATTCTCTAATTTCTTATGCTTGATTTGATGTAGACATGATTGAAAAACTTACGACTTGTTTCCATATACTAGTTCACATATATTATATACATGATTGAAAAACTTAAGACTTGTTTTTAGTAAACTCGTTCAAACTTCCTTACAAAATGCTCCTGAGTAAGCATTAAGCAAAACTCATTATTGAAATTCATTAAACCCTTGACCTCTCAGGGGAAGTAAGACTTTAATGTTCATAATCTAAGATCAAAATAGTGTACACTCATAGACATGTCATTGAAGAATCAATAGCTTTGCAGTTTAATAACTCCAATAAATACCTATGGCCAGAAAAGCAAAATAAACTCATTTACCAAAAGACAGTGCAATAACATTATTAGATCAATCTAACTTCTACATAACTGCATAACCTTGAATGACTAATCAATTGTAGCACGAAACTAGTTGATGCCTATTTTATCAGTCTCCGCCAAAAATCAAAATACACGAAGCTTCATCTAATCCATTTTCACAGACAAAAAATCGAAGAAAAGCGTACTTCACTGAAAAAATAACAATAATAATAGCACTAATAGACAATAAATTCCATTAAGAAATTGGTTACCAGTGATGCTGAGAACAATGAGACCGACAGTGAAGAGCAGAAAATGAATTCTCTTCTTCTGCAGAATCGTCATAACTAAGGATTGATCAACAATTTGCTCTAAACAGTTTATGCGAAAACCGAATGATTACGCTATAATTCTACAGGGAGATTTTTCTGGGATTTACTGTGGTGCGATGAAGAAAGAAAAGGAGTAATTTGAAATCCCACAACGAAAATAGGATCTATATTGCTTGTGGTACACTGGTACTGGTCAAATATCGGCATGTATTTTTTACTGAAAATTTACTTACATAATTATGTTGGACATAATAAAAGAAAGTGTATTCTATTAATTTTTAATGAATGTACAAATTTTTTATTTTAAATGTGTAAAAATAAAATTGAGTTATTTAAATAAGTTAAGTGTGAAGGTAGTTCGAAAAGAGAGTAATAAAAATATAATTTTTAAGACCCATAATAATGAGTGGGACGTACTATTTCTATCACTCTTTTAGGGGACGCTTGATTCAAATTCTTCAATGGTAATGAGAATGAAATTTTATTTTCCTTCTTTACCCTTACATATGTTGAATTAGAGTTTATATTCATGATGGTTATATCATTAGTGTTGTGCACCAATTGTTGATTGTGGTATGAACAATTGATTGTGGAGGATAGGGGTGAGCACTATTCGGTTATAACCGAAAAACCGAACCGAACCAAACCGAAATAAGAATTTGGTTCGGTTAATTTGGTATTCGGTTCGGTTTTGGTTTTAAATATTTCATATTTTGGTTTTCGGTTTCGGTTTCGGTTTTTAAGATAAAAAAACCAAAAAACTGAAAACCGAACCGAATTTAAATATATATATATATAATTATATATGTATAATACTATTACTAAATATATAAATAAATTAAATAAATATTATATTACATGTATATAATTACATTACATATAAATAAAAAAAACCCTAACCCTCAAATCAGTAAGTTATCATTTCCAAATTTCCTCCCTCACCCTCACGGTCACGGCGTCTCACTTATAGAAATTCCCTCCCTTACCCTCACGCCGCTCACCCCATTCCCATCCGTCGCTGTCCGCCTAAGCTCACGGCGGGCGGCCACCAAGTCACCACTTCCCCTCTCCCTATTTTCGCACACACAATTTTGACTAGTGATATTTCGGTTAATATGGTTTTGAACCGAAACCGAACCGAAAATTTCGGTTTCGGTTTTTTCGGTTTTTAATGTATATGGTTCGGTTTTTGGTTTCTAATAATAATAAATTCGGTTAGGTCGGTTTTGGTGATTTGGTTCGGTTCGGTAACCGAACCGAGCCATGCTCACCCCTAGTGGAGGATGATTATAGGGAGAGATGAGGGTAATCAAATGGGGTAATGATTACCTTATTTAGGAGGAAAATCAATGTTGTGTACCTCACTTGTTCTCATTTTCTACTATAATTACTATATATGTATCCTCACTCTCATTTCCATTGAAGAATTTTCACACCAAGCGCCCACTTAATTTTAGAAAAAAATTGAAAAAAAAAACCAGATACCAAGTATTGTTTACAAATTCTACTTAGAATCAATTCTTTAAAAAAAAGTTCTTAATTATAATTATTTATGTGGGTATATGAATATTCACAATTATTGAATAACAAACATATTATTTTAAGCATTTAAAATCAATTTTGATAAAGCTAATAAAATCTATTTTCAATTCTCTAAGAACAATTCTAGAATAAATAAAAATATAATTAACTTTATAAATAACTACACCACTAATAATAAAATTAATTTTTGCAAACACATTTATCCCTTCTTGGGTGAAAAACAACCCAATACCCCCTATAGACACTAAACACATGCAAGTGTTACTAACTTTAAAAATTTAAAAGATGTGCAAAATGGCACTATTCCTAAATCCAACTTCCAGCATTTATTGATTACACATAATACTGTTTCTCTGACATGGGAGATATATTTGTGGGATTTGGTACTGTGCTATGATTAGACAAACACTCTCGACACTAAATCTTTGCCTAGGGAGAGTAAATCCCTAAATAAAAAACTCAGATACGTTTTCAGCCAAGAAGATTTGAGAGCCGATCATCTTCTCCGGTAAGTCGAAGCTCCTTCTGCGTTAAAATCACGTTTTTTAATGCCTGTGGGTTTTCTAGATTAGAAAGAAAAGTAAAAGATCGTTTACGGTTGTAGGATTACGAAAGATTTAATTTTTCTTTGGCTAGGGTTTCTGTGGTTATTCCTAGCTAGAATTACTTTTTTTTTTTTTTTTTGCAAATGAGTTCTTCAATCTCCATAAACGTCTTCAAAAAAGCAATAACCCAGTAAATGGTGTGTTTTCTATTTCAGGTGTGAAAGATGCAGAGGACGACAAAAGATAAATGGAGCAGGGGAAAAAGGTTATATGTTAGCTGGGATGATTCTACAGCTGGTAGAATGGACGAAAGACGGAGCCGAAGAGCTGGTAAGGAAAAATACAGAGGTAAGTATACTCAAAGTTTTTAACTGGGAAGTGTTGAATGTGATGTGTATCATTTATTGATGGTTTAGGTAGAGACTAGTTGTTATTTGGTGGGTGTAACAAAAATCCTTAGGATTCGGTGGGTGTGAATGATACAGTGTAGATGCATGTGTAAATGGGTTTGTATAAAGGTTGGCGG
>JAPKLY010000353.1:160399-172539 GCA_026898435.1 Prunella vulgaris | reverse complement strand
GAAAAGATTAGGGGCATGGTAAATGTGGATGATGTGTATTGAAATGGTAGTATGCATGTCTTCAAGTGGATGGACTCCTATGTATGTACTGTGTTTGCTGAAGTGAAATGATGATTGGAAAATGGAATGTAGGTACAACAGATACAAGAAATGACAGTGCGACGCAATTGACAGGTAAATGAGTACGCATAATTTATGATAATTTGTGTATTCCTGAGACCGTGTGTAAAAGGTGTGGACGTATTGTCGCTACATTATGGCCACCATGACGTTTGATGTACCATATTATTTTATTGGACAGATGTGCAGTCACCACAGCATCATGGAAGAAGAAGAGCAGGAAAACGTTATAAGCAAAATGTGTGTACATACAATCAAGGTCAGTAATGTTGATAAAAACATAAAGTGGTTACTTTTGGAATTTGGTCTTTTGCAAAAATTTGTACGTAGGTGAATATGATTGTAATACAAAGTAACTGGAAATTTCAGAGAGCAATACTGGTCCATCCAAAGGTCTGTTGGAGGATATTTTGTATGCATCAACAAGTGATTCGGAACATGTGCCGAAAAACTGCTATGGTACGTAAGATTTAACAACTGTGATTTAAATGATAGTTAAAAATTATGCTATGTAGCTAATTAAAATTATGAAAGTAAAATGGTTTGTTTTGTATGTTGTACAGGTAATCAATGTTTGGAGGACATTGGTAACTGTTTTAGAAGCAACCTGGTAACTGCAACGAGGGAAATTAAGAGCCTAAGGTTCCGAGACAGGCACATTACTGAAATAAAGAAAACACCATTTTGGTTGTTGTTTGATGCTCTACTTAATGTGGACTATGAGGTTTATAGATTCAGGTGGCAGAAATATGAGGAAGACATACAACACATCATGTGCACGTTTGACCAACCCTCTAGTCAATTTATTATTGGAGGAGAGCGATTGAGTTTGACACATAGAGATGTGCAGTTGATATTGGGGGTTATGAGTGGAACAAAGACTATTCCAATGAAAATGATTGAGTATGAATTACCAGGTTGGGTAGCAAGGTGTTTTGAGGAAGATTTCACAAGTGATAAAGGATATATCCTGTCTAAGAAGGGTGTGTTGAAAAAGATACAGTCAGTATTAAAGCTAGAAGATAAGAACAGCTACAATGACATTGCAAGGTTAGTTCACCTATATCTGATGGCAGCACTGTTAACACCTGGTCGAAATACAACAGTTTCGTGGCATTACACTGTTTTCCTAGAAAGTGTCGATAACATTAGGACATATGACTGGAACTCAGTAATTGTGGAAATGCTTAATGGGCAACTGAGAGGGAGCACAAACATAAAGATTGCAGGATGTGCAATCCTCATACCGGTAAGTTCTATAACTATTACTATTTACTGTAGTTTATATGTGTAAAATTGGACTATTACTTATTTGGCTGAACAAATGCTTCCCTCAAATTCGATGTTCCACAGTAACGTATACAAATATTCTGCATATTTATATAGTCTACGAAGCTGACATTTATATAATTTTGGGCATGTACAAGTTCTGGTTGTGTGAACACACAAATGTTATGGATCCAACGCTTTCCGGGACATTCCCACGCATTCTGAAGTGGGACATGGGTTCATTGCATGAGGTTCTGAATCGACTGAAGCTGATGAAACTGAAGCCAGATGATGTAAGTTATCCAAAAATATATACACATTTCCAATATTTTTTTGGTTACACTTAGAGCATTTTTTTGGCATACAGGTCCATAGATTGGTATTGAAGCCAACAGGATCAAAGAAGGAGATACTACGTAACCTGGGAAGGAGCAGGAAGTTAATGATGCCAGCAGGTAGGAATGAGGATGACTATGTGAGCGAAACAGCTCGACAGCATGAGATAAGAGACGAATCAACATGCAATGTACAAACAGATTCTGAGATGTGTGTGTATCCAACCATCCCAATCGCCACCAGAAGTCCAACAGTTGGCATGTCTGCAGGAAGGAGAGGGGGTGAATGTCATCCAATACAGTCAGAAGTTAGCATGCCAGAAGATGAGGGAGTGTGTATGGGAGACATGAATACAAGAGAGCATAGTGAAAATATTTGTGATCGAGAAAAGATGGTCCATGTTCAATGCAATACAACGTCGAAGGTTGGGGAAAAGGCAGACGTGGGAATGACTGATGGTGTGGGTCATAACAGAGTAACTAACGCGGATGAAGTGCACATACACCATCTGAGGGAATTGAATCTGAAATTGGTGGAAGAGATCGATGGACTAAAGCAAATGATAGTTCAGAGGGACAGTGATGTGTCACTGATGAAGAGAGAAATGACAGAGCAGTTAAACAAAAAGGAGCAAGAGGTTAAGAAGGTGACAAATGAAGTGGAGAAGCTGAGGGTGGAGTTAAATGTCACTCTAGAGAAACTAGATGCGTTGGTCAATCCCACATTAACACAAGTTTTGGAGGATGAGAGGGCAATAAAAGAGATAGACACAATTGCTGAACTATCAATCGAGAAAAAAACGAGGTCTAAACTGCAGAAGGAGAATAAGGACTTGGTGGACACAATCAACATGATGGAGATGATTGATAATGTCAGTGAGGGAAGAGATGGGAGCCTATCACCACAGGCGAAGAAGTCCAGGTCAAAGAGACGTGCGGACCCAAGTACAATTACGCGGACAGTAAAAGCTCGAACGAGGAGTGATGATAGAAAACAGATTGAGACATCTCCACAGCTGAATACACGTGAAATGGTTGAAGTGCACGAAAGAGTTGGGCATACAAAGAAGATGAAATGGAACAGGAATTTCCCAGCAATAAAGAAGACAACCGCGCATATAAAAGCAATTATAGAAGATTGTTGGAAGGAGGGAGGTGAAAGGTGAGTATGAATAATGAGAAAGTTATGTTTGAAATTGAATTAGTGTAAGGTGTAGTAATGAACGTGAATTGTGAACCTTGCTGTTGGTGTGGGTATTATAACAGGTAATAAGAATTCCAGAACTGAAATAGTAATCACTTATTTGGTTGGCTTTATGAAACTGTTCTTGACAATAATTATTTTGTAGATTTATTGCATGGGGTGGGGAGTCATCAATGGCAGTTGTTTACCTTAGAGACATCTTGGCTATACTACATCATGAACGTCTGTCTACAGGGGTATGTAATATATTAATGCACTTCCATAATACATTCCTTCGATTATGGTAAATGGTGAGGTTTTAAAAGATGGTATGATATATTTAATGCAAACAAATACATCATTCGGTACTTCAGGTCATTGACTCGTGGGGGGTCCTGTTGGAGAATACGTACAAGTCCGGACCTGAGGAGGGACGTGTGTTGCTATTTTCTTCAGTGTGCTGGGTAAGACCAATTAAATAAACATTGTTCTAGTATTATAACATAACATGTTTTGAGTGCATAACAAAAACATGAATACATGTGCAGGAGCTGATTGTGGCTAACCAGGATGGGCGAAAAAGGAGCCTGAAAAAGTTGTTGGACGATCGTTTGGAAAGTATTGGGATGAATGATACACTGTTGTTTCCATTGATCACAAGGGATTATGAAGATGCTTCATCATCGACAGGAGACCACTGGACCATGTTAAAGTTAGACATGAACATTTGCAAATGGAGTTTCTTCAACCCAATGAGTCCACGAACGAAGAATAGTCGGGACAGTCACTTGGAAAGATCAAAAATTGTGGTGAGCAGTTTGCTTAGTTGATTTGTTGTGTATGATAACTGCCCTAATGTTGACTTTCCTAGTGAGTAGAGAACTGCCCTAAGATTCAGTTGTCGGTGTGTAGGTGGATTACGTGGTACAGAAGTTGAGCTCATTATCACAACTATCCCATCTGAAGAATACTCTATTAAGCAAAAGTGTCGCGAGGCCTGTAGCAGTACCTTGTCTGCAACAGGAGTCCAACTCGGTAGACTACGGGGTTATTATTTGTTTCATAATGGAGGCGGAGATGACAAACAAGGTTCCGGTAAAAAAAGTATTCAGCAACGCTGCAGCAGGGGAATGTCGAAAGAGAATGGTGGAATGGTTCATGGATCCCGATAGTATTGAGCCGCAAGTATGAGGTAGATGGAGATGGTAGTGGTTTTTGATGTAGTGTTGTTGTGTTTTTTGGGTGCTGAACAAGTTTATGACTAGTTGGTTATGTATTTTGTAAGTCCCTCAAACATTTAAGAATGAGGGTTGATGTATGTGATATGTCGGGTTAGACATAGTACAATGCTAACTTGAAGTACTAAGTTTGAAGTTTGATTGTATTTTGGCTGTTTCTCAATTCATATCACTGTGGTGCACCTAGGTGTGTAAGAGTACACTGGATTTCTGCAAGTTTATATGTCCAGTGCACTGAAGATCAATTGTGTGTACCGTATTGAAAAAAATTATAGTGTGTGATGTATTTGGTGAAATGAAGACGAGACTGTTAACAATGAATGAGTTAGTATACTGAAATGTATACGACAAGGACAGGTGTAAGACCAGTGTTCTAATCTGTTTTAGCATAATAACGAGTAAATAACTATACTTAGAACACTTATGTATGTATTATATAAGATTTATAAAATGTTGTAAGATATGAAGACAACTCAATCTATTGAAATATGTTATTGCATTTAACGAGTTAGTAGGTGATTATCAATTTATTGGTCTTTTAGTTAGTATATTATTGCAGAAATAGAAATAGTTTTTTTTTTGTGAACTACGGTTAAAAAATAGACGGTAGTCATTATCATTACACTAAATTATGAGGTAATAAAGGCAATAAAATTTGTGCGTATGTATCCACTAATATTCATTGTTAAAAAGATGGTTTATAGGGCTCTTTTCCATAACAAAATGAATGAGATGGGCCATAGAATGAATGCAGACAATGACGTGGGAATAGTCGATGGGACACATACCCAGGAATAATAGGATGAAGTTGGACATGTATCAGCTTATATATATGGAAAGGGTGGAAAACATATACCCGGGACCATGTGGTTGTACTTACTCCATAAAGGGTATACCATACTAAATCAAACCGTACAATAATGAGCAAAAAAAGCAAGAGGGGTCCACAAGCAGATCCTCCTCGTTAAATGCAGGTAACTCATGCACTGTAGAATAACCAACAAAACCCTAAAAAAATGACACACGACACTATACCACAAAACACCAAAATTCAGTAGCGTATATTATAGATCAATAATAACACAAACAGGGCATCTTATAGATCCACAAAACGGTAGAAATAGAAAAAGTTAGAGGTTTAATACAACGCATCTACATTACAGAGGAATTCCCAAAATGATGCAGACTGCGCACGCAACGTTAAGAAAACCTACACAATGGCAGAAACAACACTTCGGTTTATAATGTAATATTCGATGATATTACAAAATAAACACAGTGCAGTCTACTCACTATTACAATCATGGATTCACCAAGCATCAAAAGACAAATCAGCAACAATTTATCCCGGCATATATATATATATATAGATGATAGTACCACATCAACAGAAGAGAGGTAGAAAATCACTCCAGACGAAGCATGCTTTGAACAAAAGGGAATACAGTAACGCATTCCGGGTTCCAAAGGGGTCCATCCACATGGTAGTATATTCCCTCCTCGAGGTCATACTCAGCAAATCGGCCAGACGGTTCAACCCTGATGAGCAAGCGACGTCCATGGGGCTTCAGAAGACGTAAAGGTTTGATGCCCAATATGAACTCTTAGGGGAAAAGCTCGTAGCCAGGGCCAAGTTCAGTTCTAATCCAAGAGGTGTCGTCGTTGATATCCTGCAGAGTCCACATCTCGAATTCGGCAAAAGAGTAAGTGATGCTTGAGTGAACAACCAGTTTCTCATCGTCAACGCAGGCCAACTCGCCGTAGCTGGTAATCCGGCCTCTACCATGGGGCAAACGTTTGAGCCTAAAACTTTCAGTAGTGCAATCGAAACTAGCTATGGTCTCGATCCTATTCAAAGACGATATCTGCCAATGGAGAGACCCACCGGCGTAAACACCAGGGGACCACACAGGGTAATCATACGGAAACTCCCCAACGTGTTTCCAAACCTTAGTGACAGTGGAGAAGCACATGACCTCTGTTTTAAACTCGAATGTGTTGAATATAGTGATACGGATAATCTTAAACTCGTTGGTGCCAGGGACAAGACCCATACCGTAGAAAGTAGTAGCAAACGTTGCACCTTCGGGGAAAATGATCGGTGGGGAAGATATCTCCCAGGCCTCATCCAACATGGGGTTCACAACATAGAACCGATCCTCAAGATTGCAGAAGAACATGAAACCGGTGCAGCTAGCCAGAGCATAAAAGGGAGGGTCCCCATCAAGATTGGATCTCTGATTACCGACTTGGCCGGGAAATGGTGGCTCGTACCCAAGGGGGTAGAACCCTAGACGAGCCTGAAAGAGAAATCCAACCTTGTTCTGCAGTTTCATCTTCTCCAGATGCTCCACCCGCGCGAAATAGTTGCTTGAGATTGTTGAAAACCAAGCCTGATTAACACTTTTGAAACCTTTGAGATGATCCACCGGAAGTCTGGACATGATCTCCACCATGACGTCATCGGGAAACACGGTGCCTCCGAGATTCGGTGATGAAGGGACGTGGAAGCGTTTCGACATTGGAGAGATGGAAGTTGGTGTCGGTGACACTGTTTGGATGTAGAACAGATATTTGAGATGAGTGAAATGGAAGGTTTGAGAATGTAGTTGTATGGTAATGGTGTAATCCTAGAAGATTGTGATGATATATGTACTCTGTGAAGTGACGGGTTAAAAAGGTGAGAGGGTGTGTTTGGGGATTGTTTTAGTGAGGGCGGGAAGGTGGTGAAACGTGCACATAAACAAAGATAAGAAAGATATTCGGACAAAAGAAGAGATACAATGATTGGCCAAACGAGAGCTGCCACGTGGCATAAGGTGTAAAGGTGTCTTTTACAATCTTTCGCTTAGGCGAAGTCCTCGTTAATTTCGTAACAACCTGGGAGATAATTATCAAACAAACATAAGGGGAAAACATCCATAAATTATCTTGGAAAATAAGTGATGTTAATATAAAAAAGCAAAAATCTAACTAAATAATGAAAAATTAAAAAAACTGAATAATGGTAAGCTGTGAAAAAAATTTCTAAATAAAAATAGTAAAAAATTAAATATTCTAAACGAAATAATGACGCTATAAAATAAAAAATTCACAAAAATATATACATATACAAGTTATTTAATGGGAATTTATGATTAACAAATTTAAAAATATGAGAAAGAAAATGAATATTCTAAACTAACGATTATGTCAAAATATTATTTAAAAAGTTAGTAAACCCATCAAATGTGTAACAATAAGACTTTAGAATGTTTCGAAATTACCGTCTATTTTGACGTAAAAAAATCACAAGCAAAATTGCATTCCACGAATTACCATTTTGTAAAGCAAAATTGGATTCGACTCTAAATTATATGAAAGCATGTTATTTGTACGAGATGGGTACGACAATTCAATCAGCTATTTTATTTCAGAGATAGTATGGTTAAACCACCAAGAATTACATCTTTAAATCCCCTTAAATCTCTATCAAAGTCAATGACATTGAAATGAATGAATTAATATACCACATTTATGTAGCCTTTGAGACAATGAAATAATGTTGTAGGAATAATAGTGTCATGAATAAATCACATGCACTCTTGATTTGTAACTTTCATTACAAGCATATTACATACTTATCATAAAAAATTTCATATCATGGTTGAGAAATTACCTTAATTTAAAATTTTGAAATCAAAATTGATTGATGGTAATTCATAATATTAGGCACTACTTAATGTAGATATGGTAAATAAATAAGACAAATTCGTTGGTTTGACATAGTGTTGTTAAATGTAGAAGTAATGTGATTTTGCAACAATGTAAGAAAGGATATAATAAATAAGCTCTATTAACAAATTTGTCTTTTCATTTGTGTAAAAGACCACTGCCTTGTTGAAAGCAATACATGTTCATGAAAATTGTTACAAATGTATGGGGTTATTGCTAAAAAATACCGAGTCAACAAAATATGAGGAAAGTACAACACATTTTGTAATGACACATATGTGATTGTACTACTGTATAATTGGGTGTACTAGAGTTTAACAGATTGTACCGAAACAAGTGGACAGTGAAGAACCCTGTTATATGACCGTTGTGCACAGACTGCAAAACTAGCCGTTACACCATCTGGTATATTTTTTGTGTGTCTATATATAGGATAGAGATATCACTAATACAACACACAAAATAATTTGAGGGAAGCAGAACTGGTACTAGCCAGTTGGGTAACAAAAAAATGTCATCTACAAGCCAAATACCAACTAGTAGCACATACCCAAGGTACAAGAGAGCAAGCTGCCGACGTTGCGGTGGACGAACAAGCATCCGAATTAGCGAAATGGAAGCAAATCCAGGAAGGATATACTATCATTGCGAAGACCACGGCTTCTCAAAATGGTGTTTGCCTATACCGTATGAAGAGAATAGAGGAGAGAATGAAGTCATTTCTACACAGCATACGAACTATGATTTACTTCATCACACTGCAGCGACAGGTGGTAGAATATGTGTCGTGGATCTGAAGACAGTTATCTTAGCAAACATCATTACAATTGCTGTGATGTGGTTGTTAATAGAGATGATGAAGTAACTAATTGTGTAGAAGAAAGATTGTTTATCTAAATATATTTAGTACATTTCTGTATGAGAATAAGCGAATTTCTTAATGTCTTAGTTATGGGGATATGCATACTGTGATAGATATGTAAGGAGCACATTCTGTTGTGCAGCAACTAACAAAAAAAAAAAAGACTAGAAACAAATATAAGTTAAATTCCTCAATATATTAAGAGTAGTAACGATTACAATGCATCATAATGAAAAATCATTAAAGACACAAGGAATTAGATACACTACTTGATGTATGGAACATCATTAAAGACACAAGGAATCAAAGTGTTCGTCTGCGATATTTCAGAAATTCACCATATGACTTAATGCGACATTTCTTGGGACGACCAGGAGGATTCTTGAGTATCGGAGGGAGTATCTTTTGCAGCGTGATGAGCGCTTGAACTTCATACTTTTCAGTTTGGGGGACTGGATGTATGGAGTACATGTAGGTCCTTTGGTATGTGGACGTCAAAAAACAAGAATCAATGTACTGTTCAACAGATGTGTCGTTAGCTTTAATGGCAGCAGCAGCGTGCGGATAAGGGAAACCATATATTTCCCATTGCAAACAAGAGCATGTTCTTTTCTCAATATCAACTACAACGGAGGGTGAGCTTTTTATTTCAAACTTGCTGGCGGAACGCTGGGCAAACTTCCATGATCGAGATATGACACATACATCAACCCACATTTCATGTCTAATTGGGCATAACAATGTATCCCACAAAGCACTCTCCGATTTCCTTTCGAAGAACCAACGACTAATATCTAGTATTTACAAAAGATCAGCTATCAGAACACAACCATAAAGAAAAGGTTGAAACAGAAATTGGGAAATAAAAGTGTTGGAGAATTTGAGAATGGCAAACCTTGACGAATATGATCAAGCATGTGTGTGATAGGAAGACCACGTGCGTCCTTCAACCAAGCATTCAACGACTCAGCAGCATTGGACGTCATTTCTCCAAATCTAATAATGTGTGGTGCATGGGACACAGCCCATTTTTCATAGGGTAGCTGAGATAGCCACTCATTGGCTACACGTCCCCCAGCTTGTTTGAAAATGTTTAACTTCTCATCAAATATGCGTAAGTTGGGTGCATAGGCAACTTCCCGGAACAAAGCAGGCAATCTATGGCGCGTCACTTTCCTCATTCCACCACCGAATCTACCCCTCAAGTTCGCAACTAGATGTACTAGACAGAAGAAATGGTTAGGTGTATCAAAGACATCTGCAAATGCAGCCATAAGACCGCAGTTCCTATCAGATATGTAAAAGAGTTCCTGGTCGTGCAAGCATGAGCTCCGTAACTTTGATAGAAACCAAGCCCAGTTAGACGTGTTCTCGGATGAAACAACTGCAAAGGCTACAGGGAAAAGACCTACATGAAACTCAACACAAAAGGGAATGTTAATAAAAAATTGTGATATGCAAATTATTCATCAGTCATATGGGAAAATCTGAAGGGTGTGTACCATTATTCCCATCCTTGGCAGTAGCAGTAAGTAGTGTACCCTTTGCAAGTCCACTAAGGAAGGTTCCATCAAGAAACAACATAGGACGACAAGATTTGAATCCATCCAAACATGCTTTAAATGCAATAAAGAGGCGTTGAAATCTATGTGTTAGTTGGTCGACTTCCAAATAAAAAATAGTGCCTAAAATATAAGACAGAAAAATAAAGATGATTAGTGTGGAGGCAGGGAAATATATTAGAGAACAAACATAAAAATAATTTTACAAAATCCTTTGATAGCAGACCTGGATTAGTTCGTAAAAATGCTGCAGAATACCATCTTAGATCATCATAAGAATTTTGGTATGTCCCGAACAAAGAATTCTTTGAAACCTCAGATGATCGCCAACCTTTGTGATAAGGTATGTAAATACCATAATTACTCTTCATTATATCTACAATCCTTTTGCCACTAAGATCATGATCAGTCATTACCTCATTTTGCAACAGCTGGCCAATAACTTGAGGACTAAACCGATTTTTCTTCAATACTGAACCCTTACCCAAGCACCTATGGTGGAAATGTCCTTTATATATCTCAAAAAAGGAACCAAATTTCATACATCTAGCTCGAATAAACCAACCACAGTCAAAGGAGTCCTTCCCTGTACATTCTACATGGATGTATTTGGCAGTATTCTTCAAAAACTTATAGCTATAACCAAGAAGTGTTGCATGTTTGATTAGCTCTACCCTAAAACCTGCAGCACCTTTCGTGAACACAGTACCGATGCCACCATCAAATAAGTTGTGCCACCCATCGGATAAAAGAGGATCACAAACAATGTATGGACATATATCATATGTGGGCACACATATGTCGCCACGGTAATCTGTTGCAAGAGTGGCAGACAACCTAGGTTTCTTGCATAATTTATATGGTAACAGGGATTGATTCAAACATTTCTTCTTACAACCATTGGGCATGTTACTCGCCCCACTACTTACATTTTCAACAGATAAAGGGGGATGGTCGATCAACCCCTCAACGCTGCACTCATCGCCCATTGAGTTAGGAGAAATATAGGGAACTGATTGATGAATTATCTCTTTATAAGAATTTCGTTTAGAAGATACAACAACACTGATAATTTTCTGACACAAGGCAGTGGTTATAGAAAATAAATTACACAAATCATTGTCTGATTCAAGAACACAATTTGAAACAGAACCCACAGAGTATCTAAGATTTAAACATGTAGCCTCCAGATCATTCCACATACCTGCAACTTCATTTGCTAGAACAGAGAATGATGCTTTGATCAATCTTCAATGCTCTGCATTCTCCTCTAAATGAAACCATGAGAATGAACTCCATTAATAACTAATCGCCTCTCTAAGAATCAAACTGCATATTGGAATTCAGAAAGTAAATGGGTGTCGTTGCTTTTATTCCTAGCTAGATTATGAAATAGCCGAATGGTGTTATCGGGGGATTTGAAATTTGAAATTCATATCAATGTGTGATCTTTGTTCTGACAGAGCTAGTACTACGAATCATGATTAGAGAATTTCATATTAGATTATGTAATTAAAAATGCAATAATGACATGGGATTAGTATCTATATGGCAGAGTGGCATTATTGTTAATTTAGGGAAGTTCGTGGGTAATTGTTAGACAATTTGCACCTATCTTAAATTTAGAAAGTTAGCTACACCTAATTGAGATTAGAAGGATAAAGTATACACTAAGGTGTAATTATCCCTAAATATTATCCAAATCTGAACTCTATGATGTGCTTGAAGGTTTTACTAATTTGGTTTGTATTAATTTAATTCTAACATTAAAAAATTTCAAAGTGATGGTGAAACGTAATTTACTAATAATCGTGTACTTGAGTTTTTTGAATCACGTGGTGTTCTGCATCATTTCTC
>JAPKLY010000353.1:127802-155399 GCA_026898435.1 Prunella vulgaris | reverse complement strand
TATTATTAAATAAAATATATGCAAATAACTTGATAAATATAAATATATGCAAATTTTAAAAAAGACATATTTATTAAATTACAATTTAATTTATTTTTCATATTTAATTTAGTGTATTATAATAAATTATTATTAATTTTCTTAATAAAATAATTATATATCTTACAAAAATAAATATAAATAGCATAATATATACATGCACATTTTATTGCTTACAACAAAAGTAATATTAAATAAAAATATATTAATGAGGCTGTTGGATTCTAAATATGTCTAGTATGTAAAAAAATTACAATCATAGTAATCATGCAAAACATTAAATACGTGAGCTTGCAAAAATATATTAAATTACAAAATAAAAAAAATATAATTGGGGTTGATGCATGGAAAAATGTTTAATATTTAATATCATGAATTTGGATTGCATGCATAAGCATGATTAATTAATGCGTGAATATATATATTCCACCAATCTTTTAAAATTTGCATATATT
Organism: Prunella vulgaris; assembly: GCA_026898435.1. Lineage (NCBI taxonomy): Eukaryota > Viridiplantae > Streptophyta > Magnoliopsida > Lamiales > Lamiaceae > Prunella > Prunella vulgaris. The sequence continues at coordinate 154,905 of JAPKLY010000353.1, read as the reverse complement.
TATATTTAAAATTTGGACTGCATGCACAAACAAAGGCACGATTTTTTAAGAGGAGATATGCATGCAGATTTTTTACCATAGTCAATAAGATTCTCATTCTGAATCATTACACTTGCAGAGATCATCCGGGGTGGCAACTTCTGGGCCCACCATCGGGTAGCCCCATTCTGCAGCCTGCCCGAACTTTTTCCTACAAACGGCGTCAATTGTTAGGAATATAAGCTAGGGAGCCCTAACTTAACCCAAAATCATGGTCAAAGATCAAGGATTGACTGATTGTTAAGAATATAAGCTAGGGATCCCTAACTTAACCCAAAATCATGGTCAAAAGTAAAGGATTGACTCCCACTTATATACCCATCCACAATTTCTTGTGGATCCGATGTGGGAACGAAACAATCGACCCCCCTTAAAGCCGGACGTCCACGGACGGCACACTCCGGGTAGCAATTCATATGGTAACCCCCCTTGGGCCCACATCCGGGGTGGTAACCCCCCTTGGGCCCACATCCGGGGTGGCAACCCCTGGGTCCACCATCGGGTAGCCCAATTCCGTAGCCCGCCCGAACTTTTTCCCACAGACGGCGCCAATTGTTAGGAATATAAGCTAGGGAGCTCTAACTTAACACAAAATCATGGTCAAAGGTGAAGGATTGACTCCCACTTATATACACATCCACAATTTCTTGTGGATCCGATGTGGGATCGTAACATGTTCCATTTCAACTTCTGTGATTTTCAACAATGTTTGGACCTAAAAATAAATATATGAAAATTATGAATCCAATTTACCTTTACAATAATAAGAGATAAATTACAATCACATTTATATTTGTACCTCTCTAATTTTTTCAAGTTTAACTCCGGAAAGTTCTTCATGCAACTCAGTCATGTCCCAATTCATAATTCTAGGGAAAGTTAGATTCTCATTTGCCACCATAATCTGTGTGTGCTCGCAAAACCAATACTGGAAAACAATCAAAACAAAAAAATTGATTATCATGCCAATACCAAAATATCCTTATTAAACAAATCTCGAGTCATTTTATATGAAGAAGTTTTACTTACAGGCAAGATAACATCACAACCTCCAGCTTTCATTTTCTTGCTTAACTTTATTTGTGCCTTCAGCATGTCTACCACCAGTGAACTCCAATCATAACGTCCAACCGCATAGATATCTTCAAGATAAACAGTCAACGAAAATGATATAGACCCATTTGGTAGTGGGCAGAGCACAACAGCCATAAGATAACAATGCAGCAGTCTAGCCAAGTCCTCACTGTTCTCGTAATCGCTCATCATCGTTGTTCTAAGCTTTTGTAAAATAAGCGTCTTATACAGACAAAAATGACTTTTTTGTGTTCTTAATCTCAATCTTGAAACACCGTTGTACCCATTTAGGAATTTGATAATCATCCATGTTCATAACTATCTTCTCACGTCCACACCTAATACCAAAAATCACCTTAGCATCTATATCCTGAAGCTGCACAAGCTCTCCTCCAATCACAAATCCACATGTTTCAAAATCAAATGTCGGCACAATTTTTCGAATCTCTACCTCATACTTGTACCACTTTTTCATCAAAATGTTAACATTATTTGTCGTAATTACATTGAAACAACCTTTTAATGGCCATCAAATGTCTCTCATTAAAACGGAGTGAGGTTATTTCTTTAACAGTTGTACGTAAATTGTTCTATAATACATCTCACCATATCTCACCGTTAACCCCCCTAAAAAAGAAATTCCAAAATAAATCTATATTTTTTTTAATGATTTGAATTAAAGAATACAAAAACCACATACTGAAATAGTTAACAGGCCTAAGATCATTCTTCTTTGACAGACATTTAGGTTTTCTTCGGTCAGAAGTGTCATCCTCCACAATAACCCTTTTGTTCCCCTTCCGATTGATTATCTCATAATCTACCAAAATAAAATTAAGACATTTCTTGCACATTCTCTAAATCAAATTTTGGCAATATTGTGCTAAAATATTTACCTTCAGAATCACCAATTGCAGCAGCTCTTTTTTTTTTTTTTTTTTTTTCTCATATTCTATTATTTTTTACATATGCATAATAAGTTGAAAACATATAAAAAAGAATGCACCACAATTTTCATAAGTACACAATATTCACCTTCAGAATCATATGTCATAACTAATCTCTTGCTGACCTTTCTTTTTATCAACTCATAATCTTTACATATGAAAATAATTTGTCAACTATTTGCCTTCATAATCTTACACATGAAAACAAGTGTGGTCAAATCAAGAATGCTACCTGAAGAGTCAGAGCTTGTATGATTTTTATGCATAATTTTCATTTGTTTACGTCTTTTTTCCATAAATTGGGCTTCCATCAGAGAATCTGACAAAAATTTAAAGAGCATCAAGATGTGTTCAGATTTAAAACAAACTGAAATATGAAGAAATAGCAATTTACAACACCTGAGTTTTATGTCACGTAGATATATCTTTTATGATGCTTGACAACAACTAAATAATCAGCCACAAAAACAATTTTATTAATGAACAACAACTAGTTAAACCCACAAAACAAAATAAATATAACAATAACGTAGTAGGAAAAATATCAATCTAACAACTATGCACAACATACCTTTCCTTTTTCCCTTTCTATCCACATTGCACTTTTTAGTCTTTGATGCAACTTCTAGTAAACAATAAATAAAAATTTGAAGCTGCAATAACAAAAGATGCAATGAATGCAGTTAAGTTTATACAAACCTATGCTGTCATAAGAGTAGTCTTACTCTTCAAATTTTTTGTTTCGATTCTTTTTCTGCTCCTCACTAGATTGTCATCAACATATAATTTATTTCTCATTTCTCTACTGGCGACGAAGACGATGTATGAGGAAAACACCCAGTCCCTAGTGGCGACGAAGACGAAGGAAAAACCGGTGGGAAGACGAAGGGATTTGGCAATGATTAACAGAGTGTGCTTACCTTCCCATCTCACCGGCGATGAAGACGAAGGGCAAACCGGTGGTGAAGATGATTTTGGGGACGAAAAGGAAAGTTGGCTTTTGAAATTTTGGTTAGTGGTGTGATTTTTCATATTTTGAGAATGAATTGACTTGACGGGTGGTTTCAAATTGGGGAAAAAACAATTGTCAAATCATCACCACTACTGAGGAAAAGTGATGAACAGTAGTTTATTTTGTTTAATTATTGGGTTTTGTTTAATTTTGAATCATAATGTAAATACGATTTTATGTAGAACTAATACGCAATAGCGGTAAATTTATTTATTTAGAGATCTTTTAAAATTAAGTTTGCAAAATAGGGAAGATATGAAAAATTTTATGAAAATGAAACCAGTCGGTAACAAGGTTACCGACTGGTGAGCTGTTAACCTAATACTTTCCATAAAATACATATAATATATATTGGATTGATAGTCGGTAATTATATTACCGACTGGGAAAACATCTCACCCTTACCTTTTGACCAGAATGAAAGGTGACTTCATGGTGTCAGAGTTTGTATACCCTTAGCCAACATGCTTGTATGCATAATTTTGTAGTATTTATTCTCGGAATTCAAAGTTTTCTTCCAACTTGGATATGAGGTATATATTAATTAATTCATGTAATTTACTGTGTAGATAATTAGAACATATATATATATATATACACATATTAACTTATTATTATATAAATAGTTTATATTAATTTTAATATAATTAGTAAACATTATGATTTTTTGTTAATTAATCAATTAAAAATTGTAATAATTGAGTAAATTTTAAATTTTATTTACCTTGAATTAAAATTTAAATTTTTTAAAATTAATTTCTTAGTGTAAAAATATTTAAAGATTTGGTTGGATTATTTTTTAATTATTTGTTAAAGATTTAATTGAATTATATAAAGATTTATTTGATTTATTTTAATTTGATTATTTGAAAATTTATTTTATTTTTAAAAAATTATCAGAGTTTAAGTGATATTTTTTAGTTTTTCAATTTCTTTTTATTCATAGCTTTTTTATTTCTGAAATTGACAGATTCAAACTCAAAGAATTAATTTTAAAATTAAATAACTTAAAAAAAATTGAAGTCAACAAAACTTAGAAAAATATAAATTAATTTATGTCTTTTTATGTATGTCTATTTTTGTCTCTAAAATAATAGAGAATAGGGTATGTTTAGAATTTTTTGGGTATAAATAGTAGGAATCTTATAAATATTGAACCAATTATCTCATAAAAATAAAATAATTGCTTTATTTTACAAAACTCTAAAAAAATCATTTTATTCTTAAAAGTAAAAAAAAAAAAATGAACCAATTATCTCATAAAAATAAAATAATTATTTTTCTATTTTATCTCTTAAAAAAAATTAGATGTCGATGGACTAAATATAGCTTCAGTTTTAAGAGATCTTTGTTGTAAATTATTGGAACAAGAAATAAAATGAACAAAGAAATTTGGTAATCTAGATCGTCACTCAAGACTACGTCTGGAGGCGTACCAAGCCAGGATAATTTCACTGATAATACTATGAATAATTAGTTGTACAATGAGAAGAAATACATAATATATATATATATATATATAGAATTATGAACCTATCTAACCCTAAAGCCCATTAAGTTAAACTGTTAAAAGCTTAATGGGCTATCTCATTAGTAATGTCCACCCATAATATAATATTTTACAACAATCTTTACTCAGTTATTATGATTTTTAATTAGTTAATTAGCAAAAAATATAATATTCATTAATTATATTAAAATAATATAAATTATTTATATAATAATAAATTAATATGTGCATATACATTAAATTGTTTATACATTAAATTACATGCCTTCAAAATTAATTAATACTCCATAGCCAAGTAGGAGGAAAACTTTGAAATAAAAAAATGTATACTAATTTCATGCAAGCATGTTGGATATGGGGGTACAAACCCTGATACAAGAAGTCACATCAGTCAAAAGGTGAATATATGATATGTTTGCATGAGTTTCAATACATGTATTTTATGTAAAATTTTGACAACTCACCAGTCGGTAAGGTTACCGACTGGTTTCATTTTCATAACACATTTCCTTTTTTTCCTATTTTGCAAACTCAATTTCAAAAGATCCCTAAATAAATAATTTTGCCACGCAATAACACATGTAAGTTACCTGTAAAATATTGTGCCCTCCCTAAATTTAGGGAAAATACACATTTTTTGTCATATAAGTTTCGGTGACTTTGATTTCGTCCTTTTAAGTTTTGAATTTTTATTTTCGTCCTTTAACTTACCAAAAATTATGATTTTCGTCCTCTTAATTTTTGAATTTTTGAATTTTTGTTTTGTCCTTTAACTTACCAAAAATTATAGTTTTCATCCTCTAACCGCCTATAACCAGTCATACAACCGGTAATATACATGTGGATCCATTTTTTCTTTATTTTTTTAAATAAAATACTAATGTTGGGGTATTTGAAGGGAATTATGTCTTGACAAAATACACTTTTAACCATAAATTCCCTTCCAAATATCATCAAATACTTACGTCCATAGAATCTTCTGCCCGGATTCATTTTTGAATATGATGTACAAACCGTGAAACGAAACAACAATGACACTTAATATTGCGCTCGAAACTCATTGATTCATACGAATTTCTTGAAGACATATTTCTTCCTTTCCGTACAGTGAGTATGCGCTCAAAAGAATTTAGGTTTTTGGATGTTTTGATTTGAGTATCTTTGTTCCTTTTTTCCCTAATTCTCTCAAGCCCCCATGCCTAGATTTGATCGACTAGGGTTTTGATTTGGGAGAGAATTTACGGTTAATCATGTATTTTATCAATCAAGACCTAATTCCCTCTAAATACTTCCCATGTCAATATTTCACTTTAAAAAATAGAAAAAATTGATCTACGTGGTTATAGGCGGTTGGAGGATGAAAACCATAATTTTTGGTAAGTTAAAGAACGAAAACCATAATTTTTGGTAAGTTAAAGGACGAAAATAAAAATTCAAAACTTAAGAGAATGAAAATCAAAGTCAACGAAATTTATAAGACAAAAATGTATATTTTCCCCTAAATTTATGGACAACAAACAGATTGTTGACCTTTGATAGAGCCCAACAAAACACGGAAGTCGAAGCCAACCAACTTATAGGGTGTGTTTGCAATTGATTAAAAAAGTGAAGAATCACTTTTTTTGGGAAGTTGGTGAGACCCAACTTATCCCAAGAAAAAGTGATTCTACACTTTTTTAATCTCTTGCAAACACACCCATAATATCCTACATGAAACCAATCTTACAGTAGACTTGATCAAAATTAAAATTAAAATTAAATGCACAAAATGCACCCAAAAACTAATTTTTTTTAAATATTGTCTTTTCATTTTTTATTTATGTTTTTCAATAAATGATTCAAATTTTGATTTAAATTAAGTTCATACGACACTCATTTAGAAATTTTTACCACCAAAAGATATTTATCAGTAGTAACTAGTAATGCACATATTTCAAAAGACATATATTCATTAATTACAACTTATTTTATTTTTTTATATTTAATTTAGTGTATTATAATAAAAAAAATTATTACTTTTTCTTTTTTTCACTTTAGAGGTTATAAGGAATCCGACTAGTTGCTAATTGGTGTGCATTAAAATCCATGACTTTTTAAGCTCAATTTGGTAAATTAAAAAAGTTTTATTATTTAAAATAAAGATACATACACATTGATAATTAAACCTGCACATTTTTTCACACATCACCCTGTGATTGTCTATTGGAGTCGGATCCCTTCCATTTAATATTTCCTCAATTTCTTCCATTCAGTGTAAATATCATCATTATCATGGGTATATATGCGTTATTAAAATAATTAACAAATATATACATATATGAAACCCATAATAATAGATGATATTTACACTAAATTGAGAAAATAGAAAAAATATTAAATGAAGGGGATTCAAATCATTATCTATTCTATCATTAAATGGAGGGTAGAGCTGTCAAAACGGGCTGGCGGGGCGGGGCGGGCCTAAACCCGCAAAAGCCCGCCTTTTGGCGGGGCTGGGCGGGACGGGCTGAAAATATGGCGGGCTGCAAAAACCCCAACCCAACCCATTTAATGGCGGACTGCGGGCTTTGGTGGGCCATTTCTATTTTTTTTAAAAAAAAATTATTTACTATAACTTCAACTAAATTCATCATATAAAATCACATAAATAATTTATAATAAAAATCTCACAACGAGAGCCACAATTCACATAAAGTAAAGTTCATCAAACATAATACAATCTCATACTTTAGTCACAACTCACAAGTCTCGTAAAATAAAGTTTACAAAATAAATTTATAATCTCAAGACATAAACTCAACACAAGCCATAAAGTCTCTCAAAACTCATCAATCATTTCATCATTAAAATCATCTTCGTTTTCTCCATCCATCTCGTTATCATCTTCATTCCCAAATACACTAGAGTTGGATCCCTCACATGATACAGATGGATTAGTTCTTTCACTTCCATAGTCATCATCTACGTACAAAAAGTAATAATTAAAAATATACTTATAAGATAAACTAAAGCATCAAACAAGTTATATAATTTTAATATCTTTTAAATAGTATAACTTACCTCTACATTCATAACCATGCAGCCAATTATGAGTGCAAATCAACTGATGAAAATTATCAGAAAGCATGGAACTTCTATACTTGGTAAGAACACGACCACCGACTGAAAAGACAGATTCTGATGCCACTGTAGTTATTGGAATGGCCAAAACATCACATGCCATTGATGCAAGTTCTGGAAATCGATTCTTTTGACTCTTCCAATGTTCCAAGATATCTAAATCTTCATAGAGTCTAAAGTCATACTTTGGCTCCTCTAAATAAAGATCCAATTGAGATTTTCCAATAGCATTTGTAGATTGAGTGTCAAGAGCTTTGAAATCCTGCATTGAAATCAATAAGTTGTCATAAAGTATATGTTAGTATATTGTCAACTAAATGATGCAAGTAAAGTTGGATAAAATTAATACTCACATCAAAAAGTCTCTTGCCCTTTGTTTTACTTGGTTCACTTCAATTTAATGTGCATGCATGAGAAGACGGAATAGAAGAACTTGACTTACTCGCATTAACATATTCCCCAAAAAGCTTATACAACTTGTTTTTCACAAGCGACAACTTCTCTTGATATTTTGTACGATTTGGCTCTACCCTTGAATATATTTGTTCCAACATTTGAAGTTTCACTCGTGGGTCAAGGACAGCTCCAAATGAAAGCACAATACTATACTCACTCCAATACTTATCAAACTTCTCAACCATTTTTTCACACATGTCACTTATTGTATTATCTTCATTCAACAAGTTATCCTTCAACAAAGTTTCAATCTTCCAAACTTGCATGAAGTACACATTTGAAGTAGGATAAGTAGAACCCGAAATCAAGTTGGTGGTCTCATAGAATGGTTGAAGAAACTCACATAGTTTTTCTGCTTTTTTCCATTCGTCGAATGTAGGACACCACTTATAAGTCGAATCATGGACTTGTAAAGAAGAAAAGACTTTTTTGTACCTAATGACACTATCAAGCATTAAATATGTAGAGTTCCAACGAGTTGGCACATCCAACTTCAAACAACACTAGTGTCAATGCCACCAACTAATCTCACACAGTCTTCGAATTTTCTCTTCCTACTTTCTGAACCTTTCACATACTTCACGGATTCTCTAATCTTAAACAAAGCATCACCACTCAATTTTAAACCACATTGAACAATAAGATTCAATATATGAGCAGCACAACGAATGTGAAAAAACTCACCATTACAAAACAAACCATTATGCACCATGAGTTGTTCCTTCAAAAGAGTTTGCATAGAATCATTACTTGATGCATTATCTAAAGTTAAGGAAAAAACCTTATTTTGAATCCCCCAATCCGTCAAACATTTGAGTATTTTGGCAGCCAAATCAACTCCACAATGTGGGGGAGGAAAATGATCAAAGTTGAGAATCTTGTTGTTCAACTTCCAGTTTTCATCAACAAAGTGAGCAGTCAAGCAAATATAACCATCACCATTGCATGCAGTCCACAAATCTGAAGTTAAGCAAACTCTATTTGGAATATTAGCTAAAATTTGTTTAAGTATAGCCTTTTCTTTCAAATAAAGTTTGCCAATATCAGAAACAATAGTATTCCTAGAAACACCATGATATGTGGGACACAAATACTTGAAAAAGGACATGAAACCTTCATATTCAACGAATGAAAATGGCACATCGTGCTTAATCATAGCAGCTGCTAGCTTTTCACGTGCAATCTTAGGGTTCATCTTTTGATTTTTTAGCTTTCCATCATGATCAATAAACATTTGTCCTACGTCATGAAATTTCAGTTCTTTGCATACCTGCATATGACGCCTCAAAGTAGAAGTGCCATACTTTTTACCCCCACTTTTGTACAATCTCTTGCATCCCTTACACTCAGAAAATGATTCATTACCAACTTCTTTCTTTGTAAAAAAGTTCCAAACATCAGAATATTGTTTTTTCTTTTCTGAATCTTTGCCATCCGAAGTGATATCATCTAAATTTGTAGTAGAATCCATAAGTTCCTGTAATATAAATGAAAGAAAATTTTAAGACATAGTAAAATGCTAATTAATTATTCATGGAAAATGAATATATAGTAAACAAATATATACCTTTCTGTAGTAATCTTTAAAAACTAAACAAAAGCATAAGCATAAACAATGAAAAGAAAAAAAAACATAAGTAGTAATATGCTGTTGTAAATAAATATATAACTTTTTGTACGAGTCTATAGATTTAATAAAATTAATAATTGAAACCATTTTATGAAATTGGTATATTATCATGTTACAGATATTTACCTCATAAATTCCTGCCATATTCCTAATAACTGCATCAAGACGTATATTACATACATGGCTTAAGAAAACAAAACCACATGCAGCCATTCTTTTAACAAAAATATTATATGAACAACAAATATAAAGAACCACCATTATGGCCCACAACAAATAAATATTAAGTGGTTTTTTTAACACAAAACAACATTATTATTTTTTTGACTTACAAGGTCATGAGCTTGTCGGGCCAATAAAACCTTCTCAATAATACGTTATTACTATTTCAAAGAAAATTGGAGCACTCGAGTGATACATTTATATATAGTAATTAATAATTAATACATGATAATAAGTTATATGCATACAACAGATATATATATACAAGTATACAACTATATTTGTGAATAGAACTAGAAGAATATATAGTAACTAATTAATTAATTAAAAGTTCATTAATTTTTAATGTTGGTTTCAAGTTCTTCACAGCAGAGAGCTGTTAAAACTCATATTATTTAAGGCCAACATATAAAAAAATTACAGTACTGAAAAAAGAAAACCCAAACCTTTGTTGCGGCCTGCGGGCGTGATTTGTGAGTGAAGGACTGAGGCGGTATGTATGTGAAGCGAGTGACGAAGTGAGACGGTGAGAGTAAATCGGCCGACGGCCGAGGAAGTGAGGATTGGCCGATTGGTTCTGTGCCGTTGTGCGTGAGCGGCGCCGTTTGGGGGGTTTGAGGGATTAGAAATTTAGAACTTAGTAGCTAGGGTTTTTACTTTTTAGATGATAGAGGGGCGTGTTTGGGGAAATTTCAATATAAAAAATAATTTAAAAATATCATATATTAACATATATATATATCACATATATTATATATAATTTTAATAAATATATATTGGCGGGCTGGCCCGCCCCAGCCCGCAGCCCGCCAACCCGCGGCCCAAACGGGCCAGCCCGTTTATGCCCGCTTCCAAGCGGGCTTAGAAATCCTTGGCCCAACCCTCTTACTATTATTGCGGGGCGGGCTGGCCCAACGGGCCCAGCCCATTTTGACGGCTCTAATGGAGGGTTGACTTGGGGTTGGGGTGAAAACCTTTGTTCACATTACATAACGGAACCGTCTGTAAAACGTGATCACAAATCACGTTTCTTTCAAAAAGGTGAACCTGATTCACAACTTTACTTAAAATGATAAGCGTACTGCATTCCTCGTTATTTTCACAAACAGAAAAGAAAAATACAATATTTATTAAAAAAAAACCAAAAACTACTTAAAATTTGAAAATAGTATACTCAACAGGTCATTCCCATCTAAAATTTATACTATCAATAAATAAATTAAAAAAAAAACCTCGAAATCTATATCCCATTTCGAAATATATTAAAATTGATCTATTAATTTAAAACTAAATATATTGAACATTTGCGTCGTTATTCTCCCAATTAATGGGTTTAGTAATTCCAGCAGCAGCTTTCCAATAAATAATCGATACATATGGTTTTGTTGCACCTTCCACACTTGAGAAATCCAGCACTATTATTATTATTATGTGCTTTATCCATCCACCATCAACTGCTCCATCTTATAAATTAGCATCTCAACATATATATATCATTCCATGCATAACCAATAATTCCAACACAACACAAACATATATCAAACCTCACATAATTAATCATCAATTCCTCTTCCCAATAGCCCCAAAAATTCAAATGATGAAACCATCAACCATTCTCTTCTCCTTCCTCATCGCAACCATCGTTTTCTCGAAAACGACCACGTCTGTCGAACCTCCCCCGACCCTTGAGCTCTTCATGCACGACATCCTGGGGGGCAACAACCCCACCGCCCGCCCCATCACCGGCTTATTGGGTAACATATACAGCGGCCAAGTCCCCTTCGCTCGCCCCCTCGGCTTCCTCCCCCCTCAAAACGGCGTCGTCATCCCCAACGCCAACGGCGCAATCCCCACCATAAACCCTAACGGCGTCCCTCTCGGCACCGGCCTGGCGGGCACCGCCTTCGCCGGCAACAACAACAACGGCGGCGCCACCACGCAACTGGGGCCGGACGGCTTGGGGCTGGGCTTCGGCACCATCACGGTCATCGACGACTACCTGACCGCCGCCCCCGAGTTGGGGTCCCAGCAACTCGGGAAGGCGCAGGGGGTTTACGTGGCGAGTTCGGCGGACGGGTCGACTCAGATGATGGCGTTCACCGCCATGATGGAGGGAGGGGAATTCGGCGACAGCCTCAACTTTTTCGGTGTTTACAAGATCGGAAGCACTATGTCCCGCCTCTCCGTCACCGGAGGCACCGGCAAGTTCAAGAATGCCTGCGGCTTCGCCGAGCTCCGGTCGCTGATTCCGGCGGGGCAGAGTGTTGCTGATGGAGTTGAGATGCTGTTGAGGATCACCGTCCATCTCACTTACTGATCATTCTCATATGCAATTGTATTGATATTTGGGGTTGTTTGCTTATAATTAAGCTTTGATGTCTTATTTGTGTGTTTATTCTACATTTTAACAACACATCATTTTTAAAATCTTCACTTTGTGCTTTATTTTGTACAAGTAATTTCCCAATTCTTGTTTTTTTTTTTTTTTTTCAAGTGCAGTATAATATAACAAGGTGTTGCAATTAAATTGAAATTTTGACCCCTTTACAAAAATTCAAAATTTATATTATATACATGCATGTAGAATTTATTTATTAATATTTTTATTGTGATTAGAATTATATGATTTTGGGTCTCCAAGTAATGATCTACCAAAACTCGGGTTTATTCCCAAATGGCGCGGGCTGGATTCCTCTAATATTGTAATATGCAGGACCTTCTTATGTTTAATTCTAATAGGCGATAGACAATTATGTATTTTTTTGTTTTTTATGGTTGGCCCCCTGCAAATAGTGACAACTAGAGTGCAATTGAATATATACCATGCACACATTTTTGCAATTGGAATATTATTGACTTATTCTAATATTAGTAGATATGTTCTTTGAGATATTAGTGAGTCGTTGTTCTTAAGATATTACACTTCTTATTATTGAGATATTACTTAGTTTTTTTTTTTTGTATTACTGACATATTTTTGGGGTATTACTAAACTTGTTCTTTGGGGGCATTAGTGAGTTTTTTTTGGGCATTATTGACTTACTTTTTAAGTATTAATTAATTATTTTTGTGGTATTACTGACTTATTTATGGGGTAATTAATTAGTTGTTCTTAAAATATTGCTAACTTATTTTTGGGATATTACTAATTTATTTTTGAAATATTAATAAATTATTTTTCAGATATTACTTTTGGCCAATACACCCACATATATTGGTAGTACACACATTCTTCAATTTTAATAAATTAAACGATATACAAAATATCAAAATTACAGTCACCACTCTCACCACTCTCTTTTTTCAAAATAAATACACCCACCCACCTCTTAATTTCCGACCAAATCAACCAAAAAAAGTAAAAAAAAAAAAAAGAGTATACATCAATACGTATTTAAGTGATGATTTTTTTTCTCAAAAAATAAAAAGAAGAAAAATGTGCAAGAAAAGACATTAGAAGAATCATTCAAAGAACAAGAAAAATTGAACAAGAAAAATGGTAGACAATTAAAAAATTGTAGACAATTAAATGCACAAATTTGAATCTTTTTTTTCTCTCACTTGAGTGGGTGATCTGGGTTCGATTTCCTTAGGGGACGAATTAAAGGAGGTTCGATTCCCTTTGGGGACGAATTAAAGGAGATGTGGTGGGGTTAAAAAAAAAGTAAAAAAAAAAAATCAAACATTTTTAAATAATAACTTAATTTTTTTTTCAATTTTTTGAAAAAATAAAGAGTAGGTATTATGTGAGTAATACTCACCGTAATAATTTCGTGAATGACATATTTTATTTCACGCAGTAACACACATTTCGGTGTGTAGTGTTAATTCATATGGAGTGTAGTGTTAGTTCATATACAGTGTGATGTTAGTTCATATACAATATGATTTTAGTCCATTCACTATGGCATACTACGTGTGGTGTTAATTCATATATAGTGTGGTGTTAGTTTATATACATTGTCGTGTTAGTTCATATACAGTATTTTATGTCATTTATCTCTAAAATACTTAGAATAAATTGTTGTTCACCATAAAATTTATTGTGTGTATCATTCACATAATAATTTGCCTTTTGAAATTATGTAAACTTTTTGGGAAAAATATTCGAAAAAAACATAATTTGCTGAAAAAAAGTCGAACAACAATTTTGGTAAATATTTTCGAAATAAGATAAAAATTTTAATTTTTTTTTTTCTTTCAAAAAACTAGATCCAAAATTTGAAGAATACAGAAAAAATTAATAGAGGTAGACATTAAGAAACAAAAAATGCAAAGATGGAAGAAGAAGCTAGAGATAACTGCTTCCAATAATTCTCATATCAAAATTGATCATAATATTGTTTGAATCTTGATTAGCAATGCATTATAAATATGAAAATCATTTCAGCGGGACAGTGTGGGGTGAAAGACAACAGGAAAAAGAAGGTAAGGAGGGAGACGAAGAAATGAGGAAGGAACTAAAAGAGTGATGGGGAAAATGGACAGACGAACGAGAGAAAGGAAAAGAAAAAACTGATCGAAAAAAAGAAGGAAAGTGGATGTGTAGCTGCTTGTAGGGGGAGAATAGAATGAGAGATGGAATTTTTTTTTTTTTTTTTAGAAAAGACATACTTCCTCCGTCCCTCCGTAAGTTGCTTGTTGTATTTGGGAACACGAATTAAGATAAAAATAAAAAAGTATAAGTGATGTAACGAAAAAAGTGAAAAAATATAAATAATGTGATAGAGAAAAGTGAAAAAGTAAAAGAAATAGTGTAAAAATATTGAAAAGAAAGAGTAATAAAGAAGTGAAAAGTAGTAGTTTCTTAAAAAAACAAATTAGCAACATATAGTGGGACAGACGAAAATGACAAAATGAGCAACTTATAGTGGAACCGAGAGAGTATATAATATTATAGAGTGTGTACTCATCATATGATTTGTACTCATTTTGACAGATGTTAGCATATAACCTGCACTATTCATCAAGTATTACTAACAAGAATTTTATCTTGATATTAAATACTACCTCCGTCTCAACTCTTTCTTCACACTTTTATTATATCCTCCTCACAAAAAATAATAATAGCGGAAGAAAGAGACTTCATTATTTTAAGATCCATTATTTTTAGCCTAAAAATTGCTAACTTGGGATTAGAAATTCAACTTGCATGTTTTCTGCCATCCACCACTCAACATTATCACTATAATAGTCTTAGAATTTCCCTCACTCCATCGTCATATTCATTAAACAAAACTCCATAGCCAGAATTTTCAATTTATTTTAGGCTCCGTTTGTATAGGTGGATTTGAAATCCATGGATTTCACGCACAAATAATCACACTTTCTATGAATTTACAAATACTTAGATTCCATTTTATGTTTAAAATATAGGAATTATAAATCCTCTTTAAACTCATGTCATTTGAAATATCTCTCATGTACTCTTTTCCATTTCTCATTTTCCTTACTTTTTCCCTTCTCTCTCATCTCTTTATAATTTCTAACTTAAAATGTATGTTTTCTACTTTTCTTACATGTATTTCTTTCTTAAATCCATTCATTTTCAAATTTATCCATCCAAATGAAGGTTTAGCATCTTTGCAATTTGAATCATTATTGAAATCAGAGGGTCACAAGGGAGGGTTACGCTCAACCTCGACTTGCAAGCTTATCGATGGAGAGAAGATCAAGTAAAAAAAAAAAAATCACCGAATTTTACTTCATCTTCTTCGTCAACTACTTCGAATGAGAATTGATTTAAGGCATGATAAATAGTTTTCTTCTTTAATTTCCGGTGTGAACAGCAGCTTTAAGGAATCAATTTTCATGGAATGGTGGACAGAAGCAGCTTCAACAAAAAATGTGATGTTCGATTTCTATTGATATGGCCTCCATGGCAGTGGCTTCAAATTAAGTACCTCCAGCGGCGCGAATTTAGGTGATGCAAGTGGTGGTGGAACTCACATTTGTGGTGGCAAATAAATTTCGACGACTTCGATAACGGCCTCCTCTAGGTCCGTCTGTGCTGAAATCTCATGCTACAATGAAGAATCTATCTAGGACGTTCTTGAGTTAGGATTTTTTGTTGGGTTCGAGTGTCAAAACTAAATTAAAATTAACCTAAACCTTAGAGTGCATAAGACGCACCCAAAGCATCGTGCTCCAAAAATTATTCATTGTTAATTATATTAGATCTTTTGATTGTTTAATTAAGGGAAAGATATAAAAACTACTCATTGTTAATTATATTAGATCCTTTGATTGTTTAATTAAGAGAAATATATAAAAATGATGTGACAGAGGATTGATAAATTTTAAATGACACAGTATTGATAGGAATGAGAAGCTCGAAATTGTACCTAACTGGGGCTCAATCATTCTGTATTTATAATTTTTCAAAATTATATATTATTCTAATTTTCAACTCCAAAATATTTATTATCCTTAAATTACAATCACCTTATATTTACTGTACATTTTTTCCTGTGAGCAAAAGAAGGAACAAATTCTTGCAATTAATTCGGTAAAGAAGTACTGTTGCTCATTATTAAAGTAAAAAATATGAGCTTTTACTATTCTCATAATTAATCATGCATATATATAAATTTATGATATATATAACTAAACCATCCAACACACAAGTATTTGCATTGTATTAAACATTTATTATTAATTTTTTAAATTTACCGATATAGAATAATATTGATATTTTCACAAATTTAAGATCTCGATATTTCTATTTTCACAAATTTAAGGTCTCGATATTTCTATCAATATTTTTAACCTTGCAAAATATTTAAGACCCACATTGTTTACATTGTTCACTAGGTCAGTAGCCGAGGGATATACAACATTTATCAAAGTGAATAATCATTACAAGAAATAATTTAATGCACAATGGTAAATATGACTAAGTGACTACATTGAGGACTCCTACGTAAATGTCACCAAAGGACATACCTGGCTGCAAGAAAGTTTCTAAATATGTCCATGGGACCACCAGACAGTAACCATTCTCTCATAAAACTGTCCTCAAAAGGCAAACCTTGTGAAACCTGAAAATTTTCCAGTCTGCTACAGGTTATACTTTTCTTGCAATTCGATAATTTGCACTGAATTTTGCAAAACTATTAGCAATGAACATAAATGAAATGGCCTCATTCGAGCGGACGGTTTTGCCAAGTAAAGGCATTGTCCAATCCCTCCTGCAACATACATTCCATCTGCAGCAATCTAATATTCTAATTGAGAATGAAAATACATGGGATTCTCCATATGTTCAAACCTTACTGCATCATGACTCATACAAGAAATGGAATCCCCTGGCCCAGATCATTAAGGTTTGATTTTCTCATTCCAAAAGAGGTGTCCTACACCGACAGCAGAGATTAAGTATCACCATAACAAAGGTTGTTTTCACTCAACCAACTTATTCTCAACTTTGCATGTAATTGCAGTATTATAAGAAGGGCAATTGATACCTGAATACAGATCATGGAGGGTGTCGGTTTAGGCAGCAATACTTCCAGCCCATGTGCTTCTTCATTTTCGTCTACAATAATCCACAAAGATATCGACCCATTCAACTTCTTTCCAAGAAAATCACCATCTCCCCTCAATTTGTCAAACTTGTCACTCTCATCTGAAAGCCAGTTGGATTTGAAAGATGATTCTTTGGTGACTTTGCATATTGGTCTTCCTAATGGCTCCACGAGTTCAAGCGATTATGTCAATAAAGATGCAAACTCATCAGCAGAAATAAAATACTGGATACCTACAGCTGCAGAAATTGCAGTTGGCTTCACGCATTTCTCCTGCCACATTTGCACAAGAACCTTTAATCGCTACAATAATCTCCAGGTAATAATACATTACATTTTGTCCTAGATAGATCAAAGTAAAGAAATTTAATGATGTGAAGTACAAAAAACTCCTTAAAACTTGAACACTCGCATCATTCATTTATTTCTAACTTTCAATTATACTTTGCCCTTGATTATTCAGATGCACATGTGGGGTCATGGATCAGAATTCCGGCGAGGCCCAGACTCTCTCAAAGGGAGTCAACCTCGAGCCATGATGGGAATTCCGTGCTACTGCTGCGAAGAAGGGTGTAAGAACAATATAAACCACCCAAGAGCCAGGCCACTCAAGGACTTCAGGACTTTGCAAACTCATTACAAGAGAAAACATGAGACCAAGAGTTACTCGTGTCGTAAATGTGGCAAGTGTTTGGCTGTGAAAGGCGACTGGAGAACCCATGAGAAGAACTGCGGAAAGCGCTGGCTTTGTGTTTGTGGTTCAGATTTCAAGCATAAAAGATCACTCAAAGACCACATTGCCTCTTTTGGTTCAAGCCACGCCCCCTCCCATACTCTTTATGAAACTCCACAATGAACAAGATTTGAAGAAAGCTTTCAAGTTGCTAATCAACCATCTGAAGCATCACAAGTTCTTGATTTTTTTTTTATTGCTCATAAATCCTATCTATGAGAAAAGCCTTGAAGTTCTGTATCTAAATGGATTCTGCCTAATGTAACTGGTCATAACCTAAAGCTTATACAAGTTTGTGGCTTCTCAATACCTATTCACTTATTTCCCACATGTCTTTGAAAAATTCATGCCCTAAAAAATTTAGATGCAGGACAATGTAATACACACTTATAAAAAATGTAAAAAAAGAGGGATATTTCACAAGGTTAAGCTTATGCCTTGGTAATTTATATCTTTAACTATCATAAGAAATATAAGAATATTTTATTTAATAATGAACAAAAAAGTAAAAGAGGGCAAGGAGACACTTAAAGACCAGGTACAGTTAGCACACTAATACTCCAATCCCCAACATCTGTCACCAGTGGCTAATGAGTTCGAATGTCGAATATGACAGAAACAATATTATGATCTCAACTGAGTAATCTCGTTCAATACTATTTCTCAAGTCAATTAGCCGAGTCAGTGAACATTCCAACCATTTAGATATTGATTCAAGTAAAACCTTATTGAGATATTCAACTGTGATATGTACAACTGTAATATTACAAGCAAATGTAAAAATCTATTAACATAATTATATATTATTCAGTCTTCAGAAAAGCCTCAATCATTTCAAAAGTCCTGGAGCTATTTGGTAGGAAGCACATGAAATTTCGAATTATGTAGAGTGCAGAAATAAAGGGAAAACACA
This sequence comes from Prunella vulgaris, assembly GCA_026898435.1. Taxonomy (NCBI): domain Eukaryota; kingdom Viridiplantae; phylum Streptophyta; class Magnoliopsida; order Lamiales; family Lamiaceae; genus Prunella; species Prunella vulgaris. Next base: position 135,723 of record JAPKLY010000353.1, on the reverse strand, counting down.
AATTCGAGGAAGTGCAAGTCAGGCTTAAATACACCTGGAAAGTGTTCAGTTCCATTGTTTTCCTTCATAGTCAGAGCATAATATCTTGCACTTCGGAAAGTAAAAACTATAGATGTGTGCCAAAAGCATGCAAGTACATCAGAGAGCTGGAAGGTTATAGCCTATACATGTGCAAATGGATGATACACTCTACTAGGTGTAGCATCAACAACAGATCCAGTTAGCAGTTATATGCAGTCCACTTAATCCTAGACTGGGGAAAAGGATGAAAAAGAATAAAGGAAAAACATCATTCAAGCACTTAATTTTCCAGTGAAGGGTGTCAATGCAAAAGGAGATATAGATGAGAAAACAACCTCTGTTAATCAAAATGATTGAAGTCTGGGTTAAGAAATACACGTATTAATTTGGGTCACTGCATTATCTTTGCTTCTGAAGCTTATAGCATCAACCAAACATTTGTAAATGAATAATATGTTCACTATCCTATAGAAAAGATTGACTTAATTAGCATGAAAAAGTACAGTGTATCTACCATGTAGGATGAGAAAAATGTAATGCAGGATATTCAGATATGTTCGTGGAAATAGAATTCTGAAACTTACTTCCTAAGCAGTTAGTTCCTTTGTCTTTGCATCTATTTAGACTGGTTTCCACCCTTTGCAGGCGTGATTTGCAAGTGAAGGTTCAAGGGATAATACCAACATGATGTACTGGAAGTCACTCTTGCTTATTGATACTGAAGAAATAAGCACTTTGCCAGCAAATACACCAGTGTTATAGTCAATCTTACGGGGGTTGATGAGAGCTCTCTGATTGTTATCTCAAGACATCCAGGCATGAGTTGATCTAGAGTCGCTATAAACATCATATGTACAGTAAATTTGACTCATTAACTATATTACTAACTATGCTAAATCCAATAAATAATTCATTTTTTACAGCTGAATGGTCGAGAAATAAAAAAAAAATTGAAGATTCAAATGTTCCCAACATAATTAAAATCACATTCTCATTTATGACTGTTGACTTTCAGAATACAGGTACCACTGGGGAACAACATGGAATACATGGAACCACTGATCCAGGTACAAAAACATGAATGGTCACAGATAAAGGTCTGTCCAGATAAAGAAAACCATTTTCCTAATGAAAAATGGAAGTAAAATGCTGAAGAACAGGAATAGATCGTCACACTCTCTTCTCATTGCTGTATTAACATCACTGATTTCAAGCCCAATCTACTCACATTCTACAATAGCTATTCTCTGTGGAGCAAATTCCAGTTTAAGAGCATGATCGCAGGTTGTTACTGACTTACCTGCAAGAATATGTGATATGTATGTGATGATTGGAGAGCAAATCGCAGAACAGGTGGAAAAGAAAAATTGGAAAATTATAAGGCCAACATAAAACATATGCACAGGATCTTGGGTAAGCTAGGAATAGATCTGAAGAAATTAAACCAAGTAAGAAAACATCCCACACAAGAAACATCTAAGTTGCCAGATCCGTTATTACATTATACACTCAATATGATTAAACTGAGAGTCTAATATAACATTCAATGAAGATTCACAGCTTTACACATAAAAAGACTATGTTTTCTGACAATCTAGTTCTGGTCGTCCAAGAAGTAAATAGTGCCTATTCATTAGAAAAGAGGACTTGGCATCTGTAGTGACACAACAAAGATAAAATTCCCTCCTTGTCAAAGAATAGAATAGAAATGATCATATAACTAAGAAATACGAACAAATGAAACATGGAAAAGGCTAAAGCAGTATCCATCTTAAGATAGCATCAAACAAGATGAAGAGAAGAATAACTGCCATCAACTTCAATTCCTTGAAACAAAACTCATGTTCTTTGCTGTTATGATGGTGTCTCCAGAACCTACTTTCCCATATTCGAACTTTTGTATAACCTGGATAGGTTAATAGCATAATGAATAATGAACAACAATTCCTAAACCTGCAATAATTTCAGGAATGTTTGAACTCAGAGGCTAAATATACTAACACACCAAAATTGTGCCAATATGACGTATATCAACACCAGCAGCTTTTAATAAATTGATTAGATTGCTACTCCCTTCATCCCAAGATTACTTTCACACCCCAATAAAAAAAATAACTCAAGTTCACAAAAGTCAATAAAGTATCCCTATTTTTATCCAACTCTCTCACGCTAAATCTCATTTTCTTAATATATGTGTCACTTCACATATGAAAGTAATTTTAGGATGAATGGAGTACTAACTTTTAAGCCAAATCATCTCAACTCCTAGCCTGACACACCCAGCACACCCAGCAGTCGCTTCCTCTTATTGTGGCATATGATAATGGGAGAGGATGAATTAGATCAATTAAACAAAAGCTACTCTTGTGATAGAATAGCAAAATAAGTTGATCAAAATGCATAAATCGAAAATTGGAGAATTTATTAGTCAAGTATTATCCTGTCATTCATTAGACAAGTGTTAAACAAATGAAATAACTAGCTTCATCCTGTAGGCCATTCATCAATAATTTGAGATCTCCAGCAAAAAGTTGTGTAAGGGAGATATTTGTTTCATATAATCCCAAGAATATCGAATAGCAATTGCAAACATGTGATGGTTACTAAGATATTCAGAGGTGAGTCATTTCTGAAGCAATTCTCCTTATACATTAATTTGAATTGTAATTTGCTAACCAAGCCTGAGTGGGATGACGAGTACCTGTAACGCAAAGGAAGAAGCCTCCAACCAATTGCAGGCCCTCAACACCAATTTCACCTTCTCATGTGCCCAATTCCCATTCTTCTGAAATCCGAATCGACCTGAGAAAAAGTATTCACTGACGATTTTGTTTCTAACGCCTCTCTACGGACGCTTCAATGGCGGTGTTGACGAAGGCGCAGTCGGACCGTAACTTTTTGTTCTAAATAATAAAGTTATTTAAAATAAAAAATATTCCCTCTGTCCGACATAAATTTTTACAATTTCTTTGATTTACATGCACACTCACAAACCTATACACATATTTACCCATATGTCACTACTTTATATATAAAATATATATTTTTTTAAAATGTACCGTCCCGTAGGATGCAAATTCCTATGGAAGGGAATATTAATTTGATGAAAGTATGTTATCTAAATTTTATGTTTTGACCCACCTTATTCTCGGCTTAGTAATGCAAATTATAATGATCATTAGTTCTATTTCAACAAAGATACTACTCCCTCCGTCCCAGAAGATATTGCAGTGTCTTTTGGGCACGGGATTTAAGAAAAAGGTATAAAAAGTATATTTTTATGAATATTATATGTGTGTTGTGAGAGTGGAGTTTAATAAATAGTTTTCACTTTTGGATATGCAAATTTTTTGTGGGACAAACCAAAATAGAAAGTATGCCATGTCTTTTGGGACGGAGGGAGTACTACTTTGCAGTTGTAAAAATAAATTTTTGTTACAGGCTTCCTCCGTCACAATATATGTTGCTCATTTTGCCATTTTCGTTTGTTTCACTATATATTTTTCATTTATTTTTTATTTTATTAAAAATTACTATTTATTTTTTATTATTATTTTTATTATTTTTTCACTTTTTCCATCACATCACTTACACTTTTTCACTTTTACCTTAATCTGTGTGCCCAAAAGCAACGAACAATTTATACAGAAAATGGAAGGAGTACTTATTTATTCATATATCACCATTTCATTTAAAAAATATTTCATCCGTCCCAAAAGACATTGCATAGTTTCTATTTTGGTCTGTCCCACAAAAAGTTTGCATATTAGAAAATGAAAACTATTTATTAAACTCCACTCTCACAACACACATATAATATTCATAAAAGTGTACATTTTATACATTTGTCTTAAATCACGTGCCCAAAAGACATCGTAATGTCTTCTGGAATGGAAGGAGTATAATTTTTGTGAAATTCCAGCAAAATTTGGAGGGTATATATTTTTTTCCAATACCCATGAAAGAACCAGATCAGTACTTATCACTTAGAATCATTGTAACTAGGGTTAGTAAAGTGATGGTTAGCTGAACCAGAGTTAATTTAGCAAGCTGGCAGGCACTAGGCACGATTTCCTGAGCTAAACCTAAACGTGTACTAGGGAGCGGATCCTCTGCTGGGCGCCCAAACCAGCAGGGTGTGCTGGGTCATACTACGATGCTGTTTTAGTCCGTTTAATTAGTGGAGCAGTTATATTTTTTTATTTTATGTTTCACATCTTTTAATGTTTACTTCCATTATAATTATTTTACTTTTCTTATATTTTATTTATGTTCTATTTAAGAAAATTAATTTTTTAATGCATTCCCTCCGTCCCAAATATTTATTTTTACTTTTAATTTTCATCCGTCTTCCAAATTTATTTTCGTTTTCTTTTTAAAAAAATATTATTTTATTATTTCCTCATAAATAATTACTTTATTTTTTAGTGAACCCCACAATTATAAAATATAAAAATAATAATAGGAGTAGTAGTAGTTACGTGAGTTGAATTTTTTTTTTTTTTGAATAAGTAAAAAATGTAAATAATAATAATAATAAAGAAAATATTATTCAAATGTGACTTATTTTTTCCTTTTCTTTATTATTATTATTATTATTCATATTTTTGACTTATTCAAATATTTTTTACAACTCACGTAACTACTCTTCCACTTATTATTAGTATTGTTATTATTATTATTCACATTTTTTACTTATTCAAAAAAAAGTTCCAACTCACGTAACTAAAGAAAACGAGAATAAATTTGGAAGGCGAATGAAAATTAAAAGTGAAAATAAATATTTGGGACGGGAGAGAGTACATAAAAATATTTTAATTTTCTTAAATAGAAGATAAAAATAAATTTTGACTTATTTGAATAAGTAAAAAATATGAATAATAATAATAAAGAAATGGATTTGACTGTTGAAAATTTTAAACACTTTAATCATATTCCCTCAAAATAGGTAATTACCTTTTTAGATTATTTTATTTTTTTATAATTATTTTTAATTTTCATAAAGTTTACCACAATTATTCCACAATTATAAAATATAAAAATAATAGTAGTAGTAGTAGTTACATGAGTAGGTTTTTTTTTGAATAAGTAAAAAATGTGAATAATAATAATAATAATAACAATACTAATAATAGGTGGAAGAGTAGTTACGTGCGTTGGAAAAAATATTTGAATAAGTCAAAAATATGAAAAAAATTAATTTTCTTAAATAGAAGATAGATAAAATATAAGATAAATAAAATAAGACAAAAATTTATATGAAATGTTTCACGGTGTGAAACGATACCATATTGTTAAATGAGTCATATCCATGGGCGGATTTAGGGGTGGGCTGCACTGGGCTCCCAAAGTTAACCCCATATATATATACATACTTATAATTAATATGGTAGTAGTAGTCCAGCTCAAAATTTAAAATTTAATTGTCAGCCTTAACACCCAATATATATACCCATACAAAAATTCGCGGGTCACATCCATGCCAAGATTCACGCAGCAAATTTTTTTTTTTTTTTTTGAGAATTCGCGGGTTGAATATTTCTTTTCGTCAATGTCCGCCATCCAAGTAAAATGGCAATATAATATATGCAGATTAAACTTGTTTCGGATAATGATGGAATGAATTGCCTATGGAAAATTTAATTGAGCTAGTTTTTTTTAAGTATACCTTCTAATATTTTTAATTTTTTATTTTTAATTAGAGTATATATTATAAATAGTAAAAATAAATATATAAGAAATTAATTTTAAATAAAAAATACATTTTATCCTATAGTAACATATGTTTGCCCAAATAGTAACACAAATTGAAGAGTAAATATATGTTACTATTATAGCAAATGTGTGTTACAATCTTATAAAAAGTTGTTATTTTGCATATATTCATTTGTTTTTATAGAATAAATAGTTTTTAACATAAAAAATCATGTGTGTTACTATAAGAAAACATATTGGTTTTTCATAAATATTTATTTATTTGTATAGAAATAATTATTTTTTATATAATAACACATATAAAATAATAAAAAGGGAGACAATTCAAAATACCCATTTTCAACTTTAAAAAATTTATTTTACCCACTTCAAATATAAATAACTTTTTCTATCCATTTTCAATTTCAAACAATCTTTTTTACCCATATGACCCATAAACATCATCATGACATCATCTAGTTATTCCACCCTATCCTACCCCACTCCACCCAATTTGATATTTATATTATTTAACATTATTAAATATTATATAATAAATAACAATGAAGTAGTAAAACATATAATTTTAATAAATTAACTAATTATAATATTTTTATCAAATTAACTAATTATAATATTTATATATATGTGATTATTTGAATTTTTTATTTAGACTATTTTAATGTATAGTGCATATTAATGAATATTATAATATAAAAGTTAAATTTTAATGCAAATTAATGAATACTATAGTTTTTTAAAGTATATAAAAATATTTAATTTGTGATGTTTGAAAATATATCTATTAAAATTTAATTAACACGAGAGCATTATCCACATCAAAATTAGATCAAAAATTAAATCTCTACCGAATTGTCTTAATAAAAATTTAATTATAAACTTTAATTTTTATCAACCGCGTATCGAATCAGTGATTAATTAATAAATTTTTTATACAAAAATACTAATTAAAAACATAAAATATTTGAAATAGATTAAAACAACATATGAATGATGGAGTAATAAACAAGATGATTAGTTGATTCCATATTGGTTCTTCTACTTATTCACCTGCACAAATTAATTAAATATTAATTGATAAAATTATAGAATTATAGATAAATAAATTTCAATTATATATTGAATAACTTGTACTCTAATATTTATATATAATACAAAGTCAAACCTAACACCTATAGGATAGTGTGGTTATAAAGATAAAGTGGGCCCCAATTTAAAGTTATTAATTTTTTTATACCCATTTTATAAGGGTATATAGGTCATATATTATGAAGTGGGTATAAAAAAGTTTTTAAGTTAGATGTGGGTAAAATAAATTTTTAGAAGTTCAAAATGGGTATTTTGTGATATTTTCACTAATAAAAAAGTGTATTAATATATGAATCAATATACCTAGATTTAAAGGAATATTGATTAAATTAAAAAACACATACTGTAACACGTATTTGCCCATATTGTAACACACAGTTGCCCATATCGTAACACAAATTTGGGAGCAAATATATGTTACTATTAGAGCAAATGTGTGTTACAATCTTATAAAAAGTTGTTATTTTGCATATATTCATTTGTTTTTATAGAATAAATAGTTTATAACATAATATAAGAGAAAAATCATGTGTGTTACTATAAGAAAACATATTGGTTTTTCATAAATATTTATTTATTTATATGTAAATAATTATTTTTTATATAATAACACATATAAAATTGTAAAAAAGTGTATTAATATATGAATCAATATACCTAGATTTAAAGGAATGATGATTAAATAAAAAAACACATACTTATTCTTATAAAAATACATTTTCTCTTACAGTAACACATATTTGCCTATATTGTAACACACATTTGCTTATATTGTAACACAAATTGAGGAAGCAAATATATGTTACTAGTAGAGCAAATGTGTGTTACAATCTTAGCAAATGTGTGTTACAATCTTATGAAATGTTGTTCTTTATATATATATGCATTTATTTTTATATAATAAATAATTTTTCATATAACACAAAAATAATATGTGTGTTACTATAAGAAAATATATTATTTTCTCATAAGTATTTATTAAAAAAAATATTTTTTTGTAGTAACACACAATTATTATTAGATTGTATGAAAAAATATTATTTCTACACAAAACAAATGAATATATGTAAAGAAAACAACATTTAATCTAATTGTA
>JAPKLY010000353.1:91791-121603 GCA_026898435.1 Prunella vulgaris | reverse complement strand
ACGCACCAAGTCCTCTTATCCTACATTAATAGGGTACTTTACCTATTAGTTCAAAAAAGTCACTATATTTATAAATTGGTTCAAAATATTTGCACGTGCGGCAGCATGTTTTTTTTTTTTTTTTGCACGGAAGTATTCTTTTTTTACACGGAACCAATATGTAATTTGTGTCAATTTGATGAATCATTTTGTACTTTTTCCGCATTAATATCACATTTTAATCTAATTTTTTTATAATTATTGCGATTAAGAAAATTATTTTTTAATAAATATAATAAACTAAATCTATAATGAAATTTTTTAAATTACTTCTACTTACTTAAATTATGAAGCTAAGTTCAATAGGACAAAAAAGAGAAGGTCTCGTATGCAACCGGTGTACGGTGCACTCACTTAATAGTTAAAGTTATTTATTCTGAAAAGTTGCGAGTTAATATACTGAAAAATTTATCGATTTTTTGGTGTCAATTTTCAGAACATCAACCAGCAACTTTTCAGTATAATCTGTATAATCTGTCAATTATTTAATGGGTGCACCATACACCCGGTGCACATGAGACTTGCTCGAAAAAAATTATAACACTCAACCAATAAAATAAAGTGAAGCTAAAAAAGGTTAAAGGATATAATTAAAGAAGTATGTGAAAATTATTTAGTGTATATTAATTATCTTATTAATAAATTATATAATAATAATAATAATAATAATAATAATAATAATAATAATAATAAGGGTCACTTACATAATGGTTCAAAAAAATCACTATATTTACAAATTGGTTCAAAAAATTTGCACGGTAGTATTTTTTTTATTTTTTATTTGCATGGAAGCATTCTTTTTTTTTTTTTACACGGAACCAATATGTAATTTTTGTCAATTTATTGTTATATTGTACTTTTCCCTAATAATAATAATTGAGCCTGAATTTTAGAAGAGTATAAAAGCTCAGTTAAGAATATTGGTAAATTGATGGAACTAACCTTCATGTGAAATACTTTGATACATAAAATATTCAAAAAAATAGCGATGAAATATATGTGAGAGTGGTATATATATATATTCACCTGGAGTATTATTATTTGATCAGCTTTGGGAGTGCTGCGAGCACAAGAAATAACAAGTCTTAGAGATAAAAAGGCGAAAAACAAGCATATGATCTGGTTTGAATTTGCCATGAGTATACTATGTTTTCAAGTTACACGTGTTTGACAAGTATATATATATATATATTTGGAATTTTGATGGTCTATTAATTTGGTCGAATTACAAATATGGTAAGTTTGATCAAATTGCTACATGCAATTTCTCATTGATTAATATGGTATCAATCTTTTTGCTAGTTCGTATTTTTACCTGTTATAAGTAGATTTGTAGAATATTTCATATAGGCAAATTTATTTATATGGGAAAAATTTGGGAATAAATTATAAAAATAGAAATGATTACTTAAATTAAAGCCAGTCGGCAACCCTAAACCCGACTGGTGACATGTTGTTGACTCCCACCAGTGGCATCAGTTACCTTCTCGCAAGGTGTGCAGGAGACCTAATCAATTTACTTTCACGCGGGCATGTCAAGTTTGATTTGCCTAATTGTCCACAAATAATAAGAAGTTACACTAAAGAGTATTTAATGTAATAAATGAATATATTTTATAAGTAATATTATATCCGCGTGTTTACATATATTACAATAATAATTTTATTTCTTGAGGTGAACATGTGTGTTTGAATTAGAGATATTAAACGGGTTTAACACTGTAATTTAAAGGGTTAGGTCCGAACATATGGTGGTCCGTATAAAATCTGGCTTTTTTGGCCCGGACCGGTTAGCCCGCCGGTTTTGCAGGCTGGCCCGGTAGCCCAATTTTTTTTATTAAATTAATTTTATATAAATTAGATTAGTGGGTCTGGGCTGGCCGCCTACAGGGATAACTTAGTAGTTAAAAATTTTGTTTTCTTGTCATTTATAGTTTATTAATTAACTTATTATTTTTATTAAATATTAATTTGTTAATTTGTTATTATTTATAAATTAAAATAGAAATCTACGTAATACGTATCTACGTAATTTATAAATATTAATTTACTAATTTGTTTTTAATTAATTGATAGTGTGTGAACTTTATGGATTATTTTAGTTATTAAATCATTAGTTGTATTTTATATTAAATTTTAATCTTTTTAATTTTTTTACCCGAACCCGTTAGTGGCCCGTTTAGCCCGCGGACCGCTAGAGTTAGGGTTAGAGTTAGATCTCAAGTATTAGTGACCCGTTAAGGATGAACCGCTAAGACTAGAGACTGTTTAAGCCCGCAGCCCTGTAGAGCTGGCCCTATGTGTTTTGGGCCAGCCCGTTTAACAAGAATATTATATCCGTTGGTTTTGGTTTCCATTAATTATAATTTATGTTTGTGAACATTAATTATATCCGTGGGTTTCCATGTGTGTGAACATTAATTATAATTTATTTTTCAATTAAATCATATATATATTGATTCTTATATTCTAGTCATATATTACAATCATTTACTTATATCTTTTACACTGTATTCATTGTTGTTTTCTTCTTTTCATTCTTTATTTAATAAAATTGTTATTTTTATCATTTTAAATAATAACGAATGGATTTATTCATTAGCTTAAGGAACACTTTTTAATTCTATAAATAAACTACTAATACATTTTACTGGTATACGTGATTTTTTCTAATATTACAATATATTAAGGTCTTTAGTTTAGTAGTTAAGATGATACCCTTTAATATTTTTTTACACAGATGCCCTTTAATATTGCAAATAATATTTTTTTAGTGGTTTAATTATTTACACAATTACTATCTAAATCTAGAAGTATACAAATTCATTAACTTGAATTTTTATCACTAATATTATTTGTATTGTGCAATTAAAAATATGACATCCCCTCACGATATTGGAATATATGTGCGATTTTGTCGATCAATTGTGGGAGAAAGACGGGTGAATCGTATGATTAATTTCGATGATCTACTATGTGTAATGTTCGAAATCACGAGATTAGACATGCAACTGTATTCCCTAAATGTATCTGTCATAATTTATGACGAGAGTGCACCATCAACCTATCCTATGTCAAGATTGTCTGATTTACAGACACCAAATATTCTTACATCATGGAGTGGTTCAGTTTCCCAATTATTAGAAGCACTTTTTGATATGAATGAATATCAAGCTCAATTGACATTGCAGCGGCCAATTTACCGCTCATCGCCAGGGGCGGATCTAGAATTCTAATATGGGGTGGACTAATAATTAAACTTTCGGCACATTAGATTTCATAGATAACAAAACAAATGCATTCCTACACTACTACACAATGACACTTGGAGAGCTTCACTTGGACAGCCATTGTGAAAACAGCTCTCCAAGTGGTAACTTGGAGAGCGGTTATGACAAAAAAAAAAAAAAAAAGACTTGCAGAGCGGTTGTTAACCGCTCTGAATTTTTTAATATAATTGAAAATCATGGAAATTGATTTACAGCGGTCGAGAACCGCTCTACAAGGGCACAACGGTCAAAAACCTCCACTCTCCTACAGAACGGTCAAAGACCGCTCTCCAAGTGCAATTATATCCAGGGCTTCTTCCCCAATTCGATTCAATTGTGCGCGCCCCCATTCATTTTTCCTTCTGCCCCCATTAACGTTTCCTTTCGCCTCCTCACCGATCGATCGCCGCCGCCGCCCCCTCGCCGCCTGTCGACGCCCGTCGCGTTGCCGCCCGTTGCGTCGCCGCCCATCGTGTCGCCACCCATCGCTGTAAGTTTTTTTTTTTCTGAAAGTTTTTTTATATATATAAGCGTTAATTATATATATGTACGCTATATACAGCGCAGCGCCGCCTCCCTCGCCTCGCCACCCGTAGCCTCGCCCCCATCGCTGCGCTGTAAGTTTTTTTTTTTTCTGTAAGTTTTTTTTTGTTATCATATATATACGTGTTAATATGAATCTGTTGTGGTTAAAGAGAAATTATTTTTGAAGTTAGTATCATATATCTACTAGTTATGGTCTTTATAGAAGCTGTTGTGACTCTTGATGGAATAATCAAGAGTTTAATTGATCCCCATTAATTTTTTTCTTTCGAAGAAAAATGAGTTATATATTTTATTATCTATGGATTAGTTTTGTCCTATTATTAAATTCAGTTGCTTAATAATCTTTATTTGCTTGTTAATTAGGAGAGAAATGGGAAAGATGTGCGAATGAATATATTTTTAGAGGAATATATTTTTAGAGGAATATTTCTTAAAAATGGGCATTTGCTACTTTATTTCATTTGCATTTTGATTCACTCTTCCGTAGAATTTTCTCATTGTATGAAACAAATATTAAATGAATGTTATATTAATTTATACGATAAGTTCTATACAAAATTTTGGGTTCATGATTTTGGAGGTCAGGAATTTTTTTAAAAAAAATTGGAGGTCTAGATTGTTTTTATTTTTATAGAGTGTACATTCAATATACTTATTTAAAAAATAATAATCTTTTACCCATTTTGATATTAAAATTCACATATATACTCTTGTTAAAAATAAAAATTAAGAAAAAAATCTACTCATATGGTCCACATATATCTTTGTCCATTGATGCTTCATCTATAAGTTTTTTTGATGATCGATGTTCGATCAATGTTTGCATATTAGAATTTTATTATAGTGTAGTTGATGTGGAGTTGGGAAATAATTGTTGGTTGTTGTTTGTTGTTTGCTGTAGAATGTGCATTCCGATTTGATTATTTTTAATTAAATCGGAAATGGATGCACTAGGATGTTGATGAAATGGGGATTATGATAAAATCTAAACGAAATTTTGCCGAAATTTTTAAATTTTTTTAATATTTAGTTAGAATATATATGTAGAGTCGAATTATATGACTAGAAGTATTAGTAGGGTTCCAAACTTTTAAAAGAATTTGAATAAACGTATAACAATCATATTATTTTTTCATAGGCATCTTTAGTTCTATATGGATCGAAAGTGGATTAGAGCAGATCGATTATCAGATGAGTATAGGAATGGGGTAGAAGAATTTTGTAATCATGCAATGAGATACTGCACCGACCCTCGGTACATTTCATGTCCGTGTTGGAAATGTATGAATGGGAAATCCGTTAGTGGTCGAGAAAATTTGTTCGATCAGCTGATGATTCACGGTATTGATAAATCATATACCGTTTGGACATATCATGGTGAGAGAATAGGTGAATGTAGCTCAAGTAACCTAGGAGCTGACTTTAGGTTTGAAGACACAATGGATGCTGATAGTTTTGGAGATGCACCGAGTGTTGATTCATCTAGTGGGGATGACGATAATCTAGGAGATCATCCTTATATGTCTGAGAAGTTAAGAGATGACGTTGGATTACCTCTTTGGCCCGGGTGTAAGAGGGCAACAAAACTGTTAGCTGTATTGATATTATTTAATCTAAAAATAGCTCACCAATTGTCTGATGTGTGCTTTACTGATATGCTGGAAACGGTTAGTGGTCTATTGCCTGATGAGAATGTACTGCCTACGAGAGCATATGATGCTAAGCAAATGCTCAAGTCCATCGGGCTAACACATCAAAAAATTTATGCTTGCCCAGGTGATTGTGTCTTATTTCGTAAGGAGTATGCAGATCTCAATGAATGTCCCAAGTGTGGTAAGAAGCGATATATGAGTAATAATTCTCCTTCGAAGGTGATGTGGTATTTCCCAATAATACCAAGATTCAGGAGAATGTATAGTAGCGATGTGGATGCTAGACATTTATCTTGGCATCATGATGATAGAATCAAGGATGGATTGCTAAGACATCCTGCCGATTCACCCCAGTGGAAGACATTCGATGTGAGACATCCAGAATTTGGCAACGAGCCACGACACTTGCGTCTTGCACTCTCAACTGACGGAATGAATCCATTCGGTATTCAAAGTACCAACCACAGTACTTGGCCAGTGATTTTGATGGTTTATAACCTTTCACCATCGTTGTGTATGAAGCGTACTTACATGATGTTGTCTATGTTGATATCAGGACCTAAACAACCTGGTAATGACATAGATGTATATTTGGCTCCTTTGATAGAGGACTTGAAGTTGTTGTGGGATGAGGGTGTCGATGTTTATGATGCTTATAGAAAGGAGAATTTCAAGCTGAAGGCCATGTTGTTTGGGACTATCAATGACTTTCCCGCTTACGGGAATTTATCTAGATATAGTGTGAAGGGAGCTGAAGCATGTCCTTGTTGTACCAACAACACTGATCATATTCGATTGAGTTACTATAAGAGGTCAGTCTATATGGGACACAGGAGGTGGTTGGACCAAATGCATAGGTACAGAACAATGACCGATGAATTTAACGGCATAGTTGAGTATCGAGAAGCACCACGTTTATTGTCAGGTTCAGATGTGTTGAATGAGATGAAGAAGGTCAACACACAGTACGGGAAATAATTTGCAAAGAGTGTCCCCACTAGCGGTTGGAAGAAAGAATCAATTTTCTTTCAACTGCCATATTGGAAAGAGTTGTATGTTAGACACTTCATTGATTTAATGCACACTAAGAAGAATGTTTGTGCCAGCTTGCTCAACACTTTATTAGATGATAAGAAGTCCAAGGATGGTTACAATGCAAGGATGGATATGATGGAAATGGGAATAAGAGTAGAATTGGCACCTCGGACACTTGAAGAAGGATGAGCACCGATCTTACCTCCTGCTGCACACACCTTGTCCAAGAATGAGAGAAAAGTGTTTCTTCAAACACTGAAGGATGTGAGAGTACCAGAGGGATATTCGTCCAACATACGGAGGCTTGTATCAGATGATGGCGTGAAACTGATGAATTTGAAATCGCATGACTATCATGTGATAATGGAGAACTTCTTACCGATTGTCATTCATTCTATCTTACCTGAAAATGTGCGCATAACTATAACAAAGTTGTGTTGGTTCTTCAAGGCAATGAGCAACAAAGTCATTGATCCTAAACTCTTGAGTGGTTTTTAGAGACAGATTGTGGGGACGCTTTGTGAGCTTGAGATGTATTTTTCTCCATCATTCTTTGATATAATGGTTCACTTAACCGTGCATTTGGTACATGAGACAAGGATGTGTGGTCCTGCACGTATGCGATGGATGTATGGTGTGGAGAGATACATGAAAGTGTTGAAAGGATATGTGAAGAATATGTTTAGGCCTGAAGGATGCATTGCAGAACGCTACTTAGTAGAAAAAGCGGTCGAGTATTGGTCTGAGTTTATTCCGAATGTCGATGCAATTGGAATTCCTACTACTCGGCACACCAACAGGACTGAAGGTGAAGGCGTTACCGGTGGTCAATCAGTAAGTGTTAGTATAGAGGAACTAACACGGATGCACTTATGCGTAGTCCACAACACGGTCGACGTGCTTCCTTTTATTGACCTTCACTTGCAAACACTTTTTGAGACATTTCCCTCAAGCGATAGATCATGGATTGAAGCTGAGCATAATCGCACATTTGTACACTGGTTCAAGGAGTATGTTGCAAACATGTTGTCACAAGATAATGAATCAGTTGGGGAAAGAGTTAAGTGGTTATCCAGAATGCCTGACAGACATGTGTATTCATATAAGTGTTATCTTATTAATGGATATACATTTTATACTAGAGATCATGATGTCACGAGTACAAAGCAGAATAGTGGGGTGTCCATTAAAGCAACTGCAGGGGATCAGTCGATTACTACTTACTTTGGACAGATTGTCAATATTTGGGTACTCGACTATATTGTTCACCGTGAACCCATATTCGATTGTAGCTGGGTGAGGATTCCTAACGGAGTCCAAGTTGAAAGTTCTGGGTTTGTACGTGTTTGATTTGAAAAATGTGGGATACAAAGATGACTCTTACATAATGACTTGTCAAGCTCAACGAGTTTTTTATGTCCCAGACCCAATCAATAAGAAATGGTCCATTGTGGTTCTGTCAAATAAATTCAGTGATAGTTACCAGATTAGCGATCACATCGATGAAGATGTTGACAACATCAATGATCCTTTCAGAGACATCACTTTTTCTGGTCCCTCCTTCGATGATCCTAGTTATCGCCCGTACCAGAGAATATTTAGAGATGGGGATGAATATGACAATCCAGATCTAGTTAATATTCATGGTCATGAACGAGAAAAGTTAGTCAAAAAATGAAAAAGAAAAATGTGTGCTAAAAAGAAATGTATGTTTTTATTGTATGTTTATTCTTGTGTTTTATTGTATATTTATTCTTATGTTTAATTATATGTTGATTAATTTTGCAGGATCATGTCATATTTACCCCATCCCGGTGGAAGTGGAGGAGATGATATCCACGAGGCGGATGATGTTGAGGCAAATGATCCTCCCACCACTAGCAGCTCTGGGGAGAAGCGCAGGAGGGGTATAGTGACGATGTCGTCTACAAAGAGAGCTCGTGCGAAGGGAAAAATGATTCATGTAATTATTTTTACAATTGAAAAGTTGAGTGTATAGTACATTTGATAGATCATAGAATCCAATAATACTATCTTATTGCAGGTAGAATTCAATGAGTATGGACAACCTATTGGGAAAGGGAGTAAGACGTTGTCATGTTTCATTGGGAATGTTGTTAGAGGAAAGTGCCCGATCGTGTTGCCAGCTGATGATTGGCGTAGTAACAAGCTCGATTCTATTTAAGGAAGAAATATAGGATGAGCTTGTGGTATGTTGCTAAGTTTATAATTGTTATGTTATCTGCTTGTAGAGGACATTTACGGGCCTTGACCAATCCAAGAAGAAATAAATACTGATGAAAGCTGGGTTGTTGGCCAAGAACTTTCGGGCTTCTCTGAGGAATTCTGCAAAAGACCCTGACACTGGTCTGTACTCGTCTCACCCGCCTACTCCATATATTGGTCATCCTATGGTTGAGCCGTATTGGGATGAATTCATACGTAGATCGATGGCTGACGATTTTCAGGTAAAGATAACGCATATACTAATTTTCTCTATTTTAATTCATGATATAATTTTGTGTTAATATTTCATTGTAGGCTAAAAGTAAGAGAAACAACCAACAAGTGAAGAATATAGAAGCACGATATCGGGGATCTTCCAAAGGTTATGCACGCATAAGGGAAGAAATGATGAGAACAAAATTTTATACCACTTAACCTTATTAGTATATTCGTTTTTAGTAATTCTAATTAAGAAACATGTTCATCAATATCGTAGCTGATAGAAAAAAAGAAAGCTGGAGAGAGCAACCCTGTTGTTGGTCGTTACGAGTTATTTCAAACTACCAGAACGACTCCTGATGGGAGAGTTCCCGATCCTGCGTCACAGCGCGTTATGGATAATGCGGTAATCTATCTATTATGTTTTTATCATTTCAAACAATTATTTGATTTGATATTATTTAATAATAACCTTTTGTGATTCAGAACTGCATATCTCCAAGCATGACTCCTGACGACCTCCGCTCTATTGGTGATAATGATCTACTTGCACGGGCTTATGGTCGTCAGGAGCATTCTGGCCGCCTGAGGGGCACTGGCTTTGGCGTGACAAAGACAACATTGATGATGGCACCTGGTGTTGCAGCTATGGAGAAGGTGGATAAACTTTCGGAGTAGGTAGCCATGTTGACCAAGCAAATGGAGTTTTTTGCTTCTCGATTCCCGAGTCAAGGACCTCAATCCAGTGTTGGAGCCAGTCATCAGGATAGTTTTCCAACTATGTTTTCTACTGATGTTAGGGAAGAAGTTCACTATCCACCTGAAAGTAGCTCCCAGGTATAAAATCATCAAATTTTATTATAGATTAGTATGTTTTATAATTAAAATTTTATTTTAACAGTTACCGAACGCTTGCTATCTGTATTTGGAGCATCCTCTTCGGTTGGTGGCTCAAGGCACATTGTACAGTAGCTCCAGTGGAGTTATTCATGGTAGGCCCATTACTCCTGGTTTTCAGAGGGTGACACTCGATGTACCCGTCGAGGGAGAAGAGAGTTCGCCGGTGCCAAAACCAATAGATGAGGCGATCACAGTTGGGATAGCGATCGGGCACTTTCTAGAATGGCCGACAAACTTGGTCTCTCTCACCTTGAAGGTAAAGAAAATAATGTTATTAATGTTCATTATCTTATTTATTCTAAACAATATTGCATATTGAATGTAGGTATTTCCGACTCCGCAAAAGTCAAAACAAAAAATACCGTATGTTGTGTACAGTGAGAGAGAGACACCGAGGGGCTCCACTGGTAGAGTGCGCAAACGTGGTTATCCCATGCCAGATGACCTACCTCACGACTACACTCTACAGGCTATGGTGCAGCTGCAGGTATCGACATCTAAGTTCAAACAAATAGATGTTCCTATTTCTGTTTTTTTTCATCAAACTGGTTGGAGCGACTGGATAAACCGAGAAAATATTCTGGAAGTATTAGAAGATGGGGAGTTGAGTGCATCTGCCATATGTTTATACCTTAGGTATGTGGTTAATAATTTTCAGTATTTACTTCTTATAAAATTTTACTTTGTTTTTAAATATTAATGCGGGTATATATGTTTTTTAAAGATATTTGGGTGAGGTATATCTCTTCAGAGATATGGATGCATGTTCAAAGTATACATTCATCTCTCCCTAAACATCTGTGCTCATTGGTGATAGGAAGCATAACATGGAGAGTATGATTGCACGTATGTTGACTTATAAGGGGAGAGATCATCTCATTTTTTGGCCTATGAATGTGGGGTGAGTACAACAAATATTTCATTAAATTTGTATTAATAATAAAATGTAGTTAATTTTAATATTCTTAATGTAATGCAGGGGACATTGGCGGAGCTGACGTAGGTACAGGGGGCACTGGGCCCCCCTGAAAATTTTAACTTTTAGTATAAATATAATAGATTCCAATTAAAAGTTCTGTGGCAGTGTGCCAGATTGGTGTGGAAGTATTGTATAAGTTCTCTCCTCTGGACAAGACAAGGGTCCAATCCCTTTACAATCCAACTTTTTTTTATTTTCTTTCCAAATTCCTGCGTCTTTTTTTTTTAGTTTTTTAATTAAATTTATAATCAAAATATTTAATATTATCATCTTTCTTTTTCTATCATAAAAAAATTATTAATAAAATTGTACATTTTATTATTAAAAATTTTCAATTACTATGTTATATAAAGTATACAATATGTAGTGCCTAATAACATTTCAATAAAAGTTTAAAAATATTTATCCTTCAAATTAATACAATAATTAGAAGTTAAATTTTTTATAGATATTATGATTACGTTCTAACTAAAGAAAAAAATAATTTTTAATAATATTAATATTTTAGCAATTTTAACACCATCTCACCTCTTTTATATAATTGAAATTTTTTAAATTTTTTAATTTTTTTAAAACCATAACAAAACTTAACTTGTTCAATGTAAATTAATTAAATTAGATATTTAGATAAATTTATAATATTTTTTTTATAAACATATCATTATTTTATCTTTATAGAAATATTAATCGGGCCCCCCTGTCTAAAATACTGGCTCCGTCACTGGCAGGGGACATTGGGTGTTGGTCGCGATAAACATGCAAACACTTGATGTGTATTATATGGATCCAGCTGGTGGGATAAATACGAGTTACCCTCAACTCATGTCATATATGAAAATGTAAGTTAATTTATAAAGATTTATTTAATCATAACTTATTTCAAAATAATAATTTATAATATACATATGTAAAATAGTTTGATGAGGATGTACCGGTGTTGGCTGTCGGGTCAAGACTCAACATCTATCAAGCAAGTGAAATGGAAAACTATTCAGGTTATTAATGTACTTTAGAAAATTATCAAATTATTAGAAAATAATTATAATTGTATGACGTGTTCATCATTGCTAATCAACAGGTTCCGAGGCAACAAGATGGGGTGCACTGTGGACATTTTGTGTGCTGTTATGTTGAAGATATAATTCAATCTTACCGGACGATCATTCCTACAAACGTAAGTTTGTTTATCTATTTATTGAAGTTATTATTGATTGAATATAAGTATTTATTAACTAATTAATTTTTCAATATTTTACAGTTTGTATATGAACGTCCGCTCGATTATTACTTTACAAAAAGAATGGACGAGTGGAAAATTGATTGGTCAGGATATTTGTACAATCGATTTTTAGCTTAAACTTTTTGTGTGACAATATGTAAACTTTTTTAATTATATATTAAATTTTATTAATGTGTATATTTATTTGATTGATGTTTCATTTAATTAGTGAATAATTGATGTGTATATTTATTTTATTGATTTTAGGGATTTATTATATATTGTTTGGTATTAATTAATTATTTAATTGATTTTACGGAATAATTGTAAAAATAAATCGAATTTAAAAAAAAATGCTTGCAGAGCGGTTTTTAACCGCTCTACAAGTGACTCTAATTAAAATAATAATAATAATAATATGCTTGCAAAGCGGTTTATAACCGCTCTCCAAGAGCAAAAATAAGGGCTCTCCAAGCCGCATTCTGTACTAGTGCTATTTTTATATAGTCACTACAAGAGAATTAAAAATTACATTAATAGCTAGAATGGCCTATAAAATTTGCAACAAAAAGATTTTGTAGTGAATTGACTAGGACATGACAAGAATTTTTTTTAGTTATATATATATATATATCCTCAACTTACAATTAATTTGTCTAGAAAATTAAATATATAGGTAATTAAATACTTACAAACAATTTATTTACAAAAAGTTACCTACAGGCAGTTCACTCCACTTACTGAAATTTTTGTATTTAATATGTTTATAAATATGAAAGAAAATGTATAATTTTTTAGGCAATTCATAGGCAGTTTTCAATCATCATAGAATTTTTGGATAAAGAGCACGTTTGGTCCCATGAGATTTGTGCTTATAAATTTGGTCCTTTTTTTTTCATTAAACGTAATGGATAAATGTGGGACAAATCTGTTTAATACAAATTCTCATAGTTTTGTAAATTTTAATACTTTTTATTTTTATTTTTGAATCAAATTTTAAAAAAAAAGAATGAGAGGTCAGCCAATGAAAATCGTGACCAAATAGGAGAGAAAGAGAACCAAATGTTTCAATACTATTCCATGCATTTTCTCAAATGATACGAATTTAATTTAGATTGAGCTTTAACTTTAAAAGCTATAATTACTATTTTAGAATGGACTAAAATTGAATGATTAGATATAGGCTCATGCATATACTTGAAATATTTTTGGGTTTGCACTAGCCCACCAGTAAATCCGCTCATGCTCATCGCACATACCATTCTGCGGGCATAAGTACCAGATCTGAATTAACAACCACCTCGTCCACCTTATCATAGTGATCATGAAAGATATCCGTCAAAATGTGACACGGGTGGTCATAAGTATTTTTACTAATTGGTGATATTGTGTACAAATAAATAGTTATCAAATTATTTATATGTTATTACATTTGAATTAATTAATTTATTTTTGTGACACATTTTTTATATCAAATAAAAAATTAAATTGTATAATATATATATATATAAAACCATGCATAATATAATATACATATAATTAATGTTTACACACATAAATTATAATTAATGAAAACCGACAGATATAATATGCACACACATATGTTCACCTTAAGAAATAAAATTATTATTATATTAATATGCAAACACAAGGATATAATATTACTTATAAAATTTATTCATTTATTACATTAAATACACTTTAGTGCAATTTCTTTATTTGTATGGGAGCAGTCTACGTTGGAGGAGGAAAGGATAGCTTCGTTATCTTTGACCATGGAAAGCAGATTAGGAGGGAGAAGGATGAGGGTATCAGAAAAGGTAAACAACTTAATGACTCACTCTTCTCTCGGATTCTCAAGAAGCGGTTAGGATGATCACTAACAAGGAACAGTGCCGGAGCCACTTTGGGAGGAAATTAATGGAAGATGGCCGGCCCGCATTTATTTTTCACATTCCTAGGGTGACAAGATTGGCTAGGACCACTTCACTTCCACTCCTCACCATTGGGGCCAAATACCATTCCGTTGTTCATTACCTACGAAAATAGCTCCTTAAGCTTGTTTCTATCTTTTGTTTCGGGAGCGGAGCTTTTTTTCTTATCAAAAAAATAAAAATTCAACCTTTAGGAAATTTGTTTCTGCATCCCAACTCCAACCTTCTTGGATTCAATCCATGGAAAACACCAAGATGTTGTTGATGATATCTTTCTTTTTAGCCTTGTCTGAAGGAGTTTGTAAAGGACTTACCAAAAAGGCTGTCACTCGTTTCAAGACATGGAAGAGGTCATCGGCATATGTGTTCTAGAGGCGGTCCATGATGATGATAGAAGATGCCTCCACAAATTTTTGGGTTTTATTTTTGTTTAGTTAAATTCTTGTACTCCCTCTATTTCAGAGGAACATGTGCCGTCCCGTAGGGTGTAAATTACCCTTACTACATACACTTATTTATTGTTTTTAAATTTTTATTTCATGCTTATGATGAAGTGTAAAGTAAATGATGTTTTTCTCTTATTTTGTGTGCCCTCCATCCCTTTCAAGTTCCTTCCGGACGGAGGGAGTATTTTTTTATAAATGAATTCGTGAATATAATATTTCTGAAAATACTGTTACTTTTTTTTGTAAGACATAACACATTTTGTTTGGTGGGTGTCATCAATTTGGTGGAGGACCTAAAATTCCTAAAATGTTTCGGAGAATATTGAGATTTAGAGCTAATAATAAATTGACTTAAAGTCGATAAAATAAAAACTAAATTTGATAAAAAGAATATCACATGACTAAAATTAGATTGGAGAACCGTGGTATCTTATTTTCTTTATTTTTAATCTTGCTAAAAATATAAATAAGGTCTTTTCCTTGTCTTCGCCAACGATGATGGTTAGGCAGCGGTTGATGTAAATCTGCACGAACCGCGTGCTACAATAAGAAAAAAAAAATTAGTTTATGTTACATAATAACAAAAAATCTCCATTTAATTATTCTCGGACAAATATATAGGATAAAGTGTGATTATAATTCAGTAATATTTTAACTTAATCTCAATTGTACGGATGATTAATATATATTACTCCCTGAATAAGTCTCTTGTGCACCAGTTACACGGTGCAACTCTAGTTCATTTTTAAAAAGTTAAACAGTTTATTACTGAAAAGTGTATCTTTCATAGTTTAACTTTCCAGTAATAAACTGTTTAACTTTTCAGTTATAAACTGTTTAACTTTTTAAAAATGAACTTGAGTTGCACCGTGTAACTGGTGCATACAAGACTAATCCTTACTCCCTCTGTCCCACAGGAATTTACACACTTTTTTTATTTGGACGTCCCACACAAATGTGCACACTACTAAAAAATGAAGCATTGATTTACGTGCACACTCACAAACATATACACATATTTAATGTCACCACTTTATATATAAAACACATTTTTCTTAAAAAATGTGCCGTCCCGTAGGGTGCAAATTCCCACGGAACGGAGTGAGTATTTTATAGTTAAACTGGATGGCCATATACAACAATTTTACTTCATAGGTAATGCCTGCAGCAATTTTGTTTCGTTCGCACCCAAACTGCAAATTATTCAATTTTTATTTCATTGTGACTCATTAATTTTCTACTAGTTCAATATCCTCTCTGATATCCATGTTAGCTTGGATTAAACTTTCAAAATTAGAGTAACGTGAGTTGTGCTCCCAAAATTAATATCTTTTTGGTAATTACATAATACCCCCTTTGTCCTGGGACGACTATGAACACACAAATAAATGCAAAGTGGGTATGTAAGTGTAAAATTAAATAATAAAAAAAAAGTACAATTTATTAACTTCTGTGAATATAAAATATTATGTTTTAAGTGTGAAAGTAGAGTTGAGACGAAGGGAATATTTTTTTCAGTTATTCATTCTAGCAAATTAATTTTTTCATTATTTAATTAAGATATGAAAAAAGTCTTAAATTTGTATAAGATCATAATACATAAGTTTTATATTAAATCATATTAAATCATATTAATTATTTTTTCTTTAATTAAGATATGAAAAAACTCTTAAATTTATATTAGATCAAATACGTACAGTAACATCCGATGATGCATTTAATTAACAATATTATAAGGTAGCCATTTTGGCATCCGATTCTAAACAATTGCAGTTAGGTTAGTGAATTTATTTCTAATGAACTGATATTTTAATATTTTTTTATTTATTTTTCACTTCCACACTTATCCCTATCAAATCCCACGTAACTCCTGTAGTCTTATAATTAATTAATAAGAATATATTTATTATTTTACATTCATTCATAATTTCACCCTCAAACCTAATACATCAGTTAGTACCGTAGAAGTTGGTTTTAGGTCTCTTATAAAATATATTTATAATATAAAACTTATATATACTTATTTATACACTACAAAAAAATGATGAAATAAAGAGGGAATTTAGTGAGGGGTTGGGGTTTCCTCTTTAAAAAATAAATTTAAAGAGGGCTTTAACGAGGGTCAAAAATTTTAAAATTTAACGAGGGCAAATCCGGATAACGAGCAAAATACCGTCGCAAAAGTCGCGAGGGTTCGATCCCTCGCTAAGTAGCGAGCGTTTACCCTCGTCAAGCCCTTGAACCGGACCGAAACGAGGGCATAACCCTCGCCGGTTTGCGAGCGCCTCGCCCCTCGCCGGTTCGCGAGCACAGATCCCTCGCCTTTACTAAATCGGACCGAGCCGAGGGTTTAACCCTCGCCGGTTTACGAGCGCAGCGGCCCTCGTCAGTTAACGAGGGTGGGCCCTCGCAAAACAGTTATATATATACCAAAATCGGGTTTTTTTCACAGCAGCCCACAAACCCTTTTTTTTCCCCCAAACACTGCCGCCGCCGTTTCCGTCCGCCGCCGCCGCCTGGTGCCGGAAAATTCACTTTCACCGGTCGGGCTTTGTTCCCTACGAAGTTAATTACATTTCTACAGTAATTTTTTTCATTTTAATCGGTTAAATTTTATAAATTTCTTTAAATATATATATTATTTGTGTGTATATATATGTTGTATGTATATGTATATATATGTGTATATATAATTAATTAGGTTGCTAATGTTAATTATTTGTTGATTTATTATATATTAGTAATTATTTAATTAGTTAATATTAAATTAGTTAATTATATATTTAATTAGTTAATTATATATTTAATTAGTTAATTATATATTTAATTAGTAGTACTTTATTATTGATTTTTTACTTACTTGTTTAATTAATAAGTTAATTTTTAAATTTGTTGTTTAATTATTTAATTGTGTTTGATATAATTTCTATATTAATTATTAATTATTATAATGTATATTGTATTTAATTAATAATGTACTATGTCATGATTATATAATAATGTATTATTCTATTACATATTATATTAATGTGTAGCACTAATTATTTTTTATTTATATTTTAATTAATTCTTTAATTGTAGGGGTACTATATCGGCGGTTGAGAAAAGGCTAGGTATACACTAAGTTGGAGGGATCACTGACAAACAATGTATGTATGCATTTTTAATTAATTTATAAATATACATGTTAGATGATCGATGTTCGATCTAGGAATAATATTGTTAAGTTCGATTATGCATATCACATGTTAGATGATCGACGTTCGATCTAGGAATATTTTATTTAGATGTGATTATATATATATGGACGGAGTTGGGGTTGATGAATTGTTGGTTATTGTTTGCTGTTAGATTGTGCGTTCCAATTTAATTTTTATTAATTAAATCGGAAATGGGTGCGCTAGGATCTTGATTGATTGTTTGGGATATGATAAATTTAAATGAAACTCTGTCGAAATTTTTTAAAAAATATTAATATTTGCTTAGGATTTGTATAGTAATGAATAAGATAATGCATGTAATTAAACTTTGATTGTTATTAATATGAAACAGATTGATATGAGTTATTCAAGTCGACGTTGGATGTATGGTCCGAGAACAATTAATGGCATGATATGTCCAGAATTTCTTAGTGGTCTTGAATCATTTATAGAATTCGCGACTAGTAACTTGGAATGGATGAGTGAGGGAAACATTAGGTGTCCATACTCAAAATTTAGGTGTCGGAACCAGAGGTTTATAAAACCTGATGACGTGAAAGTACATTTGTATAGGAATGGGTTTATGGCCAATTATTATAATTGGTTTTTGCATGGTGAGCAAAGTTGGGGTCCTTTGCCATACCAAAGTCTTGATCGGTCGGATTCGACATCTACTTCACATGGGGTTGATGTCGACACTGAAGAACCTAACTCGTATCAGAATATGATGACTGACTTAACTTCTGGACCCAATTTTAATTTTGGAAATGAGGAAGATGAGGAATCCCCTAATGAGCATGCTGCTCGATTTTATGACATGCTTCGTGCAGCGAATCAATACTTGTTTCCCGGCTGTGAATCTCATTCTCAGTTGTCATTTCATGCCCGTCTATTGAATATTAAAACTGAAAATAGACTATCTGAAAGGGGTTACAATCAAATTGTTGACTTGATTCGTGAGATCTGTCCTCCGGATAATATGGTTCCTAGAAAATTTTCTGATAGCAAACAACTGATGGGTGGGATGGGTCTTCCCATGGAGAGAATTGATTGTTGTTCTCAGAAATGTATGATATATTGGGGTGTTGATAGTGAACGTGATTGTTGTAAGGTTTGTGGTCTACCACGATATAAACCTAGCAGACGTGGTGTGGATGGTCGTTTGAAAAAGAGAACTCCTTTCAAAGAGATGTTCTACTTTCCCATTATTCCTCGACTGCAAAGATTGTATCAGTCCAAGGCCACTGCTAAGGATATGTCATGGCATGCAAGTTGCTCCGACGATGAATCTGGTGTTATGGGTCATCCTGCAGACTCGATGGCTTGGAAACACCTAGATCGTTCCTATCCTGACTTTGCTTCAGAGATACGGAACGTAAGGTTAGGCTTGAGCACTGATGGTTTTCAAGTGTTTGGACAATCAGGGAAACAATACTCATCGTGGCCAGTGATATTGACACCTTACAATATTCCCCCATGGTTGTGCATGAAATAACAATTCATGTTTCTCACAGTTCTAGTTCCCGGTCCAAAAAATCCAAAGGATAAATTGGATATCTTTTTACAGCCATTGATTCATGATTTGTTATATTTGTGGGAAAACGGCTCACACGTATGTGTTAATAAATTGCAAGGAGGTGCAACCGTACATTGAGTGAGTATTCTACTCATCACCTTTTGTATTAGCTAGTCAATCTCAATCATGTTTATAGTGACCATTTGTATTTTCCACCTTATAGTTTATTCCTAGAGCAGCTTAAGAATGTTGAACCGAATCTCTCAACGGCTGAACAAGACAATAGACTTCAAGAAGATTTTGCCTCATGGTTTGAACAACTAGTAAGTATATATTTAGGATAATATTATTTTAATATTTATATATAGTTTATTCGTATTTTAATATAGTTTATTTGTATAGGTGAAAATAAATCGTGTTCATAATCGTCTTATTCGCAACCTATCTAGCGGTCCTGTGACTTCTGTCATCACATACCCTGGGTATTATGTGAACGGTTTTAAATTTCACACACGAGCTTATGGTGCTTCTAAGGCAACTACAAACTCTGGAGTTTGTATCAAGGGACAAAACTACGATTCTGATGAGAACGATTTCTATGGGATACTCGATGAAGTAGTGCAATTGGAATACGCTGGGCTTCTAGAGTCAAAAGTGGTTCTCTTTAAGTGTGAGTGGTTTGATCCGTCTGTGCCAAGTGGAACAAGAGTTCATCCTAATTACAATCTTGTAGATGTAAATAGGAGGGGAAGATATGGGCGTTACGATCCTTTTGTATTAGCAAGTCAAGCTTCTCAGGTTTATTATTGCAAATACCCAGGAGTACGTAGCAATGATTGGCTCGCAGTTTGCAAAATTAAATCGAGAACTTTTGTGGTAACTGATAAAGAAGATGGACAAGAGCTTCCCCCTTTCTAGGAAGAACAGATAGAGACTCAAATGAATGTGCAAATGGATGATGACACTGTTATATTTACTGATATCCATGGTGCACTGATGGACATTGATGAAGTAGAAGAAGAAGATGAAGTTGTCGAAGAAGAAGAAGAAGAAGAAGAAGAAGAAGAAGAAGAAGAAATGGTCGAAGAAGAAGAAGAAGAAGAAGAAGAAGAAGAAGAGGAGGAGGACGATGATGATGATGAGGAGGATGAATGAGACTTGTTTTATTTTATTTTAATGAGACTTGTTGTTCTACTTGTTATGTTTATACTTTATGGTTATATTAGTTAATGGTTATATTTGTTAATGAGTATACTTGTTATGTTTATACTTTATGGTTATATTTGTTAATGGGTATACTTGTTATGTTTATACTTTATGGTTATATTTGTTAATGGGTATACTTGTTATGTTTATACTTTATGGTTATATTTGTTAATGGGTATACTTATGGCGGTTATACACGTTATTAATGAGAATTGTTTAATTAATGTCACAGATGAGTGGGTCTGATCGTAGTACAGATGGAGGAAGGGGTCGAGGACGTGGTCGACCACCGTCTTCTAGTCATCCATCGTCTTCTACTCGTCCATTGCCTTCTACTCGTCCATCGTCTTCCACTCGTCCACCGTCTGTTCCAGTTCCCACTATTCCAGCCACGGAAGCGTTTGATGCAGATGATTATACGGACTCTGAGTCCGAGGATGTGTCTGATGCACATATTGGAGAGCGCATAGAGTTATCCTTCTACAAGGGCACGTACGTTGAATTCATAATTGTTGAATTATATACATATACTGTTTGTAATTTTACTAGGTATTTATTATTTTTTCAGGTTGATGCCCTCACAAGATGTGTCCAGCTTATGTACACGAATCATGTACAGTCATATGGAGTATGGCGCTTATACTTTCAAGTTGGTAAGCCCACAACGGTTGAGGGAGTGGTGGGACATGTTCATGGTATGTACATTTAATAATATTCATTTTGTACATTTAAGTAATTGAGTTAAGTACATTTAATAATGTTCAATTTGTACTGCAGAAGGAGACTATGTGGGATCCTTCCACTGTACCCTCACAGCTTGTCTACGAGCATTTTGTTCGAAGGGCCGCCGAACGCTATGTGGACATGCTGAACAGGGCGCAAAGAAGGTGGAAGTTGAAACGGAAAAAGCCATCGTGGGATTCTGCCATTTGGAAGGCACTGCTCGCGTATTGGGAGAGGGAGGATGTGAAGGCAAGGTCTGAACAATGTCGAAAGAATCATCTGTCGGAGCCGGGAGGCCCAGGTACTGGCATCTCTCGCCATAAGGGTGGTTCCCGTGGAGCAGCCCAGGTTGCTTTGGAAATTGTAAGTAATTTTTTTAATTATGATCATACCATGTTTTAGTTAATTATAATCTTTAAAAAAATACATAGGAGAATAAAATGGGACGGCCAGCTACTGAGTGGGAAATAGTGGAGCACTTCCACTATTATGGGCCAGATGGTTATACTTATGACCACATATCTCAGACTTTGGTAAGATTTTTCATTATACATTACATTATTTTATTTTATATAAATCTTGTACATTATAATACATTACATAAAAAAATCTTGTGTAGCAAGAAGTACAGAATGAAGCACAGGAAATGGCCACCCAGAATGAAGAGGCCGGAGAAGATCAATTGGAGCCTCCAGACTTGTCTCAGCTATACTTGAAGAAAGTTGGAAAAAAGCACGGTCGCATACGTGGATTGGGACAGCTAGGCAAGTCGAGGCGCATTATTTCTGGGCCCGGTGGAACATCAGCTGGTACGCACTTCGGAGGTTATAGTGATGTTGATATGGAGCGCTTGAATAGAACTGTGGATGAGAGAGTAGCTACAAAACTAGCTGAGATGAGGGCACAGGATTTGAGGAACCGTGAGGAGTGGCAGAGACAAATGCAGGAACAATTTATGAAATTTATGCAGGATCAGCAGGGTCGCGTCGACAATCAACCCGATGATGCTCACTCACAGCATGATTCTCACTCACCACAGGACTCTCAAGGTAGACGTAGAGCACCACATGATTCTGACTCACAACATGACTCTCAAGGACACCGTAGACATGGGAAGGGACCTAGACGTTGATTCTATTTTATGTGTATGCTTTGAATTATATATTTTGAACTTTGACTATTTTGAATTATATGACTTTGTGGACGTATGTTGGTGGATGATTAGGTACTAATATTTGTTAATGATGATGGATGATTAGACACTAATATTTTTTTTCATGATTTCTATTTTAATTAGATTCAAGACCAAAATCATGAATTTCATAATTGAAATGAAGTTTTGATTAAATTAGGACAAATTTAGATAGAGATCAATTTTGTGTGTAATAGTTTCATAAGTGAAATGACGTGGAAGATTAGGCACTAATATTTGTTAATGATGGTGGATGATTAGGCACTAACATTTGTTAATTTTGTGTGTAATAGTTTAATAAGTGAAATGAAGTTTCATTATTAAAATTTAAAGGTAGTGGTAGAATGAATATTTATCATATGAATAGAATTATTTTACATTAATGTTTATAATGATTTGAATTAATATTTAGAAATATATAATTACATATATATATATATGATAATTTTATTATAACTAAATATAAGTATTACATAATTAAAATATATAATTTTAGATTAGTATAATTACATGATATAATAATAATAAAGTAAATATATAACATTTAGTTAAAATATAAAAGTATATATTGTATATATATATTTATAATGAATTATGGAACAATAAATACTACTTGTCCAAATGGCAAGGCACTCATACATTCATAAGGGAGGTCACGGGTTCAAAACCCCTCTCACGCGAAAATTTGCGAAAATGCTGCCAGGTTCGCGGGTCGCCCGCGGGTTAGACCTGGGTAGGGTCGGTCCGCGGGCCAGACCCGCGAAAATATATATTTTTTTCATATTTGAAGTTCGCGAGGGTTAAACCCTCGCCAATTTGCGACGGCGGGTTTCCCTCGCCCAGCCTTACGACGGCCATTCCCTCGCTAGCGCCGTGAGGGTTCGAACCCTCGCTATTTCCCGAGCGGCCGCCCTCGCCAAATTCCCGAGCACTCTTCCCTCGCCATTTTGCGAGCACCTCGCCAGTTAACGAGGGGCGAGGCGAGGGTTTCCTTAGCGAGGCATATCTTGGCGAGGGTTATATCCCCTCGCAAAAACCCTCTTTACACCCTAAACCCTCTTTAAACCCTCAATTTTTTGTAGTGATATCATTAAATGCATTCAGTAATTTGGTGGAATCGAAGTTTGGAATGGAATGGGGAGAGGGCTTTTAGGATCTAATATGGTGAAATTTAGGGCTCATAGTGGGTGGTGGAGTGATGTGGTAAAGGCAGCGGGGGTAGTCTTGGGGGATGGCTTTTCGAAGGGCTTGAGAAATCATTAGGAGATGATAGTGAAACTCTATTTTGGAAAGAGAAATGGGTGGGAGAATCGAGCTTGAAGGTTAGATTTTCTAGGTTATATAATCTAAGCATGAATAGAAGGGGATCCATAAGGGAGATGGGGGAGTGGGTAGAGGGGGTGTGACGTTGAAACTGGTGCTGGAGGCGAAATTTATATATATACACATGAAGAACTAATGCTTGATGATTTAATTGTTGTGATTAATAGACTACATGTGAAGCAGATGGAAAGAGATCGATGACAATGGAAATGGAGTGCTACAAGAGCATACAAAGTAAAGAATGTTTATGAAAGGCTTATGACACAGATTCAAGAGGAAAAGTTGTCCGAAGAGATGGTGAAAGGTTTCAAGAGGCTATGGAACAAGTATACCCCAAGCAAAGTGTCAATACATGTGTGGAGGGTTCTAAGGGAGAGCATTCCATCAAAGGAAAAACTGCAGAGAAAAAGAGTTTTGCAAGTTAATGATGACATTTCGTGCACATTTTGTGGTTCACACTCCGAGATGGTAAGACATATCCTCTTTGAATGTGATTTCTCGTATAGAGTATGAATGGATTGTATGAATTGATTTGGTTTGAAGACGGTATTAATCTCAAACCCAGTGATAAACTTACTACACTTTTGTAGTTGTGTCATTGGAGGTAGATATAAGTATTTTGGAGCTAGTGTGTGAATGTGGACGATCTGGGTGATTTGGAAGACTAGGAATGCATAATTATTAAAAAAATGAGGAGATTCCTATAGCAAAATTGAGCGAGGAGATAAAGAGTAGACTTTGGAGTTGGTTGGCGATGATGGAGACAAGGTGTCAAAATATTATTTTTCAACAATAGTTAGATAATCCTCAATATGTTCTTGGAGATTGAATAAGTTATCTTGTAAAGAACAGGTTATGTTGTACTGTTGTCCTTGACCTTTTTGAGGTACTTCTCATACCTCGGTGAAATGAGAATAAATTTTTTATTGATAAAAAAATGTGTATTTTATATAAAGATTTCAATTAATAAGTTTAATATTTTTGATGAATACAATAATTTCATATTGTTCATAGAAGACTTTATGTTAATTATTCCTTTAAAATGCATCAGTTTTATTATAATTGAGGTGTAATTGAAAGTAATAAATGATACAGAATTTGATAATTCATTTTGTCACAAGGATTACGTCTGGGGGCGATGGCTTGATCGCCCCCAGGTGTAGTCCTTGTGACGAAATGGATTACCAAATCTCGTGTGTATTTCATTCTTGCTTTGACTATTCAATTCTATCAATTTATAATAAGTTTAATAGTAATACTGAAAACAACGGTTAACAAGATTATATATAAAAAAAAACTTACATGGATCGGTGATTACTATGCCGCCAATTTGGGCGTCGCACGTGCCATGCGCATGATAAAATAAATTAAGGACATAATCAGCATGATTCTGAGGTGTATCGGGCAAAAAACACGAACCAGCTTGTCGGATTTCCCTACAATCCAATTGAGCGCACGCTGAGTCTATGAATTCCTCCAGTCTCTCAATTGGTGGTGTGGATGCCCCCACAACGCACCAACTCCTTTCCTGTATCATCGTTTTTAAAAATCCTGATATGGGGAAATTAATATTATGTTAATATAATTGATACACTTAACTTAATATTTGATACTTAAAATAGTTTCATGATAAGTTTATCATGAACCGTTTTCATATAAAACTTACTTAATATATGTACTAATTTGTACATGCAGACATATACAAAAATTTGTTCATTTAGCAAAATAATTTAGGGGACGCTTGGTATAAAATTCTTCAATGGTAATGGGAGTGAGGATATATATATATATAGTAATTATATATAGGTAATGAGACCAAAACATTGATTTTACTCCTAAATAAGGTAATCATTACCCCATTTGATTACCCTCATCTCATCCTATAATCATCCTCCTCAATCAATCCTTCCTACAACAATCAACAACTTTCTTTTTTGTATACTTATTCAAAAATTGGAGCACAACATTAATGATGTAATCACCATGAACATAAACTCTTATTGAACATATGTAAGGGTAAAGAAGGAAAATAAAATTTCATTCTCATTACCATTGAGAAATTTGAAACAAGCGCCCCCTAAATCTCCTTAAATAGGCTTAGTCTTGTACGCACCAGGTGCACCGTGCAACTCAAGTTCATTGTTTAAAAAATTATACAAAATACTACTGAAAAGTCACACAAGTTATTACTGAAAAGTGTATCTTTTATTGTGTAACTTTTCAGCATTAATTTGTGTAACTTTTCTGTAATAAATAGTGTAATTGTTTAAAAATACACTTGAGTTGCACGGTGCACAAGAGACTCACTCCCTAAAATAATATTATATAAATTAATTGGAAGGTGATTAAATAAAGAAAATACTAATGAAATATATGTGGGTGTGTATATACTCACCAGGAGTTTTATTTGATCAACTAGTATGGGAGAGTTGCGAGCACTTGAAATAATAAATCTTAGAGAACAAAAAGCAAGAAACAAGCGTAGAAGGTTTGTATTTGCCATGATGAGTGTAACAATATTCTGCTTTACTAGTCTCACGTCTTTGACAAGTATTTGAATTTGAAGGTTTGGCTGGAATTTATATAATATTTGTGGTTGAGACTTATTATAGTTTGACCAATAAATATTTATGTATCTTCTCTCTCTCCTTTTTTGTTAAAGTGTGCTTTTTATCGTATTAATTCTCTTAACTTTTGAAATCTCACACTTTTTGGTAATTTGACCAACAATATATCATGTGAAACATGTGGTTTCACAAATTTTACTAACTTAGACAAATAATTATTAAATGGACGTGCACATATTTGATATTGTTGGCAAATTAAATTAATATACCATTCATTCCCATCTTATTTACTTTTACATAATTTTTAGAAATTATTACGTACATTTAAGTTCTAGTTTCCAGCTGAAACCACTATCAAGACCCTTACTATTCCATAAATACAAGTAAAACCATTTTATCCATCTGAAGGCATTAAAAGGGGGTGTGACCCACCATTCACCAAGTATGAGGATGAAAGTGACGTGGCCTTCTCTAGATCACAATTAGGATGAAAGTGGACGTGATATTTTATCTCTCATAACTCCTCTCTCTAAACTCTCATTTTCTCTCTCATAACTCCTCTCTCTAAACTCTCTCTCTCTCAAATCCGAATGCAACTTCCGGCGATATTTTGTGGCTTCCGACACCGACAGGATGGCGCAGGCGACGGGACGGCGGACGGTGGAAGTGGGTGGACGGCGCAGTGGCGGGATGACAGACGGCGGAGGTGGGCGGACGGCGGACTGAGGAGGTGGGCGGCGGAGACTGATGATGACACCACCTCATGGTTGTTGCGGCCGATTTGCAGAGGCGTGTATCTGAAGCCATTTACTTAATTTGAAATTCAAAAAGCCATTTCACATAGGGCAAAAAAAATGGCGGTGAGAGAGATAGGAACAGAGGCGACGGTTGTACGTGCAACGTGCTCCGACGATTTCATTGTCTTCTCCGGTGACTGAAGCTTCGAAGACAGCTGTGCACGGCGGCGTCCATGGATTCGAACAAGGCATAGTGGAGCTCCATTGAATCTGGCGATTCGCGGCTGTGGTGTGGGTGTTCTCCGGTGGCTGAGACGGCTGCTGGAATTGAATTTCCGGCTGTTGAAGGCGGACTCCGGCGATAAGACTATGTGCAACTACTTCTTGATGCGAACTCCAATGAATTACAGCCATGACTGTTAATTTCCGGCGAAGTGGACTCCGATTGTGGTTGAATTTGACGATTGTTGTTTCCATTGAATCCAGCGAGATTGGGTGTGTAGATTGCAGCAGTTGTGGTCGAGTTATTTAAGAGGATAATGAAGATGGTAGTTGAGAGTTATGTGGATAATGTGAAGCCACGTCCTCCCTCTTCTTTCCTATAATTCTCAGTCAAAAAAATGGAAATGGTCAATGCTTCTTTTCAAATTAAAGTTGTACAGTTGCATTACTTAATACAGAAATCAATTGGGCCTCAATTCTTTCAATTAAAATCGCAAGGAACAGGTCTTTGCGGGCGACGGTTTCTGGCAAAAAACTCCGATTGGCGTTGATTGCGACGCAATTCAGGTGGTAATGTTGAGGAACGGTGTTTGTGCGAACAGGTGGTGTGGATTCACTCGATATCGTGCGGTGGCCGGTCTTCTACGCGATTCCGGTGGAGAGCTGTAGGCAACGGTGAGAACGGCGTTCAAGTCGGCTTTGTCCAGTGCCGTCGCTGGGTATCAAACGATGGTCCATCGCTGGGTGTAAATTTTCTATATCACCGGTGGTCCTTTGAATTTTGAATTGGTCTGCTTATCATCTTTCATCATTATTAAATTTTTAATTTTTTAATTTTTGTACTCTGCTTACCGTAAATGAGATTATAAGATGAAGGGAATAATGTGAATGTGTGTTGTCGAAAATCATGGTGAATGTGAGTTTTTATCAATAGTTTTTCATCGAAAAAAATATGTAAATGTGTACGAATCATTGTGGTACATAAGCAATAGTACACTAATTTGTTCAATGGTACATACACATCACCGAAATTATCGTTGAAAAAATCAAGGTAATAACGTGATGTGATGTGCACAGTACATGATTTGATGTGAACAGTGATACACATCACGTCAAATGTACTTGGTCGAGTAATAAGGAATATTCGTCAAAAGAAGCATACACGGTGCTTTTGGAAAGGAAAAGCACGGGCGCTTCGGAGGAGGACGAGGTTTTTTAAAATAATTTGGAATAAAGTGTCTCCGTTGAAGATAATAATTCATGCATGGAGGGTGATTTGGGAGAGGATTCCAACTTATGCCAACCTCATAAAAAGAAAGGTGTTTGTCGATCAAGAGAGTCATGGTTGTACGTTTTGCGGATACACTCCTGATTTGGTTAGTTATATTCTCTTCACATGCCCTTATGCATACAATTTCTGAATGGAGTGTATTAAGTAGATAGGAGTTGCTTCTGTTCTACCACCTAATCCTAGGAGTAGCCTACTTAAGGGGAAGGAGGGGAAAATACTTGGAGTTTGTATTTGAGAATGTGGAGTGTGGATATTATGGAAGGCAAGAAATTTGTTGCTATTTCAAAACAAGGGCTCATTCATTTTGGAACTAATGGAGGAATTAAAAATGAGAGCATGGAACTGGTATCAGGCTAAGAGATTGATGAAACATCAAATGCCGTATTATTGGTGGGCGAATACACAATGTTGTAATTTTATGTTGAATTATGACTAGAAATTCTAGTAAAAATAGGAGAAGTACAAGTGATTGTTTTGTTATGCTAGGGGGATTGCTTCTTCTTGTATCCTCTGTATTAAACTTGTTGGGTATTTCTTATACCTATGGAATGCAAGTCTTTTTTCTGAGCAAAAAAAAAAAAATGCACTCTTTCGGTCAGTGCATTTAATGCACATCATCATCTGAAAAATAATTACATGTACTATGGTACACTCCTATAGTCAAAAGTACACACATACACTCAATAGTACGCTAATGCGTGTGTACTCTTCTGACACACGTAATAGGTAAACCTACAAAACTCTTTTTCCTAGCATGTCTTGTCAAATCATAATTAATGAACTATACATATTGCATAAAGTTATTTTTTGGCTCTCATAGCAATATGTGGTATAGTATAGTCCTTAACTGTAGTATTACATGGAAATTTGGCCTATTTAGTAAGCCACCCTTTTTTTAAAGAAATTTTTGTCTTAATTTTTATCCTCATATTCTTTATTCTATTTGAGATTTTGTATTTATCTTTATCTAAAATATTGGGGTTTTGTAGAATTTATTTGATATTAATTTTGATAATTAATGTTGAATATTTTTTTGATAAATTATAGTTGATGTATTGTGAACTTGAGTTTACTGTAAATTCTAATTTAATATGATATAATTTTAAATATTGTATTGACTCGTAATTAAAAATCACGCAATTTTTTTTATTTTTTGCGCATAATCTAAGCGAGTGGGAGAATCGGCGATAGAGTTATTTTATTGCATGACAGTGATAGTGTTAATGGATGACAGTGGTAGTAAGAATACATGATAGTAATAATAATGATAGTCTTTGTAAGAATATGATTACAGTTTAAGTATGCACGTATTTTACCTATTTTATGTATTATTTTGTGTACTATAATGTATTGTTTAGCGTATTTATATAT
>JAPKLY010000353.1:80573-91781 GCA_026898435.1 Prunella vulgaris | reverse complement strand
AAGATGAAATTCGGACGGCAAGGGCAATTAAATTACTGATGTTTACAGGCCACGTGAATTGGTTGCTAAAGTCTCCATGATTCACTATTTGGAGGCCTATATAAAGAGCCCTTTAGCAACCCTTGAAGGCATCCCATTTTCCTTGTAATCCTTCTATCTTAGTCTAGTATCTCTCTTAGAAATATGAGTTCTTATTGTATTAGTATGAGTAGCTAAATATTTTACTAGAGTTAGGGATGAAGCTTTAGTAAAGTATTAGTAATGTTCTTGGTTATTCAATAAAGATTTTCAAAGTTTCAATCCTTTAGTCATTTGAAGAGTTTTTAAGAGAGGTTTTGATGTGTCATTACTTTGATTTGTTGTAGACTTATTGGCACAATAAATGCTTAGTTTTACACATCAACTATTGATTTTATAAACTTGTTCGAAGGTCTAAAGGTACTTTTCAAAAGTATTATATGTGCTCAAAGTTATATCCTCCGATTGAAATCACTTGATTGTTAGATTTCGATTGAGTTATCAAAGATAACCAAGATCATAACTCTAGTATTTTTATCTAAAGTGGAATCCCGAAGCTCTAGTATTTTGTTACTATATTGAAACCTCTGAACTAGATAATATCTTTTTCTTCCAAATCTCCCTGTGGTTCGACACTCGGTCTCCCGAGAAATTTTATTACTTGAAATCAACCTACACTTGGGTACATAACTCTCAAGGAGCTATCAGAATACATGATAGTAATTGTGATAGTGATAATGTATGATAGTGTTAGATTTAATTAATACATGATATTGATATTCGTTATTGCATGATGGTGATATTCTTTATTACATGATAATGATAGTCATAAGATATGACATTGATAATACTAGTGCATGATAGTGTAGTCATAAACTCATAATGCATGATAATTATGACAAAAATAATCTTTATTACATGGTAGTGAATCAGGGGTGGTTCGGTATGTACCATACTAAAAGTTTCAGTATGCTAATTTGTCGTTACCGCATCGAAACATTTTTATACTGAAATTTTGGCGTAAAAATAATTCTCCATCCGTCCTCTTATAAGTTGCTCATAATTTTTGGGCACTAATATTAAGAAGAGTATACAAATATTGATATAATACATGTGATGTGATGGAGAAAAGTGAAAAAATAATGTGAATAGTATAAAAAGTATTGAAAATAATAATAAAGAAATAAATAGTAGTTTCTTAAAAAGGTAAAAAAGCAATTGAGCAACATATAATGGAGCGGACGAAAATGATAAAATGAGCAACTTATAGTAGAACATATTTAATAATATCGTACCGAAATTTTGGTATATCGAAATTTTAAATGTTATTGGTATATACCGTTCATACCAAATTTTTTAGTGTACCATTTCATACTAAAATTACGGTAAATCGAAAATGTTGAATACCCAAGTATATTTTTCTATCAAACATACTAAAAAATATTATTATTTTAACTATTTTTGGCATATATAATTTTTTTTAAAAAATACATATCGTTATCAAACTAAAAATATAAGGTATGATACCATACCATACTGAGAATTTTGGAATATTGTAACCATCAATATCTTTTAGATTTTACAGTTCGATAAGTGCGATATACCAAAGTTTTCAGTATTTTACCCACCCCTAATAGTGATAGTCATAATATATGACAATGATAGTTATAATGCGCTACAGCAATTGTCTTTGTGCATGATAATCAGGTACCAGACACTATAGCTAAGAGTCATTCCATATGCCAAAGGTAGATTGGGAGGGTGCAGAGCACTAGAACGAACCGAGCTCAAGAGACTCTCATAGATGGTACAACCACACATTAAAACAAATGTATCAAAGCATAGATGGCACAACCACATTAATATAATTAGGGCTCTATTTAACCAGATTATTCATTTTTCGTGAAAAGCTATTTAAATACATGAGTTCATTAACTATTTATTCCATATTGCTTATATACAAGATTGAAATTATTGATATTGGTGAAAATATTGAAGTCTTAAATTTATGAAAATATAGTTGGATATATCGATATTTTTTGAATTTCTTTGAAATTCTTGATATTTTTTCGATATCTTTCAATATTTTCTCGATGATTTATTTAAAAAAATAACTAATATCGATATTGCAGAATGAATACTCCCCCCGTCCCAGACCAATTTGCACACTTTCTACTTAAAAGGAAAACATCAATTTGCGTGCACACTCACAAAACTTTCCACACACTTATCCATACACAACTACTTTATTTAAAAAATACATTTTTCTTAAACCGTGTGTCATCCCAGGGGTGCAAATACCCCTGGGACGGAGGGAGTATTTTTTATTTTTTATGGATATCATCAAAATATAATTTATATCCAATATCGATATCGGTGACTACAAAAAATAGATGTCGGGATATTTTCATTCTTGGTTACATATCATTGTTAAAACCTAATCTTTATTAGCTGACTTTTAAACTTTAAATATTATGGCATTTAAATATGTCAAAAATTTATATAAAACGTTTTACAGTATAAAAAATATCATATATATATAAATTTGCGGATCCTTATCCAAGTCGAGTCGGATTTGGACATTTTTCTAAAAAATTACAATTTGGGCAATATGTGTATTACAATCAGACTAAATTTTGTTATATATATATATATACCACTTTTTTTTGTAGAAATAATATTTTTTACATATAATATAAAAGCAAAATGTGAGTTATTATAAGAAAAAATATTACTTTTTCATAAATATATATTTATTTTATAGAAATAATTATTTAATCTTATAAAAGCACATATAAAATAGGAAAATATGTGTTACTACATGAATCAATATATCTAGCTTTTATGGGATGATGATTAAATTTAAAAAAAAAAAACATATTTGTTCTTAAGAAAAAAATACATTTTATCCTACAGTAACACATATTTATCTATGTAGTAACATAAACTGAGGAACAATTTTTATTTTTTTTTGAAAGGATAAACTGAGGAACAAATATATGTTACTAAAGCTATGCTTGGTAAGCCTTATTAGGACTTACAAATTTTATACTCATAATACATATAAAGTTACTTGCGATCAATATATATATATAAAGTTACTGTAGAAGCCAGAATATTTTGTAAGAGGGTGAAGGTAAGATTATTTTTGAAGAGGTGAACAGTTGCAAAGAGGTAATAAGGGGGTTGATTTTACAGGGTCATGCATAAAAGAAATGGATCCATATTATTTTTGTAATGTCTACCAAGTGATTTTGGGGTGAGATAAAACTTGTAATAAGGGTCTTATAAGGCCTACCAAGCGTAGCCTTAGAGTACGTATGTTTTTCTCAATTTTAATAGAAATGTCAAATCTGATTAATTGATAATTTGTTCAATCTAAATAGAGGATAATACTTCTCATACACAATCATCACATATATCATAACTAAACAAAAACCCTCAAAGGAAAGCTAGATTAACCACAATTAAAGCAAATGATACACTACAACCTGCATTAAACATACGTCCATACATATAACTAGCTAGCACTGAATGTATTAAGTAAATGACTAAAAGAGTAGAAGTTTGTGTGACTCTTGACTTAATCAATTAATCCATATCACACTGGAATCAGCAATGGCTTGCAATTCAAGTGGCAATTCTTCATTCCTGAGAATTATGACTTTAAATCTAAGCTTCGCGCCCGTATTTTCCGTTAGTTTGAAAACACAAGCATCGCCGGCTTTCAGATGGTTTTCATTAACAAAGTGACTCCAACCGGGACGAAAAATTGGTCTCACTTTGTCCCCTTGGTAAACTACGTTCCAATTTTTGCCGCCGTATGTGAGGACCGCCGGGATAGTTACCGAAGGAAGCACTGAGGTTATACTTATCGGCAGATACTATTAGCATCAAAGAGAGACGTAATAAGTGAAAGAGTCCAAAACAAGTGAGTTGAACGTTTTATCAAGACGACAATAAAGATAGTCACATGTTATTTACATCTCATATTATTACTTACTTTATATATTTTTTCAATTTTTATTAATTAATTATACACCACCTTTTACTCAACTTTCAATTTAATCCCGAGCTTCACGATTATTGTTAAAAATCCCAACCTTTTCAATTCGATACATATTTTTTAATTTTCGGCGCACAACTAACGTGTCTCGCCGGAGCGCGTAAAAGGTTGTCACGCTGGTGTTCACGTATTAAATTATATTTCTATTTTTAATTTTTTAGTTTCCATGTCATATATAATGTATATAAAAAATAACAAAAATCTATATTAAAAAAATGTTTTTTTTGAATGAGAAATACAATGAAAAAAATATTTTTACACCAGATTCAAGGTAGATTTGAAACGACACTCAAATGCCTTTTTAATATATATTTTTTGTGTGTGTGATATATGGTGTGAAAACTAAAAACTAAAAAATAAAAAGGTAATTTAATACGTATACGCCAGCGTGACAACCTTTCACGCACTCCAACAAGATACATCATCAATTGCGGGCCAAAAATAAAAAAATGTGTATCGAATTGAAATCTTTTAAAAGGTTGAGATTTTTAATTAATAATAATCGTGAAGTTCATAATTAAATTGAAAGTTGAGTAAAATATGGTGTATTTATACAGAATTAATCCTTAATTAAACTCAAATATAGCAATCGATGCTGGTATGAAGGAAGTATGAAAACGTGAATTGACACCAAAATTTGATTACATGAATAATACAGAGAAGTTTGAACTGCAATCTAGTTGGATGCATCATTGACTACACAAAAATATCTTAGGGTGCTTGGTATGAAAATTCTTTAATAATAATGAAGATAAGAATACACATAGTAAATATTGTATGTAATGAGAATAAATGAGGTACATAGCAATATTGTTTTTCCTCATACATCTTATCTTATAATCATCCTACTCAATCAATTCCCCATACCACAACCAACAACATTCTTTTTTATCAATTTTTTTCCAAAATTGGTGCACAACATTAATGATGTAACCACCATGAACACAAACTCTCATTCAACACATATATAAGGGTAAATGAAGAAAATGAAATTTCATTCCCATTATCATTAAAGAATTTGAAACAAGAATATTCTTGATAAAATAAACTAACTTCGCATTTAATTTAGGGATATGTTAAATTGCATAATGTATTAGGGATAAATTAAAGGGTTAAAATCAATTTTCCACCTGTACTATATCATTAATTTTAATTTGTAACCTGTATTTTTTTTTATCAGATTGCTATCTTTACTATGAAAAATTTACAGAATGCTACCTAAAGTCAAATTTTTTTTTTGGACAGTGCTATACTTGTTAAGATTATACTCGTCATTTCATATTATTTATTTACTTAATTTATATTATAATTATTAATTATATAAAATTGACGTTGAAAAATCTAATTTCTATATAGAACGATAATAACAGAATTGCAATTCAATTAATAATTTAAATCGATATCTGTATATCAAAGTCTATAGGCACGAAACTGAGAGTTTTCTCCGTAACAGAACAATAACTTTTTTCAATATTTCTATATACCCTTTGTTAATTATATTAGACTGTATATACATTTGTGTGTCATCTCTCAATCCTTCATGCGCCTTCTCATGAAAGAAACAAGATTTTTTTTTACCGGCATCGATTTTTATGTGACATAAAATAAATATAAATAATTATTGATATGGATTGACGAGTATAACTTTGAAAAATATAGCACTGACAAGAAAAAAGAATACAAGTTGAGTAAAAGTTTTAATTGGTCAATTTTTCATAGCACAGATTGCAGTTAGACAAAAAAATTAGTACGGATTGCAATTGGAAATAAATGATATAGTACATGTGATAAATTTATATTAACCCTAAATTAAATCGCAAAATTGATCTCTTTTTACATCAAATAAAAAGTGAAAACAATGTAATTTTAATTAGGAAGTAGAGTAATTACCATATTT
This sequence comes from Prunella vulgaris, assembly GCA_026898435.1. NCBI lineage: Eukaryota > Viridiplantae > Streptophyta > Magnoliopsida > Lamiales > Lamiaceae > Prunella > Prunella vulgaris. The sequence continues at coordinate 85,800 of JAPKLY010000353.1, read as the reverse complement.
TGATGGGGTTTGACATTCGATTTTGTTAAAACCACATCAAAGAATGAGTTTTTCCCTGTGAGAAACATCCAATTGTCATCTTCTTCTTCTAAGCCTGTGCAAACCTGGTCCAAGTTGTAAAACATGTCAACTCGTAGCAAACAAAAGGCACATCAAGCACGCCAAACTGTTGATTTTGTAAATGTAATAATCCTTTCTGAAAGAATTTCATAGGAGAAAATGCATCGAGTGAATAATTTAATAAAGATTGAGTTATTATTAAGAAAATCAATCTTAGACGTTTGGTTCTGATACTATTAATTAAGGAATTTTATTTTAGTGGAAAATTCTAACTTAAAGAGAAATGTCAAATTAATCCAAAAATTATTTTTAATATAGGTAGAGTAAGTCTCATGTGCATTTGCGCGTTTCACTTACTCAACAAATAAAGTAACTTACACTAAAAATGCAGATTGATTACCGTGAAAAATCAATAACATATCTGAAATATATATGAAAAAATTATGTCTCATCTAAAAGCTCAAACTTAACTACTCGATCTTGGTGGAAATTGAATTCGGGATATTGGACGAGCTTAAACTCTGATGCCATAAAAGAGTTCCACCTCACTTAAATATTTGAACTTATAGAAGGTTGTGATATCAATTCATTTATTTATTTGAAGAAAAATAAACAATCTAAAATAATAATAAAAAATAGAAGGTCTCTTGTGAACCCAAATTCACATTAACTCATAATACTATTATGTATAGTCACTATCACTATTATTCATATACACTAACACTACTACGAAAATATGCCTGATTTTCGTAATAGTAATAATGTATATACATAACAGTGATAATATATGCACATAATAATGATAGTTGACAAAATCGAATTCACCTTAAACTCGGGATCATGTAAATTTTTATTTAAAATAATATATAGTTGTATTGAATTCGAGCTCTATTGCCTTTCCCGGAAATATTGCAAGATATTCTGCTTTCTTATTAATATTTTTTTTGTCGGTAAATTAAAATTTTATTTCCACAAAAATTGGATATGCGAAATACCATTACCCAGATCCTTTACAAACGGAAAAGTTTCTACGACACCCCAGACTAGTTACAAACCAAATACTCTCTCTGTTTTATATGAATTTGCACACCTTTTTTTATTTGAACGTTCTACATAAATTTATACACTACTAAAAAAAACATTGATTTATATATACATTTAAAAATTTATACACATATTTACCTATATATAATTATTTTATATATAAAATACATTTTCCTAAAAAAATATACCGTCCCGTAGGATGCAAATTCCTAGGGTACATAACTAAATACGAAAATCCCGTAAAAAGATTAAAGCTATCTTAATTAAATATGATTTGATTCGTGCGCATGTCTTCCGAGAACCATAATATTTTACACTTTTATTGTAATATCAATAAATATATAATAATATCTAAAGATATACTATAATAATATCAGTAAATATATGAATATATGTAATGATATAAATTTTATAAATAAACAAATTCACAGCAGATTTTGAGTTGAATATCTTATGAAAATCACACAAAATCTTGGTTTGAAATACATACATTTATACATAACAAAAATCGTAATTAGTCGGGTCAATTGCACTTTTAACCACATGAAAATTTGTACTCAACATATCTAGTGCCACGTTTTAATTTTTTATTTTTTTAGGATATTTAATCTCATTCATTAAAATAAACTACACTTTTGACCCCACGAAAATTTATGCTCAACAGATTTGATCTCACGTTAATCTATTCGTTTTAACAGACCACTTGTATTAAAAACGATCAAAATTATGAGCACAAATTCTAGTGGAACAAATAATTCAATTTACTCAAATTAGTCTTTTTATTTAAAAAAATTAGAAAAAAAATATTATTATTACTATTATGATAGACGCACCTTCTTGGAAGGATCCGACATGCTGCCGGCAACTTGTGTTAATTGTTTTTCTTGTGTCGATGTTGTAGCTGTAGAGAAATTAATACAAATACGCAGAGAAATTCATCAAAGAGAATAAAGCACTAAGTAACCCATCTGTTATATATATCGCATTTAACATATAATTATGTTAAGATTTAGGGTTGGATGAATTGCCATATATATGTTAATAATATAAATAATTAATAATTAAAAAATCAACAAAATTATAAATTTATGTATTAAGTGAATCTAAAACTTCCGTTTGATTATAAAAATTAGAAGATTTTTGCTTGAATTAGAAGAATACGGATGGATTCGTCACATAATCTTCTAAAAATTTGTTTTATAACAATATTAAAATTAACGTATGGTAAATGGACCTATAAAAGGGAAATTTTTGAGTTATAAAATATTAGGGTGGGTCTCACTAAAAAAAATCTACGGTGCATCATATTCCACTAATAATTACACACAAAGTTATTTTTCTTTTATTTTTTCATTTAAATTGTTGAATTTATCCTAATTAAAAACTATTTATCCATATAAACACTATAAGTTCTCATATGCAAAAAATTCATAAAATTTAACTAGACAATATTTTTTAGGACAGAGAATAGTGAAATAAATTTTGACATATGTCATGATATGGTTAAGTTTGATAGTGCGTCATTAATTTACTTTTCTTTTTTTTTAATTTTGATGTGTAAAATAACTACTTTTAAGAAATATGAGACTTTTAATATCAAAATAAATTTTTTTAACTAAAATTAAATTAAAATAAAAAAATTATTTTAACTACTTTGCTTTTATACTAATTTTTACTTAAATATATATATGAGTATATATATGTACACACAATTTAATTTGTAAAGCATATTAAAATTTAATCAATAGATTTTTTAAATTCTTCTTCAGATTACCTATTTTAAGAAAATAGTTTGATCAATCAAATAAAAATTATTTTATATTTAATTTTATTAATATTTATAACAAAAAAATTTAATTTTTTTCATACAATAAAAAATTAGAATTATAAAAAATAAAATTCAACTAATTAAATTTCATTGATATATCTTTCAAAATTCTTAATTTTTATTAAATTATGAAAATATTATATACCATGAATTTTACTTACTAATATTCTGCGTAATATGTGGGAAATCACTTTGTAAGTGATCGGTAAATATATAATTACCGACCGTCGTGGCGGTCGCTAAATAATTTCATGAAAAAAAGAATTGGGGCCAAACTGGTTCAAACACAGGTCTTCCCTATGGCTGGGCGACTCAGAGGTAGCGTGTTCCACTCAGACACTTATCGTTATTATTCAATTTTATGCCATTAATTGTATATAACTCCAAATTGAGTCACATTTTATTTTAAAATGCTTCTAATTAAATGAGTATTGTTTCTAGTTTGTTTATGTATATATATATTTCAATAAATATTATAATGTTGTAAATTTATTATTTAACATTACGAAATTTATTAATTTGTTCATTTTTTTTGCAATTAATTGTATTTAACTCCAAATTGAGTCACATTTTTTTAAAATGCTTCAAATTAATTGCTTATTGTTTCTAATTTGTTTATGTGTATATATATATATATTTCAATAAATATTATAATGTTGTAAATTTATTACTCCCTCCCTCCGTCCACAATAAATAGGCCACATTTTTTGCACGTGGTTTAATGCAATATGTCGGAGGGTATTATGAGATATTACGAGGTATGTTTTTTAATTTAAAAATTATGTATGAAAAGTATACATGTAGTATTTTCATATACAATTTTAAAATTCGTGAACGGACCTCACAATACTCCATAATACACTTCGACATCTTGCATTAAACCAGTGCAAAAAAGGTAGTCTATTTATTGTGGACGGAGGGAGTATTTAACATTACGAAATTTATTATAATTTTTTTAATAAATATTTATAATGTTCTAAACTAATTATTTGACATTACTAAAATTTAAACATCCAACATAATTTATAGAAAATAAAAATATTAAATACTCAACATAAATATAAATTCATTTGTTCAACAACAAAAATAAATAAAAAACTACTCGTCCGAATCAAAGCCGTCGTCATCAAGTCCGACAAAGTCCTCACTCTCATCATCATCATACCCACCACCCTGAGGTTCTTCTGCAGCGGAATCAAAACGGGAGGATCCAGACCCATCTTTCTCGAGGCTAGCTCAACCCAAGCCTTCATCATTTGTGCCTCTTTCTCCGATTTCTTCATCCACTTCTTCAACTCCTTCTCCTTTGTCTGAGATCTCTCCATTTTCTTTCTAACATCGGAGAGTTGACATTCATGATCTTCGGGTGGGTAAGAGCTGATGGAATAGGATGAGCTTCCCTTCTGGGATTGGCGGACAACCTTACTATGACTGCACAATCCTACATACTTCCCCTTCTTGGGTTTGACCAAATTCAACAAGATTTGGTCATCGTCAATAGGGGAGAAGGGTTCTCCGGGGTGGGTGCCGACACCGTCTGAGCCTCTTCGAGGGTCTGCCTCATCTGATTCTGAAATTAAACAAGATATAATTATAATTTGTTGGTCCCGAAACGAGTTAAATCAGTGTATGGGGGGGGAATACACTGATGTCAGATTTTTCTGAAAGACTCAGAAAAATGCTCTAACGCACTCAGTCAGGATTCCCTGAAGTACTCAGTATGCTGAATGTCCACAGGGGCAGCAGGGACGGTTCAGTAACGAGTCAGATAAACTGAGTGTGAGTAAAGTGCTCGGAAGCTCAGTAGAGATAACAAACCAACTGACTGCTCGGAAGAAAGTCAGTTGGACTACTATCTCAGTGAGTCAGAGTACGTGCGGAAAATGAGCCCTTAGATTCTACTCGTTTTAGTTTCTGAAATCGTTTTCTCTGAGTTGCTTAGTAAATTGGTGATTAAGGCTGAGTGCACAGTATTCAGATTCAGGATGATTGATTCAGTCCTGAAGTTAAAAATAATGCAGTATGTTCAGTTTAATATGATGACATTTATGATCCTGAATAAAACAGTAAATCAGCACACAGGGGACTTTTTAAAGTGGTTCGGAGATAACCAACTCCTACGTCCACGACCTGATTTAACAGGAAGCTATCCTCAAAACCCTGAGGATAGGTACTTGGGTTTTACGTGCCAAGGGACACGAGTAGCCAACTTCCTCTCTTAGGAACTGACCCCTGGGCGTTTTACAAATCCCAGTCCTTCTAACCAACCTATCTCACACTTTGAGAGGTTTGGTA
>JAPKLY010000353.1:0-50573 GCA_026898435.1 Prunella vulgaris | reverse complement strand
CGTGCGGAAAGTGAGCCCTTAGATTCTACTCGTTTTAGTTTCTGAAATCGTTTTCTCTGAGTTGCTTAGTAAATTGGTGATTAAGGCTGAGTGCACAGTATTCAGATTCAGGATGATTGATTCAGTCCTGAAGTTAAAAACAATGCAGTATGTTCAGTTTAATATGATGACATTTATGATCCTGAATAAAACAGTAAATCAGCACACAGGGGACTTTTTAACGTGGTTCGGAGATAACCAACTCCTACGTCCAAGACCTGATTTAACAGGAAGCTATCCTCAAAACCCTGTGGATATGTACTTGGGTTTTACGTGCCAAGGGACACGAGTAGCCAACTTCCTCTCTTAGGAACTGACCCCTGGGTGTTTTACAAGTCACAGTCCTTCTAACCAACCTATCTCACACTTTGAGAGGTTTGGTATTCTGGTTTCCAACTAAGATAGCTCTAGCAATATAAATCAATGTTAAATAATAGAGCTATCAATCTAAGCAAATACAGAGTGAATCCTACTACAACACTAGGGAAATTTAATTGCAGAGTGTTGTTTATGATATGCTTTGAGTTCTTGGATTCTTGAGAGTTTTCTCTTGGAAATTTCCCGTTAACCTTGAATGGGTGCAATGTTCTCCATATTTATAGGCAAGATTCAAAATAGATCCGTTGGAGGAGATCAAATCAAATCTTTCCTATTTTAGGTAGATTGCAGGCTAGAAATACTGTTCGACCTACCCGCCATGCTTATTCTGGCAAGTTGTCACATCACCTGCAACCTTTTGAGACGTATTAAATGCCGCATTAAATGCTGCACAGACTCCGTGCTTGCGTGTCGAAAGATCATTGGCTTTCCGCTATAACGGCTAGTTGACCTTCAGATATTTATCCTTCCTCGTACATTCAATGCTCTGAGTCTCTTGTTAATAACTCAGTCTGAACGTGTGTCTTTAATGGAGTCTTACTGACATTCTTTTTGTCTCTTGTCCCATAGCATAAATAACCTTTTGCTTTGGACTGACATGATTCAGGTGATCTGAACCAAAGCCTGAGTCAGGTCCTACGTGCATTCAGCATAGCCTGATAGGTTATTCAGCTCAGTATGTGTTACCTTTTTGCTTCGAACTTACAGGATTCAGGTGAACTGAGCCAAGGCCTAAGTCAGGTCCTATGTGCATTCAGCACAGCCTGATAGGTAACACTTTACTCTTCACTGACTGAGTTCTGTCATGAACATGCTTAGTGTATTCAGTAGAAACATCAGACAATGGTACTTCAGGAATGACTTCAGGATGAATCAGCAGGCTTCGATCTTCAGCTTCAGAACAGACAATCTTCAGCGAGACTGACTGACTCCTTCAAAATGGTTTACACTTCAGACTTCAGTAAATTGGGTCGACTCCAATATTCTTCAGTCTTTAGCATGGTAATCCTGTACTGAATCTCTAACCTAACTATCCTGAACAATTTTATCCTGAACACTATACTTAGGCAATTTCATCAGGGGTTTTGGGATCTAATCAAAATGCTCAGATTGTCCCAACATAATTTAATATTAATTAGTATAATTCATAAAATAATTAATTAGAACATAAATTATAAAATACATACATGAAGATCGGTAGTGCGGCCATAGGTGGACTGTCCAGACTCCCAACCGGGTGAGCAAAATGAAGTTCCTTGATGAGGGTGGCCTTCAGTCCGTGCTCCATCTCCTATACAAAAAACAATTAAATTAAGTAAAATTAATAAATTTAAATGTGAGTATATTAAAAAATTAAATACTTACAAAAGCGAGACCATGCTCGTAAATGGTCCGAGAGCCTGCTCGATGCCTGGCTACGCCTTGCCCGGTGGGGTCGCTCATCCTATTTCTTCTGGTCGTCTTGACCCTCGCAGCATTCCTCGAATCTAGCCAATAATTGACTAGTCCCTCCCAGATATTGCGGCCTTCTTCATCCGTTCCCATATTATGAATGATCCTTTCTTCCTTCCACTTGGCCTTAATGTCGGTGACCAAGTCTTTCATGCGCAGCGGTGCTTTTTTGTTGAAGAGATCGTGCACCGCTGGCTCGTGTCGCGGTTCCCAAACGTAGAGCTTTTGTAATAAAATTCATAATAAACATATAAATTAATAAAATAATATAAATATTAAATAAAATTAATATTATTTATAAATATACTTATACTCCTAAAAGAACGCTAATTTCTTGGAGTCGGGAATTTTAGACCACGAAGCCACTCCATAAGGCCAGACCAATAGGGGTGTGCATAATTCGGTTATTAACCGAAAACCGAACTGAAACCGAACCGAAATATGAATTCGGTTCGGTTACCGTAATATTCGGTTCGGTTTCGATTATCATTTTTTTATAATTTCGGTATTCGGTTTGGTTCGGTTAACCGAAATCCGAACCGAAATTATTATATATTTAATAAACATTAATATATATATATTTAATAAATAATATTTATATTTAATAAATAAATAATATAATATAAAAAACATAAACCTAAGTAAGTATAATATAAATATTTAATAAATAAATAATATAATTATATTTAATTAATAAATAATAGTATAATATAAATAATATTTATATTTAATTCAGTTATTTCGGTTATAACCGAAACCGAACCAAAAATTTCGGTTTCGGTTATGTTTGGTTTTACATAAATTTGGTTTGGTTTCGGTTACTTTTACCTCATTTCGGTTCGGTTTCGGTTTTTTTAATTCGGTTCGGTTCGGTTACCGAACCGACCGTTGCACACCCCTACAGACCAATAAGGCAAGTGTTTGCCAAAATCGTGTATGATTTCCACGCAAGTGAACGTGGTCGTTGTTGTCGCGGCAAGTTAACCAAGTTAAATATCGAACACAGGGAAACGATGCGATATCAAGCTAGTATTGAATGTTCACAAAGATGGATAGCTAAGAAAGCAAAAAAAACAATTCTGGATTCTATCTACTAATCAAGCAAGAATAGTAAATCCTAACTATCACCTCAAAGAAGTGAGTAAGTGTGAAGTGTATATGGAAGTAATCCTACTATGGTTCCTCTAGAATCCTATCCATCCTAGCATGCAAAAGGTCTCTTGGTGTCTTAGTTAAGACAACTAGTGTCTAGATCTCTCTACAACACAAGGTAAGGACTCTATTGGATGTCTAGATCTCTCTTCAACTTCCAATACTCCAATTAAGAGGTTTATGCTAATATGCAATTCTCATTGGTCATACAAGCAATATATCAAACACTTGGCATGCATAAAGTTCTTATAGCTCAATTCTCATTTCATTGCTAAAACATATAAGCCATACAATCAAATTTAACATCCCAAGCATTCATACAAATCATTAATAAGAGAACTAATCCAACAAGATCACTAATTCATGCATAGGATTAACAAGAGACTAAATTCACCATAATATTCATACAACCATGCAACAAGGATATTAGCCCATGGCTAATTGGAAATGAAAATCAACAATGAACAATGTAAACATCATGAATATTAACTAATACAAGAGAATTAAAGGAAATCTTACCATAAGTGGATGAATTGAAATACAAGTTACAAACCTCCAATTTGATAAGTCTTGATCCAAAGCTCAAAATACAAAATTGAACCGCAGGAATAAAGCTCTAATCACTACAAGTATGTAGGAACAAACGGATCTAAAATCCGACGGACGGATCAAAAGTTATGGAAGAAAGAAGATTGAATCTAACTAAGAACCCACTAAGTAACTACCTAATTCTCTCTCTAAACTAATCTAAGAACTTGGAATAATGATGATCTAATTGTGCTTGGAAATCTGATCCTTGAAGTATTTATAGTGCCCACAATGCTTGGTCCAAAATGCCCTTCATTAAACGCGCGAAAAGACGAAACAACCCTCGAAATTAGGCATGTACGGGGCATCACACGAGTGTACACAGTCGCTGCACAAGTCCAGCTCGTGTGATCACTCGTGTGACACAACCTCACACGAACCAGAGCCTCCTCGCACGAGTGTGAGCTTGTGGTCGCACGAGTCTGGGCTTGTGGTCGCTCGAGCTAGGCTTGGTCGATCCTCGACTTCTTGTTTTCTTCATATCTTGAGTTCTAGAGCTCCGATTGACTCGATTCTTCTTGCGTTGCGATCCTCTCTTCAAACTCTTCGACATGGTATATCATTTTCCTCCATTGGATCAACTCACATTTTCTGAACTTTTACGAACTTGCTCGTCTTTTGCCAGTTTTTGCTCGTTTTCACTACAAAACATATTTTCTTGCCACAAAATGGTTAATAGCACAATTTATACCAAATTAGGGTCAAATATGAACATAAGCACATCAAAATCATATAGAAATGGATGCAAAAACATGCAATTATAACCCTAATTAGCAAGTCTGCCTTCTGTATTCAGGATCGTGTGGAACAAGTTATCAAACACATTCTTCTCTATATGCATCACATCCAAGTTGTGTCTAATCAATAATTTACTCCAATAAGGCAAGTCCCAAAAGATACTCCTCTTCTTCCAACCTCCAGGGACTCGTTTATTGTTATTCATTGCACCCTCCTCAGTCGTTTTCCACAAGCCAATTACTGTAACCTCATACAACAATAAATCACCTAAAATAAAGTGTGTATGGTTAAACTAAATTGATAAAACTCTTATCAGAAGTAAGTAGTGATTAAAAAATAAACAATGTTTATATACCTGTTCGAACTCAAGGCCTTGGACGCAAACAACATGTTTTCCCTTTAGAAAATGCACTTTGTCCTTCCGGAAGGTATGCTCATCACATAGAAACTTCCGATGGTTATCAAACCATAATATCTTTTTACTCAGTGGAAGATAAAATGCATCAGATCCATCCATGCAGTACGGGCAAGCTTGTTTTCCAGCTGTCGACCACCCAGATAACATAGAATATGCTGGAAAGTCGCTGATGGACCATAAAACAGCAGCCCGTAACGTGAAGTTCTCCTTCCTGTACACGTTATATGTCTCTACTCCCGTATGCCACAAATATAACAACTTTTTAATCAGTGGCTGAAGGTAGACATCCAGGTTATGCTTAGGATTCTGAGGACCAGACACCAAGACAGTGAGAAATATATGCTGAGGCTTCATGCACAACCAAGGAGGTAGATTGTACGGAGTCAGTAACACATACCACAACGAATACTTCTTCATCAATCATCGTATGATAGCTTTGGAATTCATCCACCGGTGTCTTAGAGCATGGAGTAGGCGAATCACGGCTCGAACCACTAATCTCAAATCTCTCACGTCCACTACTCGAAACTAATCATAGAAGGCAACCACTATTTCAAGATTATAATTCCACCGGGATTCACCATGTACGGTCCAATTGTAATAGTATGGTGTAAAACCAGACATCACGAGATGAGTTTTAACCTCATCAATGCTAAAAAATCTCTTGTTACCGCACTTTTTTCTTGAACAAGGACATCTAATCTGGCCATACCTATCCATGCAGTGTGGATTACGAGAGACAAACTTAATAAACTCATCCATGGTCTCGTTAAATTCAGGGTTGATCAATCCTTGTATCAGACGAGGCATTTAATAGATCCAATGACGATCAGGGAGTTCCATCTAATTTAAATTAAGAATATATCACATTAGAATTATAAAAAAATTCGCCAGAGTTTCGACTGTAAACAAGCATATCCGATTTTTTAAAACAAAAATCCATTATATATAATCATACATCAATTACACAATTACATCGATTACACAACAAAATTCTAACAAAATTAGGATTAATCTCCAATAAAAATAGATATATCCATAAATAATTAATGTACAACATGCAAATAATGCTAAACTTATCAAACACACAAATATGCTTTATATCTAACATGTATTTTATCAAGAAAATAAACTTTATTCAACATTAGAAATTAAACGGTAAAAATGTAAAAATGTACGGTCAAATTCAAGCAACGAGCAGAATGTGACAATGGACCCGAACGATTGCAACCAACACGTTGAAACAATTTTTCTTCACATTTGAGAGATATTTTGAAGGTTGAGGGGGTAATTTTTCGCGAATAAAAATGAAAGAAAATGACAGAAACTGTTTTATATTCGAAATTTAGCGACTGCCTTTTTAAATTTAGCAACCGCCAAAGCGGTCGCTAATAATAAACATCGAATCGGGTAATAATTGCCCACCTACCCGCTTCCGGATTCTAAATTTAGCGACCGTTTAGGCGGTCGCTAATATCAAAATAAATTAGCGACCGTCTTTTCGATCACTAATTTAATGACTGGCCAAATTACTGACCGGCTACAGGCGGTCGCTAATTTATTTTGATATTAGCGACCGCCTGCTAATTGGTCGGAAAATTATTTTTTTGACCATTAGTCAACATCGGTCGCTAATTACATAATTAGCGACCGCCTTGAGGCGGTCACTAAATTTTGATCGGGAAATTGCGTATTTTTTGTAGTTTTAATATCGCATTCTTATTGATCCAATCATTAACCAATTTCTTATGAGTTGTTTGTTGTCATGTGCAGATAGTGATACACACCCCATCTTTGTAAAATTCTACAATAATTTGTCTTCATTCGTCTAAAAAATATTGATTATGCATATGCACATTGAAATAAAAAAGGTTTAGAAGGAGACATTAAAAACGTTGAATTATCAACTATTATTCAAATTACTTTATAGTTGCAAGAATTATGCATAAGTCGAATGAAAATAAGATTGAAATTTTTTATATTGAACACAAGAATAATTTTTTTTTGGAGATTATGCTTCCAAAAGACATATAAGATTTTACCTTTAAAGACTTTTTATATTTTTACAAGCTAATTAATGTCAATAAATTATCATTAAATCAAAAAATAAAGTAATTATTAATATATTTTTATTGATTTGAAAGAAAATTTTTGACAATAAAAATTAATTTACATTTTGGGTAGAATATTTTTTATTAGATAAGTATATAATTATAAATATAGATAAATAAATATATATTTAACAAATAATGATATAAAATTAAATCTAGGGGTTGAACCTTGTATTCTAAGAAAAAAAAAAAGAAAAATTAAATCACATAATCTATATGATATAATATATGAATTATTTCTAAATTTTGCAAAAAAAGTTTTAAAAAAAGTTCAGGTTGACCTAAAATTTTGTTATTATATATATGTGTGTAGGGGAAATTGTGCATTGTTTATCTCCATTTTATATTGAGTAGATTTTGTGTGAATGATGGTTCATATCATGAATCACTTTTTAACGAGGTAAAAAATATAAACTCATAAATATAAATCTTGTATTACAAGATGGTTTATATCATGAAAATTATTTATATAATACTTTACCTTTTACATTAGTCTTCACACTTAATATAATATATTTAAAAAATAAAGTATTTTATGAAAATGGTTCATGATAAACTTATCATGAACAAGTTTTAAAGTTACAAACATTTAATCAGGTATATCAAAAATCTCATCAGGTGTATCAAAAAAAAATATTGACATCAACTTTTGATACACCGGATGAATATTTTGATATACTTGACTAAATATTTGATACATTAAAACAATTTCATGATAAGCTTATCATGAACTATTTTCACATAATACTTACTCATTTAAAAAAAATACCCAAAAAATAGCTTTTCTAAGGATTTTATTTGAATACAATGGTATTGTAAAAATTTTATAATTAAATGTCTTTTTATTTTAAAAAGGAATGTAAGAACTAAAGAGTATCATAAAATAGAAGAAAATGGATGTGTAAATTTTATTGCGAGATGATATGTGTTCTGATATTTTTGGAACATGAAGAGTGAAAAAAAATGACATAAATTAAAGAGTAAATATTACATGCACCTAGGAATGTATATAATCAAGCCGTTCGCGAACTATCCAAATTTTAGTTCTATAAAAATATTCATTTGAGTTTATTTGTCAAATTTAAAGAGTCGAGTTTGTGCCCAAAATTGAGCTCGATTATTTTATTGAGCCAAACTCGAGCCTAGTGGTCCAGCTTGAATGCTCGCGAGCAGACTCGTATATGAAGTTTCGCGAATAATCTTGCGAACAGATTCATTAATAAATTTATGTTATTTTTGTATAATTTTTAAACTTTTCACAATTTTATAGAGCCGAACTTTTGGAACCGAGCTTTTAAAATCCGAGCTCAAACTATATTTGATTTATTTACAAATAAAATTTTCTTTCGAGCCGAGCTCGAACTATTTGCGAATTTAAAAATTTACATACGAGCCGAATTTAAACTCAACTGTTAGAGTTCAAATCGAGCCGAGCTCGAGCCATAAACAATCAAATGAGCCGAGGCCGAGATTAACAAAATTCGGTTTGACTCGACTTGTTTACATCCCTAAATGCACCTTATTGTGTACTCACTCAACAGTTAAGTCTGTTTATATTAAAAAAATTAGACTGATTATATTAAAAATTGCGACTTGATTAATGAAAAATTTACACAAGAAAACGATTATAGTATAAATTTTTTAGTCAAATGAATCCATACTTTTTAGGACAGGCAGTCTTAAATGTTGAGTGAAACATTCTTTAAGCTAGAAAATTTAGAAAATAAATTAATAAATTATGAATGGAAAATAGAAAAAGAATTAAAGAATAAACAAATAAAAGAGCGACCGTCATTTGTCGTCCCCTGCGTTTCCCCTATACCCAAGCTACCTTTTCTTTTTCCAGAGTACTGAAAACTGAAAAGTAGCAAGTGCCAAAGCATTTATTCTCTCTCTCTCTCTCTCTCCATCCTCCACTACCCTCTCTCTCTCTCGGGGAAGCAGCCTATCTGGCATACATTCAAGCCTGAATGCATGAGCTTTTGTTGATATGGAGGTACTGTACCATGGTTTGATCACGCACTTCCTCACTGTAGTTGATGATAGGGCAAACATTATTTTGGGAAACCTTCATTTCTTTATGATTGCACTCTTTATTTGTCGCCATTTTTATGCTTTAATATCTTTTTGATGAAGAATCCCATTTGCTAATTTTGCGCTAATCACAGCATTCTAGTTTGCCCTGTTTGTGGTTTGTGTGTTTTGTTACAGTTCTCTTGATAAACTGGAATTGACATTTTTGATTAATTCTTAATCGGTTGCACATTGATTTTTTTTTTTTCTGCAATAAAACTTGTTGATAGATGTTTTCGGTAGGTTTGCGTACTTTGGCAGCATCAGGGAAGTCGATCAATGATATCGTCCTCTTTTAGCCCCTTTTTAATTTTAATCATTTATAAATTGAAATTTTCGAATTGACGTAGTTTTTCTCTGCACTGCTTCTTCACATTGCAGTTTAGAAACGATTAATATGGTGTATGATTAAACTCATTTTGTATTATTCGGTGAGAAGCTCTCTATTTGTATGATGTTTACAGAAGCAGAACTTGCTTCTTGGAGTTCTGACTAAAACAGCTGAGTGATGAGTGTATTGTCAGCCTCGTTTCATTTTCTCCGAGTTATCAACTAGTCTTTTTTTAATTGAAATATAGGGAAAATGAATTTGGGAGGTCTATAGAGAAATAGATAGAGACGAGAAGAGAGAGAATGCCTAACAAAATTTCTGATATTTTCATTCCATCAGGGGTTTCCAGGAAGATAAGATTTCATCTATAATTTAGATTGTGTTGGTGTATTATCTGCACCTGGGAAGATGACTGAAGGAGGAAGACCACCAGCTAACCCTCCGAAGAAGCCATCAATGACTCCTAAAGCGATCATACACCAGAAGTTTGGTGATAAGGCCTGCTACAAGGTTGAAGAAGTACAAGCTCCAATAGAAAATGGATGTCCAGGGCTAGCTATCCCACAGAAGGCACCGTCAAGTCTTTATCGTTGCACTCTGCAACTTCCGGAAACTACTGTTATCTCTGATACATTTAAAAAGAAAAAGGATGCCGAACAATCTGCTGCAGAGAAGGCCATAGAAAAGGTTTTTGTGTTCTTTTAATAGTGGAGTTTTATTTATTTAAGTATGTGCGGAAGATACGATGTCATGTGTACTCCTGCTAGTTAATATAACCGTCGCTCATTTATTTAGTGTAATCTAGCTCTGGATTCTGATCAATCATATTCGGGAACGTGGATATTTCTGTTAACCATATTTGCAATTGAGATGTATTATCATTACAATGTGCTCTTTTTCTTTTTCTGATTTTTGTATAAAATATGGACTTATATAAGTTTTGAGATCCCTTCGTAATTGCACTTTTCAAGCTTCAGGTAGTCGGTAGTCCAGATATGGATAGTTATGTTAGGGTTTATTATATAGTATAGCAAATGTTTGAATGATAAATCTCTTCCATGTTCTGAATGAAAGACACCCACATATGCTGTTTGCTGCAACTTTAGAGTTTACTAGTTTAGTGACAAGTTGATCCATGGATTAAAAACCCTTGCACCATAAAAAACCAACTAAAGGCTAAATTAGTTGAGATTTGAGAATGGACAGATCCTAATCCTATGATCACCTTGCATTCAAATATCTAATTGAAACTTAATTCTAATTTTAGATGATGTCAGTTCCCGTGCTCCATTTCCTTTGAAAGAATTCTCTTCTCACTAGCATCCGTCCTTCTTAATGCGTTAACTGTTTTTGTTATGCTACTCAAGATTAGTTTTCATTACTTGTACCAATTCCAAATTTTTCCTGCAGCTAGGCATCCGTCAGACGGAATACAATCCCACAGTGCAGGAAGCTTGGGATGATTTGGCACGTCGTGTTGCTTATCTATTTGCAGATGAGGTATGTGGCTGTGGTATGTTTAACATTTGTAGTAATATAACTTCTTAGCTTCCACACGCCTTTACTATGTTGCTTCTGTTTTTCAATTTTTTTTTTCGTGTGCTGCACCTTTTTTGCCCTTATGGTTCTTAAGTGGTGATTGTTTTGCTCTAATCCATTTTTTATAGTATGTAGAGCTCTTAACCATTGTTTGCAAAGTTTCTTCTATCGAAGTCAAATACTCACTCCATCATACTAGTTAAATTATCCATATCCAGTGCGTTCAGTTAGTAAACCAAACTACAGATTGTAATTTATGGGACATGCTTGTGGAGGAGTTCTCCTGTGATTGGTCGAGTGTTGTTCTATGTTGCTCCGCAACTAATCTCGGCCACTCTTAATTAAGGTGTATAATAGGAGCTTTTCTGTTGGAACACTTTTTGATAAGACTGAAATTTCTCTTGTGAGTTGATGTTTAATTTTGTTGTTATATGTTACCCTCCTACCTGCTCCCCATTTGCTTTACAAAGTTACAAGAAATTATATTTGACTAATTTCACATTGGTGCCATTATATATGAGTTCAAAATGATATGTTTTTGTTGTTTCCGACCCATTCCACTATCTATTGAGCTTAAATATGGATATGGTATTTATGAAGTCACAGTTTTAACCTCTGCATTTCTGTCATGAAGTTCTGTTTACCACTGAGAACAGTCTCATCCTTTTCCTTGTTTTTTCTTTCATATTTTTCCACTTCCTTTGGCAACTATGAAGTTACTATCATCTACCCATCCAATACGTGGTCACTTCAGAGCAGCATGGATAAGAGAGGGCCATTTCAATGGTTGTGTTCCGGTTTTGGTGATTGCAGTTTTTGATCCAAAGATTTGTACTATTTGCAAATACATATATCCTGCCGCTGAGGCAAATATTCTGCTGGTGATGTCACTAGTTCTGAAGGCAGCATCTACATTGACTGATTTAGTATTGATATCTGATGAGCAGCTCTCGATACAGAGAAGAAATCCATATCCGTTGGAGATTATATCTTCAATAAACCATGAAACCATCTTGCCAGAAAGCATTCCAATGGACGTAGTATGTATTCCAGTTTCACGTGATAAAGCTGTTGAATCTCTGACATTTAACGCTAATAAGACTGGTTATTACCTTGATATAATTGCGCATGCACTAGGGTTAATGGGGGCTTCAGATCTTCTGATTTCCAGGTAACATAAGCACACGTGGTGCATGCGATTTTTTATACGTAATTTCCAGATTGTCTATTGTCACCCTTTCTGTGAATTAATATCAGCATTTATGGTACAAAATCTTGAATAATAGGTGCTGTTCTGGACCATGTATTTTTAATGGTTGTTAGTATTTGTGTTGTCTCATGTGATCATGTTTAAGTATGTTGAATAACCAGAATGAAAATGTATTTACTTCTCTAGGAGGTGAGCAGGATACTTGCAATCCTGAATAATAGCTTTCATCAAAAACATTGCACTCTGATTTATTCTGTGTATCTAAGAGGTTGTTTATCTTAAAATCGAACACCGTGGGAAATGTGTATGATAGAAAATGTGAAGGTGAATTAGGATGAATATCTTCTCTATTGTGAAAACATTTATCATGCTGGGGTGGTTAATTCATGTTCTACGAAATGGAAAATTGTTTGCTTGTATTGTGTGCAATTTTTTTGTGTACTGCATTTGCCTTTCTTTCTGTTAAAGAACTGATTATTGTGTAGAACGATCGGCAAGGCTTCCTCTGAAATGAGAATCTACTCCACTGCACCAAAGAAACATCTATTTGACAACTTGTCAGAGCTTCAAATGAACCAAACTAGCTGTTTTGAAGGACCTCTGAATATCCGGGCAAGTTACTTGGCTGGCCAAGAAATATATGGCGATGCAATTATGGCTTCTGTAGGGTACACATGGAGGTCTTCTGAATTTTTCCATGAAGCTGTTTCCTTGTCCATATATTATAGGTAAAGATACTTGTTGACGTTACTCATTCTCTTACTTTACTGTAAAATATTGAAAAATTTGGCATTATATAAATATTTACCTCTTTGTCTAGGCTTCTCATCAATAGGATACCTAGCGGAGCATACCAAGTTTCTAGAGATGCAATACTTGCTGCTAAATTGCCTTCAACATATACAACAAAAACCAATTGGAGGGGTTCCTTCCCTAGAGACATCCTTTGTTCATTTTGTCGTTCTCACCATTTGTCTGAACCTGTCTTCTCTACACAAAGTATTTTAGCAGATTCATCATTAGATTTACCTGGATCTTCTAAAAAGTTGAAAGCTACGCAGTTGAGTAAGGAAGAGAAAAGCAAAGCAGCTATTGGGCCTTTTTGTTGTGAAGTAAGGTTGTATTCCAAAAATCAAGATTTGATCTTACAATGTTCACCACAAGAGTCTCACAGAAAGCAGACGGATGCTATCCAAAGCGTTGCTTTGAAAGTCCTATGTTGGCTGGACATATATTTCAAAAAACCAGACGTATCCTTAGGGAAGTTGAACTTATTAGCAGGAAAGCATGGCATTCACTTTACTCCTAACTTCATTAAGGAATTCACTTTATGTCATTCTGTGCACAGCTTCAGTAACATCGAAGCTGAACCATCTTTTATTGATATTGGAGGTCAAAGCTCAGAAGGTACCCCATGTAATGGTTCTTTAGCATGCATAAGCTATACTGTCTCATTGTTCAGAGAAGGAGACTGCTTTAAAGAAAATGTTGAGAGCTGCGAAGAGTTTGAGTTTGAAATGGGCAACGAAGCCGTCTGGCCTCTTCTTGAAGCAGCTGTAGCACAGATGGCAGTTGGTCAATCTGCATATTTTACAGTAGAGTTGCCTCTCAGTGACTTCATTTTGGCAGGAGTGGCTGGCAACTCTGCAGCAATTACATCTTTATCTTCATCAAGTAAGTCTTTAGTTTATGCAAGATTTTACTTCTAAAATCCTAGTGCTTATTTTTTTGTAGGGTTATGCAAGCTAGATATAAATTTCCACCGTAATACTAACCTATAATACCTACACTCACATATTCCTTTATTCTTCACAATAATATAATAATCCCAGTATCACATTTTCACTTTTTTTTTCCTCAATCCTACCCTACATCTTATCGACCAAACAAACACAAAAGGCAAATTCACCATTTTACTATTCCAGAAATTCTCAATTAGGGTTTCCCAATCCTCCAACAGGGCGAAACAATTATACCATGATAGTGTACTACAGGCGCCACCTCACCTAGCGCAAGTTGGTTGAATATATAAGTGTATTTTCATATCCACTACCCCAATTTTATGTTTTCTTTTTGCAGGAAGCTGCAAATTGGAGTACTGTGTTACTTTACTTCAGGTGACAGAACCGATGGAAGAGAGAATGGAGCAAGCTCAATTTAGTCCTCCACTATCAAAACAACGTGTTGAATTCGCAGTACAGCGTATTAAGGAATCCTCTGCTGCCTCGTTGGTATAAAGCTGAAATCCTTCAAGATGTTTCTGAAATCTGATATAGATATTTAAGACTAATTATCACTTCAATTTTTCAGGTGGATTTCGGTTGTGGTTCTGGAAGTTTATTGGACTCATTGCTATCATATCCTACTTCTCTGGAGAAAATAGTCGGTGTTGATATTTCACAGAGGGCTCTTGCAAAAGCAGCCAAGGTCACCAGATGATTCTTTTTGTTAATTTCATTTACAATAACTCAATAAATGTGCTCCATTTGCATGTTTGATTGATTCAATTTTTTTTATTTTGGGCAAAAGTTAAACTCACTCATTCTTCCAATGCAGTTACTCCACTCAAAATTAAACAGGTTAACAGATTCAAATGACCCAAGTAGCAAAATCAGATCTGCAGTGCTATATGATGGCTCCATCACAAATTTTGATTCTCGATTATGTGACTTTGACATTGCAACTTGCTTGGAGGTACTTATATCTCCCTTTTGACAATAATTAGGGGGTGTTTGCAGACTTAATTGAATATTGCAGAATCACTTTTTTCATAATATTGGTAGACTTGGGAGGTGTTTACAAGCTGAAGTGCTACAGAAACACTTTTCTTTCTTCTTCTTCTTCTTCTTTTTTTTTTTTTCAAAGAAGCCCCCTCAAAGTTTTTGGAGTAAATTCATATTATTTAGCAGTAATTGCAAACACGCCTTTGGCATTTTTGGTAAATAAAAAGAAGTGATTATGCAGCTTCAGTAGAGTTTGCCAACACTATTTTAATCTTACAAATATAAACGGGGAAATTATGTATTATACAGGTGATTGAGCATATGGAGGAAGAAGATGCATGCTTATTTGGTGATGCAGTCCTCAGCTCTTTTACTCCCAAGATCCTCGTGCTTTCAACCCCAAATTACGAGTACAATGTGATCCTTCAGGGGTGTACTCCCGATGATCCTGATGAAAGAAATCAAGGACAAACTTGTAAATTCCGAAACCACGATCACAAGTTTGAGTGGACAAGGTCACAGTTTGAGCATTGGGCATCTGAGCTGGCAACAAGACACAATTACAGCGTCGAGTTTAGTGGTGTTGGTGGGGCCGCTGATGTTGAGCCTGGATTCGCGTCCCAAATTGCAATTTTCAGGAGGAATAAAGATGATAATTTGGCCAATAAGGAGTTGGTGGATAGCCAGTATGCTCTCATATGGGAATGGAGTAGGGAGAATCTTCATCACAGAGAGTAAATGTTGTTATCATAGCTTTTGCTCTTCTTGTTTTGCTTTCTAGTTTCTGCTGGGAAAAATTGTAATTTCGGTCATGAAACTATGAGATTGACCGAAAGAGGAGGCTTAGCGTTATTATCTCACTCTCACCCCTTATCCTATGACTAGTTTGGTAGTCAGTCAATGTTGGACAAATATTGATGCTCTTACCCCATCAATTGCTTGCTTGGTTCATACCTTTTTTTTTTTTTCCAGAGGAGCTTGGTTCATACTAGTATGACATTGAATACAACTTTGATCTAATTCTTATTTTGATGGACGTTGAAATCAATAAATAGTAAACCTGCTTAATTAATTATTAATTGTGATAGTGGTAAGTAGAGCTGATATACGAGTCCGAATAGTGTAGGCTAGGCTTGTTAAGAAAAAAGAGCTTGAAATTGGGCTCGGCTCAACTCATTTAGCTTAAATTAAGTTTGAATTTACGAACAAAGTTTGATTGAACTTGTATAAGCTCAACTTGAGCTCGAATATCCTAAAAAAATATATTTAACTAGTTTTATATCTACAACTCTATAATTCAATATATGTACATTCATATATTTAAATTAGATAAAAATATCACCAATTAATTAGTTTGAGTGATTGGAGAATTAGAGTTGTATAGAATTAAATAATAAAATAAATAAAAAAACATTTTTTTTGTGAGTGTAATTATATATTCCCTCCGTCCCAAGATAAATTTCACACTTTTCTTATATGGACGTCCCAATTCTTTCTTCACACCCCCAAAAAAGGAAACAACTCACACTCACAAAAGTCAATAAAATACACTTTTTTATATTTTATTATTTAACTTTACACTCACATATTTCACTTTTTCTTAATGTGCGTGAAACTCCACATATAAAGAAAATGTTGGGACGAAGGGAATATTATTTTTTAAGAATGTAAAAGTAATCATGAAATATCTAAATAAACAATTGTGAAAATAATTGTTGGAGGATGGTGAATTGTGAAAATAATTGTTGGACTAAGGGATTAAAAATGTTTAAATAAACAAAATTCACTGTGAAGATAATGACTTTTTGTTTTGTTTTAAATATTGTATTTTTTTTAACGAAGATAATTGTTGGAGGAAGGGATTAAAAATCAATCAATCAATGAAAAAGTAAAGAAAACCATTGAAGCCCACCATTTCAAAACCAGAGAAGGAAGCCTCAAACCATCAACCGACTACTGAATCAACTCAAAACCCAAAATCAACAAAACATATATATATATATATATATATATATATATATGATAACCAAAGAAAAAGCATTTATTTATATTTGAAAAAGAAATATTAGAAAATAGAGGAATATATGGCAGCAGAGAAAGGGCGAAAGATTTTGGTTGCGGTTGATGAAGGGGAGGAGAGCGCGTACGGCCTCACATGGTGCCTCAACAATTTGGGCATAAATTCCGAGGATACCCTCATCCTCCTCTTTGCCAAAACGCCCTTGGCAGTCTACTCTGCCATGGATTCAACAGGTAAGTAATTAGCAGCCAAATTGATTGAAGGGCAATTTCGGTATATATATATAGTGACTTTTTCAGTAATCTCTCTCTCTCTCAGGGTACTTGTATGCTTCCAGCGTAATTACGAGCATGGAGAAATATGCAAATGATGTGGCTCACAATGTGATGGACAAAGCTTCTACAATTTGCAAACACCTCAATCCCCAGGTTTAATTATTTATTTAGTTATAATAAGAAGTAATTTTTCTAAACTGTTTAATTGTTGCTTAAGAAATACTCCCTCCTTTCTGGTTCATTTTGTCATTTTTTCTATTTCATTTTATGTGTTCCATGTATTTTTTTAGAATCATTTATATTTTGGTTCAAAAAAATTACTATATTTATAAATTAGTTTAAAAAATCTACACGAGAGTATAATTTTTTTTATACGGAAGCTTTTTTTTTTTTTTCACGAGACCAATATGTAATATTTCTCAATTTGTTAAATTATTTTGTATATTTTTCTTTTTTTAAAATTAATATTCACTTTTTTATTATTGTTTTTTTTTTTTTTATATTATCTTTATTATTTTTCACTTTTTTATCAAGTTACTTATATCTTTTTTTTTTCTCATCACATTATATATATTTATTTTTATCTTAATTTTTAAGTTGAAGTAACGAGCAACTTATACATAGAACGGGGGAGTATATAAAAAATTAATTTTGAGGCGGAAGGAATTATGGGAACGAGTATTTGGATAGTTGTGATAGTTATTTGGTGTTGTGGCGGTGCATGCAGGTTAAGGTGGAGATGATGGTGGAGCAGGGTGATCCGAGAGATGTCATCTGTGAGGTGGCCCACAGATTGAAGGTTGACGTTCTCGTTATGGGAAGCCATGGCTATGGTGCTATTAAGAGGTGTACTAATATTCAAACCTTCTCTTTTTCTTTTTCTTTTTAAAGTGGTAACAACTTTTAACGTTTTTGTGCATTGTCTGTCTACTTCAAATGTTTTTATTTTGTATAATTTACTTTTTCTCATTTTCATTTCTTATGCATTTATACATTTTTTGTTCTCTTTCTCTATCAAATCACTTTTTTAATACTTGCTTTGATCCATGTGAAGAAATTTGTATTGGAATGGAGCATCAATTATTTTTATTGAATAATTAAACTAATACAATTTAAAAATTTTCATAAATTGCATTTAGTCCGTATGATACTTTTTTTTTTTTTTTTTTGAAAACACTAACTAGAAATCCCAAAAGTGTACAGCTCGACTTAGTTCATAGGGATATCTACTAGCCAACATGACATTTCTACTCCATACCAATCTAGAGGTGATAGAGAGATCATTGCTCGTCTTGCTAGTTCATGTGCAACCTTATTCCGTCTTGAAATGTGTCGTACGCTTACCTCCGTCCATTTATCCATATGTTTCCTTAGTGTTTAAAACGTTTGGTTATTGCTAGTTAAGAGCTGGGCTCAAGAGATTTTCGTTGGATATTACTTAAGAATTTAGCTCAAGACATTTTAGAAAAAATGCAGTATTTTATTAGAGAAAAAAAAAACAAAAAGAGGCGCACTTTCTCTTTAAATTGCAAAAAGGGACAAGCGTGCAAAAATTATAAAAAATGCACACCCAACAGCAAATATTCTAAAAATTGCACGCTTGTCCCTTTTTATAATAAACCTAAAAAAAACGTAACTGCCTCTATTTAATTATTTTATATACCTCCTAATGTGAAACGTTGCATTTAACTACCTCAAACTTTATTTTGAATATTTTATTAATTTTCATATTTTACTTATTATTTACTGTATTTGTTGTGACAGGGCATTTCTGGGTAGTGTGAGCAACCATTGTGCACAGAAGGTGAAGTGTCCTGTTTTGATTGTGAAGAAGCCCACAAATTAAGACAATCTAATCTATATATTGATTGAAATATGGCTTATTTCAGTCATTATGTTTTAAGACTATTATAAAACCGCTGCTTCCAGTGTTAATTTCATGGCATCTTCTGTAGATATATATGGTTTGTTTGAGTCACAAATGTAATTTTCTTTAACAAGCTTCACTTGCTGCTTCATCTCTATTGTGTATTGAGATTGTCACATATTTTACTATTTGTTGTAATATTTTTCAAAAATCAAAATTAATAGGAGATGGGTATTCTATGGTATAGTTGCCACTAGGAACTGGATAAAGAGGTGAAACATCTTTTTTTTTTAAACTATAAAAAAAGAAGGTGCAACACGAGGACTTCACAGAAAATCACCCATCCTAGCTTAACTTCGGAGTTAATATATGAGATATAAGTTAATATATTTAAAATTTGACATTAAATTTGATAGAGAGATTAATTTTGATTAAAATGTAATAGATGACGAAATGGACTAGGTAAAACCAAACGGTATCCCTATCACTACTTATTATATGAGATCATGAGTTCTTTTACAATGAATTAATTTACAATATTTTTTAGTAAAATATGAAAAAAAATTTATCGACAAATCATTGTTGAATATAATATGTTTAATTAAGTGCGAAATAAATGAATCCAGACTTTGATTTGAATTTTACTTTAGAAAACCTTGTGTATCCATTTTTAAATCAGAAGATGTTTCCGATTGAAGTTGTAATAGAAAGCTCGATCAAAGGGGGGCTACAAATACGTTTATCATGCATCTTCCAACAGTCAATATTTTCCCTAGAGGAACAACTACAGCTAATTAATTTTTTTAAATTAAGAAAAAAATAAGGGAAAATTTTTTGGGCAAATGACAGAATTGTCCAAACATGGATGGCACAATGTCAATGAGATATTACAGCAATTAAAGCAAGCCTACAGTTCATCCTGCAAAAGAAAATAAACGAGCACAAGTAGAAGTGAATTAGAATATCGACAAGCAGATTGCAGTTAATATGTTCAAAGCAAAGAAAATGATGGTCTTACGTGAGCATCATCGTCGTCTGAGGTTGCAGAATCTTCTTTAGCGTCTGTCTTGGCATCGTCATCAGCATCTCCACCTTCAGCATCAGACTCATCGCCTCCATCCTCAGCCTGTGAAATGATTGCGAATCTCATTAAAAGAAGGCAAATACTTTAAAGCACCAATTACATCGTGCAATTCAAGTGAGTACTCGTAGGTTTTATTAAAAGGTATTAGCTAATAAATATTAGTAGCTTTTGTCAAACGACACTGCTGCTATCATTGCACAATATTAATAGTGCAAGGGTGGTTGTTGCACGGTGCAACTAGTGAATCCGTGTGTTAATCCATAAAGAATGATACTATGAAACCAAGCAGAAGTTGAATATAATGCAAAAAGTGATCTTACATCAGAATCAGCTGACGGTTCGTTCTTTGATTCCTGAACAGAGAAAAATGCAAATAGTCGAAATAAATTAGTTGGCTGAATATGCTGAACCAAAAAATGACTAATAGTAAACTAAAAAATGGAGTACCTCCTCTTCCCTCTTCTTTTCTGCCTCGTCAAAAGCTGCCTTTTCAGCCTGCATTATCAACATTAATAATGTGAGAATAAGCAGTAAATACTCAAAATACATCCTCTTTGCAAGGTATAAGATCTGAAAGATGGAAGAAAAAAATTCCGTAAATGAAATAAATCACATACATCCTTTTGCTTGCCCCATGTTTCTTCTGCCAGCTTCTTAGCATAGTCAGGGTCATCAGATATCAAGACATTGTCGAACAGGGTTCCTGATTTCACCTGAAATAGAGTTCCAGATGCTAAGAAACTGGTGCGTGTGCTTAAGATCAAACGGAAAAATCATAATGAAGCACAAACACACACGAAGGCACGAAAATCTTTACCTGCCACAACTCAATTCCTACGTACTTCAACTTTGGGAAAACGTAAAGGTCAGGATTATCCTTGAACTCTGTAATCATACCAAATGATAAACATCAACACAAGAAACTACAGTATGTTCTGAGAATGAAAAAGCACGCAATTTATTATGTGGTAAAAGAATACCAGGGTTATCAATCAATGGTGCCTTCCACTTGCCCTTATAGTTGGGGTTCTTAATTTTCTGGCAAAGGAAAAGATATTAAGATACAGTCCATATGAGAAACAATACCAATAAAAGCGTGAACTGAATTTTTATCATACCTTTGCCGTCCATGGTCCCTTGTACTCTGGGTTTGGAATTGTTGGTGCAGTCCACTCACCATCCTCCTCATCATCCCAGTCCTCAGGCTGCCAAAGCAAATTAACATAAAAAAATTCAGTAACTAGCCTCTTGTATGAAGATCCTCACTGGAATGTTATTGGGGAATAAAAATATTTTAGGAACATAACGTAAGGGGTAGCAATTGTACACCAATGTGTCTGCAGGCGACACATTTAGTTCATTATATTTTAGTTTTTTTACATTTCAGTCTAACTGAATCACCCTAATTCAGGCTAATTTATTACATGGCGCTCATGTGTTTGGCCCAATAAGGGCATATTTCGTCACGTGTTTAAGGTCATTTGTCCTAAATTTGCAAAAATTATAATTTACATGACTAAATGTGTCATGTGTTTATTAAAATTAACTGCTACCCCCATAGTTACGATCCTAAAAAAATTCTCAATGTGATTGAGTTACCTTTTTGGCATCAGCATCTGGAATCTCCTTTGGAATGTCATCATAACCCTGAAATCATAGAAACTCTCCAAGTTCGTTACCAATTCTAAATCATGATTTCTCTCATACCTTCTACCTAGAAAAAGATATATACTATAACAATGTAAATACTTCAATTACCTCTGGCTTTTTGTCTTCAGGGTCAGGAATGAATTCTTTATCATCCCAATCTTCAGGCTGGAATCGAAACACAGAAATTATATCAGAACAGATACCAGGGCCTAGAAAATCAATATTTAATTTGACGCATAGGCACAATAACAAACCTTCTTGGCCTCAGGGTCCTTGATTTTTTTGGGGGGCAGAAGGTCCCAGTCAGAGTACAAACTGCCAGTCTGCTTCTCGACATTGTCGATGAGGATGCTGTAAGTAGCATCTGGGCGGAGGACGAAAGTATATACATGAGTCAGTTGATCAGTCTCGCATGGAACATCCTTCTTGATTAAGTGGTTTGTCCCTTCATACGTGAGAATAGCATGAACTTTTTTGGTGCTGTAGCCACAAATATCTGGTCCGAACATGATGCTGCATTTAAGCAAATAATACAATTAATAATCAATTACATTATACAAACTATATAAGTCCAGGGATTGGAAAGATTATGAGATTATGTATGAACCTGTATGGGGTGTCGCCACCGAATTTCTTCTGGTCAACATCACCGCTGAGCAATTTCATGTATCCACCGCCACAGTCAAGCTTCTGTTCATGCTTGACATTAAACTGAAAAACTAAGGTCTTATCCTTGTTGCTGAATTCAGGGAATTCAGCTGAAATGGCATAAAACCTATAGTCTTCACTGGTCTGGATACCTGTTGTAAAACATTAAAGTGAATTGCAGTTCAACTCTGAATTGATTATACATATAGGCTAGCATTGCACACACACAAAATGATTTAAATACCTTTGTCAGCAGAGTCTCCATTCCATTTTCCGGAAGTGTAATTCCACTCGCCAGCCAAGTTCTCGTCCCTCTTCCAGTCAGATTTAACCCACCGACTCTCCCATCCATCTATAGATATTTCAGGGAAATCAATCAGACAAACTAAACTCTTCAAACATGCTTAATCAAGCTTAGACTAGTCAGACAACCTACTTTGATCTAATTTTTCAACAGAAACAGACTCAACAGTGTAGTGATACAGACTGCCATTTGACTTTCCTTTATCATGCAAAGTTAGCATCATACTACACAAATCACAGGAATATATGGGTTTGTGCCTTCCCACACAACTAGATGTCACTGAAAAACATCAATTGATTCCACATCCAATCCTAGGTAAATGTAATCACAAAAATCAATGCAATCAACAATTATCCAGTTCAAAATCGATTATAGAGCAAAAGTCAAAGCGACAAGTTCTACGACTTTTCTGTTCCAATTTATTCAGCACTCGTGATCGTACATCACACAAACACAACTGAGACATGAAAATTGCAGCAGATCTAAAATAAATTGCTCTCAATTAGATGCAGATTACACCCAAAGCACATTATTCAATCACAATTAATCAGATCGACACAAGCATTAAAGTCCACACTAGTCATTCAAATACAATACCAATAAAAATCTAAAATGTTGGCGAAAATAAGCTTATCGGAGGCAGCAATAGAAGGACAGTACCGTCAAAGCGTTCCTCGAAGAATACTGTGGCGGAGGCGACGGCGAGGAGGAGAGAGAGAGTAATAGCTAGTGAGGGAAAATGAAGATCTGTGATCGCCATGTCTGCGATAGCTTCTGGAGTTGGGAAACAACAGAGTGAGAGTGAGGGGTTTAAGTAGGTGTGATTTTTCTGCCGATTATCAATACGGGTGCAAGGCTTACGTGGACGTTTCCGACTGCGTGAACGAATAGGCAGCCTCCACGTGGCGTTTATCTGTCATTGGGATTACGTGGCAGCTCGGGATTGGGAACTAACACGAAGTGGACCACCTACGCTCGTAGGGGTTAAGGGTTGGGAAAGACGAAATGACATGTTTGTCCTTTGAGTATGGATTTGTATTAATTTAATTTGAATTGGGATGGAATATGCCAAATCCAATGTGCCCGTTTGTATTTGTGTTTTGTGTAGGGGTTTAGTTGTGAATGATTCCATGACATCCTCCTCCCCAACCCTTCTCACTTTTGCTAATAATATCAGTGTTTTAATAACCGAATCGGTAATCAAACCAAATAAATCACCAGCTGTCGATTCAACTGGTCCAATTGGTTGGATTAACGGTTTAATCATAAAAATTATTTTATCTCTTTTTTAATATTATATATGTTATATTAAAAAATAAAATAAATTAAATATTCTCGCAAAATTTTAATAAAATATATATTACATTATTGAAATAAAGTAATAAATACAATATAATTATAGACAATCAAAATTAAAATATACTCAAAATAATTCAAGTTATAATATCGGCTTATAATTCATGACATGTTTCATAACTCATTCATAGTAAAGTCTCAAATTAAAATATTATTATGGAAATTAAAAATATATAAATGGTAGAATATAATTAATTATGGAATTGGGACGTGTTTCACGATTTAATTTAATAAAATAATTAGAAGAAAATTATAAAAATTAAAATATAAAACTAGATCTGTTCAATCAATTTTTTCGATTTTGGCTGGTTTAACCAGTTTTGATCGATTTTTTCCAGTTGAACCGTAAACACAATTTTCAGTGGGTTTGGTCAGTTCACGATTCAACCGATTTTAAAAAACAGTGCATAATATATTCCAAACTGAGAAAAAAAAAAGAAAAAAAAGGTAAAATTGAGGATTTTTTCCCAAAAAAAAAATAGAGTAATTAAATAAAAGAGCAAGTTCTTGGGTGTACAAGGGTACACTATATATATTTGAATTTATGTGCTAATTTCAGTTTAATTGTGACATTTCATCCTTACAATTTTTTTCCTTTTTTTTGTGGCATTCGATCGAGTAGCTTCATTCGATAGGCTCCGACAATATCATTGTTAGTGGAACGATGATGTGGTACACTCATCGTTGTCAGTTAGGACATTATCGATTTTTTTCTTATTAGAACAACAATCTCTTCTCACAACATTTGATTGAGCCGTTTCATTCGAGAGGCTTTGACAATTTCTTTGTGCTGATCAACAATGTGTGCTCTCAGTCGATTAGAATATTTGTTGGATTGGCGAACTAATACAATTAGTATATGAATAATCGCCAAGGTTTGGCAGGTCGTCAGGACCCACCCAGATCCTTAAAGGTGCGGAGCTCGCCCACATGGGGATAACTTACCTGCGTAGCTCGCCCAAAAGGGCTCATCTCTGTCATCCTAGAGCTCGCCCAGAGCTCTCCTTGTATCCCCAGGAAGGTCTCGCCGAGTTCCATCATCGCATAACGTCCGTAAGCCACACAAGGCATTGGAGCTCACCCCAGAGCTCGCCCAAACCACTGAAGCCTATCTCTGAGCTCGCCGACGAGCTCGCCTATTAGCCGAATAGGACCCCGATGGTGCGCTCTTTTTCCCTCCGTCCGGTTTATCCACAAGGGTGGTTTACGGCGAGGTTTTTAATGAGGCCCATCTAGTCTTAGGCATAGTAGTAGGACGAGGCATGATAAAGGAAGCAGTGTGAGAGACCAAGACGAGGGTAAGGAACCCTCTTCAACACCGGAAGCCACATAGGCTCGTAAGGTGCCGTCTCACACTCACACACCTATAAATAAGACCTCTCTTGTACTATTCACACAATTCTGAAAATCAATACAGTGCCCATTACAATATTTCTCTCTCTAAACTCTCTACTCTCCCTCCTCATATTATATCCAAGAACACAAATTCTTGGATTATTGTTTGATAGAATTAACACGTTATAACTAGCCACATAACAAACACGATTAACAAATTCTATCAACAATTTGGCGCTAGAGGAAGGGCGATTCGAACCTGAAAAATTAAAAATCTCAAGAACGAAAAAATTTAGGGTTTGTTGAAGATTTGAAGATTTGAAGATGTTCTTGATAAAACTCAAGAACATTTGAAGATACACATACATCTTCATCCCTTGAACGAAGAACCCAGATTTCCGGACAAAAACCCAAACTATCGGATTTTGCAAAATCTGCCCAGAACAAGTTTTCAAACGCGCGCGTGCACACGAATAAACCGAATTTCGGATAATTCGTCAACACGCGAGGCTAGACGAAAACTTGCACAGCTCCACCTAAGCTGGACGACCACCACTCCGGTAATCTCCACCACCCCGGTGACCTTCAGCGAGCTACCCTCCCCCCCCAAAAACCCAAAAATGGCTAACACTCGAGCCGCCAAGGGACAGGCCTCCGCAGCTGCGGGAAGGTCTAAAGGGGGTGATCAAAACCAGGCCGAGGTGAAGACCTCACAACCACTTCCCCAGAGGAGCACCGCAGCTCCGCGACCTCCGCGAGTTGCGGTGACCCAGGAGGACTTGGCCCCCGCTCTGAGAGACCTGGTCAGCAATCCTGACGAGCTCCAACGCACCATCGCGACCTTACAAAGGTTGCAGCAGTGACAGCAGGACGAGCTCGCCCTAGTGCCCAGGCGAGCTCCAGCTGTCGAAACCCGGGAGCAGACCAGGCCCACTCAGGGCACCCAAACCAGGGGGGACTACAGCGTACTCCCCAACGAGCAGGAGGCGAGCTCGGCACAGGCTCGCCAGCACAGGGAGAGAACCGGCAAGGCCAAAATGGTGGAGGAGGGTCCTGCTCCCTGCACTGGAAGGGAGTCGGCCTACACCGGGGCATCTGGCACCCACCAATCTCAAAGGAGGGAAGTCCTCCAAGGCTGCCTGGGCCCGAGGTACGAAGAGAATGAGCGTACGGCGGCCCCAGCTACGTCCCATGGGGACTCCGACCAACAGCCACGCAGATCAGCCCACGAAAGGCTGAGGAGGCCCGCCACTGACCGGTTAGGCCCCCACGGCGGACGCCAATTCCAGCCGCCACTGAGAGGTCACCCCAGAGTGAGGCACCTCGGGGACGTGCGTCCGCGAGACGCACGACCTTTGAGCACCCTCCGCCGGAGGTGACCCGAGATGATGAGCTGGCCTCACTGAAAAAGGCCGTTGAAATGCTACAAGCACAAGTAGCAGCCAAGTCTGGCGGACCTGATGCCACGACTCTCCCCACCTCTCCGTTGGCACCCGCCATCCTCCGCGCACCGGTCCAGAAGAAAATTCAATTCCCGGTGATGTCCGCATACGAAGGCGAATCGGACCCAAAAGTCCACCTGGCCAAGTACGTGGATTTCATGATTTCGGTCGGCGCCACCGACTCCACCCAGTGCCGAAACTTCCCACTGACCCTAGGGGACCGAGCTCATCGCTGGTTCTCTTCACTCGCCCCGGGGTCAATCTGCTCATTTGGCCAACTCTCGCGGGAGTTCCTGGCCCACTTCTCTGGGTTCGGGTCCTATCTTACCCAGAAGCACCGACTCACCAACATCCATCAAGGCGAGAGCGAGACCGACCAGCAGTACCTGGAAAGGTTCGACAAAATTCTGCTGGAAGGCGAGCCGGTAAGCGAGGATACCAAGGTCATCGCAGTGATGGCCGGACTCAGAAGGGGCACCGACCTCTGGAAGGAGATGCACCTCGCATGTCCCAACACTTACAGCGAATTCCGCCACAAGGCGGGGGTGTTCACTGCTATGCAGGAGGCACTACTGAAAGAAGTTAGTGCCCACGAGGAAAGGAAGCCCTACGGGAAGAAGTCCGGGGGCACCTACAAAGCTCCCCGGAACTTAAAGGCCTTTGGCGAGGGAGACGAGCTCAAAGAAAAGCTTAATCAGGTCCTCACTGTCTCTGTTGACCACGTCTTCACTGCCGTCAAAGGCAAGGCCATGCTGGAGGAGCCAAGGCGGATCCGCCAGGACCGCACGAAGCTCAATCCCAACAAATTTTGTGCCTACCATCAGGCCATCGGCCACTTCACCAGCGAGTGCCGAGACCTCCTAAAGCAACTCTGGAAATTTTACGAGGAGGGGAAATTGGCCGAGTTCGTGAAGAAGGCCCCAGCTAAGAGACCGAGGTTCGAGAGGAGGGCTACCTCCGATGACGAGGAAGAGGAAGCAGACCAACCCGGTCCTCATAACAGACGGAGGGCACCTCCCCAACCTCAGCAAAACATGGAGCCTGCTCGGGAACTCTTAGTTCTCGAGGAGGAGATCGGAGCCGCCGGAGGTCTCCAGGACGGGGGATCCTCCATATCCAGGAGAAAGAGGAAGGCCGAAATCCGGGCCATAAACCAAGTCCAGGAAGGCAGCTCCGGCCCCAGGTCCATCTCACAGTTTGCTGACGAGCTGACATTTTCTTCAGCGGACCTGGAGGGGGTACTGATGCCCCACAATGACTCGTTGGTGATAACCGCCAACATCATGAACGTCCGAGTTCACAGGCTACTTGTGGACACCGGCGCATTCACCAACATTCTCTTCAAATCCACCTTGGATGCCTTAGGTGATTTTGAGTCGTATCTGGAACCTAGCAATGCTAGGATAGTGGGGTTCGGAGAAGCTGTAACTGTCCCCCTAGGTAGTGTTAGGTTGAGCGTCCAGCTTGTATCGGCTGAGGACCCCGAAAGGAGACTGACTAGGCTCATAGATTTCCTAGTTGTCGACCAGCAGTCCTCCTACAACGGGTTCCTTGGTCGTCCGTTTATTAATGAATTCAAAGTGGCGTGTTCGACCTACTACTACTGTTTAAAATTCTCAACTCCAAAGGGTGCCAGAACTATAAAAGGTGACCAGAAAAAGGCCCGAGAGTGTTTACTCCAAATGAAAGATGGTCAGGTCAAAAAAGCAGTGACACGAGTCCAAGTCCTTGAGGAGGACGTACAGATTCCTACAGACGAGCCAAACATCCTAGACGTCATCTCGGTCGAAACTGAGATGATGGAGGTAGGCGATTTGTCATAAATCAACCAAGGCACTGGACTTGTGCAAGACACACAACCGACACCAATGGAGGACTCGGAAGAAACCCAAGTGTTGAGACCTGCGCAGAGGTCGGCACCTGCGCAGGGGCAGCAGCCTACTCCCATGGAGGTAGCTGATGAGGCCCAAGGTGGGGGACCTGCGGGAGGTCAAGAACCAACACCAATGGACGTTGACCCAACTCCCCAAGTCACCACACCATCCCAAGCTGACAGACCACCAAAGGTGTTCACAGCCGACGAGCTCGCCCAAGCTGAAAGCCAACCCGATGACCTCGAACCGCGCATAGGCCACGAGCCTGCGCAGATGTCACAAGGGGAGTGGGACGAGTTCATCAGCGACCCGAGGTGGAAAAGTCAAAAGAGAAAAGCAACCCCCATGGAAGAGTTGACGGCACTCCCGGTGGACCCGGAAAGGGACTTAGAACTTTTCATCGGTTCTGAGTTACCTGAACCGTACCGGTCGAGGATGGAACTTTTCTTGATGACCAACCTAGACGTGTTTACCTGGTCCCACGAAGACATGACGGGGATCCCGTTGGAACATGCTTGCCACAGACTTAACATAGATCCGACGAGGAGACCCGTACGCCAAAAGCGAAGAAAGTATGGACCAGATAAGTACGCAGCTCTAGCAGTTGAGGTGGAGAAGTTGTTAGACAACAAGCTCATCAAGGAAGCTTTGTGTCCGCAGTGGGTCGCGAACCCCATCCTGGTGAAGAAACACAATGGGACGTGGCGACTCTGCATTGACTTCACGGACCTGAACAAAGCATGCCCGAAGGACAACTTCCCACTACCTCACATTGACCAGTTGGTGGACAGCACCGCAGGCCATGAGATGATGACATTCATGGACGCTTTTGCGGGCTATCACCAAATAGCTCTACACCCAGATAACCAGGAACACACGGCGTTCTACACCAACAAGAACATGTATTGCTGGGAAAGGATGCCGTTCAGACTCATCAACGCCGGAGCTACCTACCAAAGATTGGTGAACAAAATATTTGACCAACACATTGGCGAATCCATGGAGGTGTACGTGGACGACATAGTTGTCAAGAGTTTGAGAAAGGAGGACCACCTGAAACAGACCTTCGACATACTGCGCCACTACAACATGAAGTTGAACCCCAAAAAGACCAGCTTCGGCGTACACTCTGGGAAGTTCCTGGGGCACCTAGTTAGCCAGTGGGGAATTGAGGTCAACCCAACACAGGTCCAATGCATAATCGAGATGGGGATACCCAATTCCGTCCAAAAAATTCAAAGACTAACTGGGTGCATGGCAGCCCTGAACAGATTCATCTCCAGGTCCGGAGAACGAAATCATCCATTTTTTGAGGCAATTAAAGCAAACACACGAAGGTACAAAGAGGCGGCCAAAGCCAAGAAGCTCCACCTCAAAAACCACTTCGTCTGGACAAATGAATGCCAACAAGCCTTCGAAGATATCAAAACATACCTGGCGGATACACAGGTTCTGTCGAAGCCAATACCTGGAGAGAAGCTGTATCTGTACCTAGCCGCATCGGAGGTGGCCATCAGCTCCGTCCTGGTCCGAGAAGAGGCGAAAACACACCTACCAGTGTACTACGTGAGCCAAGTCTTACATGAAGCTGAGTTGCGGTACACCCCAACGGAGAAGCTGGCTTATGCACTGGTGATGAGTGTTAGAAAATTGAGGCCTTACTTCTTTGACCACCCAGTAGAGGTGCTGACGACGTTCCCACCTCGTCAAATACTACAGCGCCCAGACACCGCCGGATGCCTGCTGAAATGGTCACTGAAGATCAGCCAATAAGGTATAACCTACGCACCCCGAACAGCGATCAAGGGACAAGCACTTGCCGACTTCATCGTCGAGCTAACTTTCCCACAAGATCCGACGAGGGCGCGTATAGCTCCGTGGCATCTCTACGTGGATGGATCATCAACTAGCATGGCAGCAGGCGCCGGCGTGGTCCTGATCAGCCCAGACAGACAAGTCTTCACCTCCGCGATTCGGTTCGACTTTCGAGCAACCAACAACGAGGCGGAGTATGAAGCGTTGATAGCAGGACTTCGGCTATCATTAGCTGTGGGGGCAACCAATCTTCAAGTTTTTGGAGATTTCCAGCTAATAATATCCCAAGTCCGGGGGGAATTTGAAGCAAAAGACCAACAGATGATAACCTACCAGAAGATAGACGCGCATCTGATCTCGATGTTTACACAAGTTTACATCAATCAAATACCGCGGCTAGAAAACACACAAGCAGATGCTCTAGCCCGGCTAGCTACTAGCAACGGCGAAGCCGAATTCACTGAGGTTGTGATCACCACACTGAAAAACCCCTCGACGTCCGATTACAAGATAAATCAAACCTCGAGTGGGGAGCAGGAGAATAGTGAAGATGGTGAAGATTGGTGCACTCCAATCCAAAAATACTTAGCAGACGGAACAACCCCCGTGGACACCTGGGAAGCTAGCCGGTTAGTAAAGCAAGCTGCCAGATATACGCTGCTGGATGGCCAACTCTATAAACGTGGATTCTCTCTACCCTTGCTCAAATGTCTAACTAGGAAGCAGGGGTCCGAAGTGTTGGAAGAAATTCACGAAGGGATTTGTGGGAGTCACGCTGGGGGGCAAGCATTGGCATATAAAACGATCAGACAGGGCTACTACTGGCCCATTCTTCGCAAAGATGCCATCAGCTTCGCTCGAAGGTGCCGAAAGTGCCAACTTTTCGCACCTAACATCCACTCCCCAGCCAACCAGCTTAAGTCAGTTTTCAGCCCATGGCCTTTCGAGAAATGGGGTATCGACTTGATCGGCCCATTTCCACCTGGTAGAGGCGGTGTAAAGTTTGCTGTCGTAGCAGTAGACTACTACACTAAGTGGGCTGAGGCCAAAGCTCTCACAACCATAACCCAAGAAAGGATGATCGGTTTCATTTGGAAAAACCTGATCTGCAGGTTTGGACTCCCGCAGTCGGTCATCACTGATAATGGAAGGCAGTTCGACGGACAGAAGTTGAGGGACTTCTGCAGTTCATGGAACATCAAGAAGCACTACTCAACTCCATATCACCCCCAGTCGAACGGCCAGGTCGAGGCGGTGAACAAAATCTTGAAACACATATTAAAGCTCCGCCTCGAGGAGAAGAAAGAAAACTGGGCAGACGAACTCCCGGAGGTCCTATGGTCTTATAGAACTTCCTATAGGGCCAGCACCGGGGAGACCCCGTTTGCCCTAGCCTTCGGGACCGAAGCCGTAGTCCCGGTTGAAGTCCAGAACAAGACTTGGAATGTGGTGGGATATGACGAAGAAAAGAATGATGAAGCCTTGGCAGTAGAAAAGGATCTGATCGAAGAGACCAGAGCTTCGTCAGAAATGAAGAACGCCACCTACAAGCGCAGAGCAGAAAAGTATTACAACTCTCAGGTCCGAGACCGAAAATTCAAGGTCGGAGACTTAGTGTTAAAAAAGAAATTGATGGCCCCACCAGGTGTATTCGGTTCAAACTGGGAAGGACCATTCCGGGTCACCGCAGCCTGCCCAAACGGTACCTATGATCTAGAAGACGCAGAAGGCAAAGCTTCGTCATACACCTGGAGCTCGGCACATCTAAAAAAGTTCTACCAATAGACTAGAATCTTGTAATAGACTAGTCGAAGGTTTGCGTCAGAAATGTAGATGGCAACCGATGTAAATTACGTTGCTGTAAAAATTCAGAAAAATTCCCAAGTGTTTGGACCTGTGCAGCTCCCCAACCAGGCGAGCTGCACCAGGTCGCCCACTGCTCCTGGTAGCCCGCCAAACCTAGCTCGCCCACATGCTCGAAAATCCCCAATGCGCAAGGACCAAGGTCCCAAGCGTTGTAATTAAATAGCTCGAAGGCAAAGGCCAAAGTGCCCAAGGTCGCGAAGGTACCCTTTTTAAAGGGTTGCTAAGCACCTACTGCCACAAGTAAGAAAAATTCGCGAAAAAGACAAAAACGTCTAAGGCAAGGTTCATGAAACCCAATGGCCCAACGCGAATCAATCGAAGTGCAGTTCGCTGCCCTAAGTGGCCTAAGATGAACGATTCGCAGCCCTAAGTGGCGTAAGACGAAGAATACGCACTCTAAAAATAGAGGTACAATTCGTAGTTGAAAGTGACGTAAAATGAACGATTCGCTTCTCAAAGTAGAATAAGACGAACAATTATGTACCAGGAAAATAAACGAGAACGAGCTATCTTAAAAATTATAACGTAAAAGCGCAAATACATAAAGGAAAAGAGTTGGACAAAAAATGCTCGACTTATATTCAAAAGATACTTAAGAAATTTTCAAGTAAAAAATATACTTGAAAAAATCATAAGTATGAGTAGTAGTGCTGGCCACAAAGGCCGACCAGCTGGCTGTCTTTGAACTACAAAAAGCTCCTTCTGGGCGAGCTGCATGTGCCCGGCGAGCTGAATCTACTTGAACGAAAAGTAAAGCTACAAAAATGAAGCTCCTTCTGGGCGAGCTCCGCAACCCGGCGACCTACTACAAGTTGGAAATTAAAAAAGTTAATCTACGAAAGCAAGAAAAAATCCTAAATCCCCGGAGCAGCGGGGACATCGGAAGGCACCTCGGGGGCGGCAGTAGGCACATCAGCGGCGACCTCGGCAGGGGCAACGGCGACCTGGGAAGCTGGAATGGCGAGCTCAGCCTCGGAAGTGATATTACCAGTCAGCCCGCTGGCATCAAACTCGCCCAAGTTTAGCATAACATCCCCACAGGCCTCCTGCAGTTGCTCGACAGTGAGGGGAACGCGATCTCCCTCGCGAGCAACCTCCTCTGCCTCACCAAGGTTCAGCTCCGGCACCTCGACTGTCTTGATGATTCGAAAGCGGTCCGGTACAAAGTCGAGAGGAAAACTGAGCTCAGGTAGGTCGCCGATATCCAGCTCGGTGCCATCGGGAAAGGGAACTCGGTCCAGGCATGCCTTGAAGTCGCCCACGACCGCCTCTACCTCGTCGTCCCTATGAGCTCGAGCCCACCAGAGAGTCCGCAGAACCTCAGCATCACATTGAACACATCCTCTGTCAGAGGCCTCGGCCTTCACGGCTGCCAGGTCCGGCGAGGAGGAGGCAACACTCCGCAGCTCGGTGACCTCATTCGCCTTCGCCTCTAGCTCGCCCCTTAGCCTCTCGCATTCGGCGTTGGAGCTCTTTACCAGACCCCGCTGCAGTGCGAGGTCTTTCTTCGTGATCCCGTGGCTGCCGACCTCCTGGGCGAGCTGGGCGGTGAGCTCCTCTTCCTTAGCCCTTATCCTTGCCTCCGTCTCCTGCTCGAGCTGGGCGAGCCGGCGTTGGACGGTCTCAAGCTGCTGGAGGGCACTTTGCTCGGCGGTCAGCGATGCCTCGGCCCGTTCCTCGGCGAGCTGCGCCTATTTCTTCTCTTTGTCAGCAGAGTCCGCCAACGCCAGCATCCGCTTGTTCCTATCGGAGCGACCCGCCTCCAACTCGACAACCTGCTCGAGGGCCTTTTGATTGGCAAGCACCAATCTACTCGCATAGTGGCCCGAGAGAAGGAGGATCTCCCTCAGGTCCTGACTGTTGATACCCGCCACCAACGGGGTCATCCAATGCCTAGGCATCTCGCTCACAGCATCCCGGGCTATGCCCGGAGGGAGATTCCGCATCGAAGTGAGAGAGTGAGATTGCTCAAAGGCATGCAGAACCTCGTGGCGGTTTGGGAAGGCGATTGGAGCATAACTGCGAGATCGAAACAGATGGAAAATGTTAGAAGGCGAAGGGGGCGAACTCCGGATGGGCGTGGCCGCCAGCGGGGCGATAGATTGGGCAGAGCCCCCCTGTCCTGACCTCGCTGAGGTCCTCTCAGCCCGGTCGGACTCCTCGTCAACCAGGCCGGTGTATCTCGTTCTCTTGCGAGCTGGGGGATCCTCCTCGCCAGCTTGGGATCCACCACCACCTTGGGCCCCCCTCTTTCCTCGACCTCGCTCGGAGGGGGCAACAGCTCGTCCTCCACCTCGCCTGGCCCGGGTGACCTCTGATGCCTTGGACTTTTCAGGAGCCTTGGCTTTCTCCTTTTGGGCCCCCGATCCACCTGCCTCGCCCTTTTTGGAGGCGAGCTCTGCCTTCTTGCTCGCCTCCAGCGCGAGCACAGACGGTGGTGCAAGTCTGTTGGGGCGAGGTGGGCCCATCTCGAATCGCTCTTTCACGAGTTGATAGACCTCAGGGACCTCGGCGATCGGGATGGCAACGAAGCTACCACCTGCACAAAAATTACAAGTATCAGCATGGTGGGCGAGCTAACCCCCCATAGGCGAGCTGCAAAGAGTTGGACCTGGGAGCTCGGGACCTTGGATGTCAAGGTGGTGCGGTAATATAAGGAGCCCGGCGAGCCGCAGGCAATGGTGCGCGCATAAATGGGTGACCTGTCTGTCCTTCTCGCTTCTCAAACAGCAGATGGCGCGCACCACATCAAACTGCTCCGACACTCTAGGCCTACCCCGGCTGGATTTGTGTCGCTTCGGAACTGCAAAAGGAAAGAAAATTAGAATTAGTATATCTAATTCAACCCACGCACACCGAAATATGCGACCTACTGCTGGCTTCCCCATATCCCTCTGGAGTGGGAATACGATCACCCCGTCCATGATACGTGTTGGAGGCTCGCCAGTCGCCGCCTACGAAGAAAAACTGCTTCTTCCATTCACGGACTTTATTGGGCAGGTCCCCAAGAAATTTCTCCCCTGGACGAGCTTTCAGGTAATAATACCCCGCGCCATCCTGCGCCCGCTTGGTCACGGCGAAGAGCTCGCCCAGGTCCGCCGAGGTCGTCGCGTTCTCATAACCCTCCAATCCAAAAACAGACAGGGCGGCGAGGAGGTTGCTCCATGCATTCGGTGTGAGCTGGGTGATGGCCAGATTATTGTCAGCAAGATATTGGCCAATGATCGGGTGCAGCGGCAAAGTAAGCCCGGCCCTCAGGACATCTATGTTCAAAGCGGTCATCCCCTCAGGAGGTGCGTCGGCCCGCTCATCCTTCCTCGGGGCATACATAAAAATGTCCATTGGGATGCGATACTCCCTGCGTATAATAGGAAGGTCACATTCATCAATAAGGCTCACCACCTCGCTAGCCTTGTACTCGGAAGAGACGACTTCTTCCAGGTCGGCGGGGTCGGTGCGAGGTGCCCGATTCGGACAGGGGAAGCTCGCCGCGTACTCGGCGACATACTCATTCCAATCGAATGGGTGAGCCACCTGGGCGGGGACCTGGTACTCAACCAGTTGAGGTTCCGGAAAACCGATGCGGCGGAACCATTCGAGCGTGACCTCCTCCAGCTCGCCATCTTCCTCACCGACCTCGGCAGCGCCCTCCTCAACCTCCTCGGGCCCTTCGTTGCCACTGGCAACTCTTTCTTCTTGGGCGACCTCGCCACCTTCCTCCCACACCTCGCGGTATACAGAACTGGAGGCTCCTTCCTCCGGATCGCTACGTAGCTCGCCGGAGACCTGGCGAGCTACCGTGATCGCCTCGGAGCTGGAGCCGATCTCCACATACAAAACCCGAGGTGGCTCATCCTCAATTATTGGCCGTTTATCAGGATTCCGGTCCGAAAGAGTCCTACTCGAGGAATGTGTCGACATGGTCTCAGGGAAGTTCAAGAGTTTCTTAATCCAAAATCCAATAATCCAAGAGTCAGGGAAATGCAAAGTTTCTCGGTGCAACCCACGGTCCAAAATCCCGTAATCCCGAAGAAACAACAGAAAAATCAAATAGAAGATAGAAGAGAAGGGAAAAGAAACCGAATCCTACCTTGAAGAGCCTTCGAAAATCCGTCGAGCACAAGAAAAATCGGTCGTAGGGAAAGCTCTGAGAATTCGAAATGCAAAAAGTGAGGAAATGAA
Organism: Prunella vulgaris; assembly: GCA_026898435.1. Classification (NCBI taxonomy): domain Eukaryota; kingdom Viridiplantae; phylum Streptophyta; class Magnoliopsida; order Lamiales; family Lamiaceae; genus Prunella; species Prunella vulgaris. The sequence continues at coordinate 14,103 of JAPKLY010000353.1, read as the reverse complement.
TCCATTTCCCCCTATTTATAGACGTCGGGGCGAGGTGCGATATTCACAGAATACAGGGACCTGTTTGCAAGAAATTTGAAAGTTGGTATGATTGTGGGCGGGAACCGAGGTCTCAAAAGGCGTGCATGACCCCTGGATTCCCGCACCACGACGACCTAGAATAACCGCCTTCACCGAGCTCGCCGGTTAGCTCAGCGATAGCCCAGAGATAGTTCGCCGAATTTCAAGTTCTCCAGCTCGCCTGCGCATTTGACGAGGTCATGACACATGCGAGCTGGGGGGCAAATGTTGGATTGGCGAACTAATACAATTAGTATATGAATAATCGCCAAGGTTTGGCAGGTCGTCAGGACCCACCCAGATCCTTAAAGGTGTGGAGCTCGCCCACATGGGGATAACTTACCTGCGTAGCTCGCCCAAAAGGGCTCATCTCTGTCATCCTAGAGCTCGCCCAGAGCTCGCCTTGTATCCCCAGGAAGGTCTCGCCGAGTTCCATCATCGCATAACGTCCGTAAGCCACACAAGGCATTGGAGCTCGCCCCAGAGCTCGCCCAAACCACTGAAGCCTATCTCCGAGCTCGCCTATTAGCCGAATAGGACCCCGATGGTGCGCTCTTTTTCCCTCCGTCCGGTTTATCCACAAGGGTGGTTTACGGCGAGGTTTTTAATGAGGCCCATCTAGTCTTAGGCATAGTAGTAGGACGAGGCATGATAAAGGAAGCAGTGTGAGAGACCAAGACGAGGGTAAGGAACCCTCGTCAACACCGGAAGCCACATAGGCTCGTAAGGTGCCGTCTCACACTCACACACCTATAAATAAGACCTCTCTTGTACTATTCACACAATTCTGAAAATCAATACAGTGCCCATTACAATATTTCTCTCTCTAAACTCTCCCTCCTCATATTATATCCAAGAACACAAATTCTTGGATTATTGTTTGATAGAATTAACACGTTATAACTAGCCACATAACAAACACGATTAACAAATTCTATCAACAATATTGTCTATTTTTTTCGAAACTTAAATGAATTGTCTTGTAAAATTAATTAAAATATGGGAAAATTTTAGGTACCGAAATTCTTAATCGTACCCCCAAATTTTTTCTGAATCCTCAATACTTTCTTATCTCTTTCACACTTCGAATGTATATAATTTAACTTGTTTTATATAAATAAACTTCAAACATTAATATTTTCTCACATGCTTCAACAATCTTATTGCGTTAACCGGGCCATGACGACTAAATTATGACTGAACTTGGTGATATAGTAAGTTGTCTACGTACCTCTTTAAAAAGGATTAAGCCAAAACATAATTCAAATGGTAACATGATTTGATTTTGGGGTGAGGGTAAGGGTGAGGGTGGGGGTGGGGGAAGTCTTACATAGTTTAACCTCATGCGAGTCAGGAGAGACTATTCTTTAACTACTATAGATAAAATAGAAAATTTGATATTTAACCACTTAAAGAGCCTCTAATGGGGTAAGTTAATAAGTTAACCACATTTAATTACCTTTGGTGGTTGTCGTACACACTTTATCCTCGCACGGACATGAAGCAATATGCAATTTAGCTTGTGCATCATGGAACTTTGGATTCAAAGACTTGAGATAGTTTATGCTCGTATCTAGGAGTATTCAACTTAAAAAATTTGAGATAGTTTATTCTCATATAATGGAGTCTTAATCTGAAAATTTGAGATAGTTTATGCTGGTATTAAGGAGCCTTAATTTGAAACATTGAGATAATTTATGCTCATATCAAGAAGCATCAGACTTGAATTGCTCGATTCAAGAGTCTCTGATAGTTTAATCTATTGTCAAGGAGAATTGAATGGAGGAACTTTAAATAATTTTTGTTCGTATCAAGGAGCATTTATTTGAATGAATTGATTTGAGAATTTCAGATAGTTTACCCTCTTGTCAAGAAAACTTGATTTATGAGACTTTAGATAGTTTTTACTCGTATCAATGAGCATTTATTTGAATGACTCGATTTGAGAGTCTCAGACAATTTAGTCTCTTGTCAAGGAGATTTAATTTTTGAGACTTTAGATAGTTTTCACTCATATCAAGGTGCATTTATTCGAATAACTCAATTTGAGAGTCTTAGACAGTTTAGTCTCTTGTCAAGGAGATTTAATTTATGAGATTTTAGATAGTTTTCACTCATATCAAGGTGCATTTATTTGAATGACTCGATTTGAGAGTCTCAGATAGTTTAATCTCTTGTCAAAGAGATTTGATTTGATGAACTCTTTGAGAGTTTTAGAAAGTTTAGTCTCGTATCAAGAAGATTCATTTTGGATGAGTTCATTTTAGAGTCTTAGAAAGTTTAGTCTTGTATCAAGGGGATTCAATTGTAAAGACTTTATATAATTTTTTCTCATATCAAGAAGCTTTTATTTGAATGATTCGATTTGAGAGTCTCAAACAGTTTAATCTTTTATCAAGGAGATTTGATTTGAGAGACTTTAGATAGTTTTTGCTTATATCAAAGAGATTTTCATATAGTTTATGCTCATATCAAAGAGCTTTTCATATAGTTTGTGCTTGTATCAATGAGTTTTGGTTTATAAGACTTTAAATTATTTTCGCTAGTCTCAAGGAGCAATTATTTGAGTGACTCGATTTGAAAGTCTCAAACAATTTAATATAATAACACAAAAAGAGATTACAATTTGATTTATTTTGGATCTACCAAAATTTTTAGGTATTACTATCTGTAAATTTGCTCCACCGATTCTTCTTTTCAGACCTTAATTTGGGACTTAGTGGAATTTTGGATATTTTGCACTTTTGGTCTTAAAAGATCTTTTAATTTAGACTTATAACATTAATCTGAGGGCATCAAGTCTTATTTCTAATTAAACATTATTATTTCAAGGCTTTTGATGAAATCCTTCGATGAAGAGCACTGTTGAATTTGATGAACCTTCGCTAAAGACCTTCAAGAATAACGTTGATCGGAAAGATTTTGCACCTTGATCTTGGATCAAACGCTAATACTCATTGATTTGCACGAAGAACACCTTTGAAGTTGTGACGAACGTCTTTGAAGCTTCGAAGAATATCGACTTGCTAATGTGTGATGTGTGTCAAATGATTAGAATGAGACCCCTATTAATAAGTGTAGAATTTTAGATTTACGGGCCAAATTTAGTGAATCAGAAGATTTAATTTATTCGAAAAGATTTAGTTTGATGTAGAATATTAGACCAGATTCAATAAACCGGACAAGATTCGTAGTTATCCAAAATTGAGCCCCGTTTAGTAGGTCTGAAAAGGGTAAGAAATAAATCATTTCAACTCATTCATGATGTTTGGTAGGACAGTATTGATTTTTGAATTACCCGAGAAAAGAATCAGTCAGAAAATTATTTCATGAAATTTACAATAACTTTTCAACAAAAGGATCTTAAACTCTCCCTTCGATACATTTTCTTGAACACTATCTTAGCTTCTTTTGTCAAAAATACCCCTTTTCTTCATAATGGTTGGTCCCACAATTCTCACAACTAAGAATGGCGGCGATCTCCGCATCGGTGGCTCGATCTCCTCCCAGATCGGCAGCGTGGCAACCTCCATCTTCTCTCCAGACAAGATGTAGGTAGATTTTTATAGAGTTTCAATCTAAATCAGCGGCAAAAGGGTTTTGGGTGCAAAATAGTACAGCTTGTTCGGAGATAAAGTCATTGATACACTTGTGGTGGTTTTGTTTGAAACTAACAGCAACAAATTCGCAAAAATTGGGCGGTTTGCAGAGAGAGAATCAGAGAGAGACGAAGAGGGAAAAGGTAGTTTTTATTGAATAGTAAAAAATGGTACATTATTGGGTGGTTCAGGGTGAATCTCGGGTATTTATACATACTCGACCCTGCTAAAAATATAAGAATCGCTAACGCGATTTCACAAAAAAAAATAAAAATGGACAACAACAAAATAAAATCCTATCTAAACACACAGGTAATTAGTAACAATTCCCCCTCCTTAAGAGCTTGCTTGTCCTCAAGCAAATAAATGGGGATACCTCTGCAATGTTTGTTCATAATCTTCCCAGTGGCTTCAGCTTCGGGCAAATGTGCCCATTTGATCAAAACTTCGGTAGCAGCGGCATTACCACGTTTGACCATCCGACGAGCAAGCAATTTGACTGGAAATAACATCACACGACCTTATTCACCAAAATCAGGTAATTCAAAACTCACATTTTCATTCGCCCCCACTCATTTCTTTAGTAGAGAAACGTGAAATGTGTTGTGGATTCTAGCTGTTGTTGGTAGAGCCAATGTATATGCAACCTTCCCCACATTCTTGATGATTCGAAATGGCCTTGCATATTTTGGACATAATTTCCACATAGGGCTCTTATGAATTGTAAGCTGCCGATATGGCTTGAGCTTTAAGTACACCCAATCTCCCAGATCGAACTCTCGCTTAGTTCTGTTTCGATTTGCAAATATAGACACTCGATCTCTAGCCTTTTGTAATAGGAGTTTTAGTTGTTGGGTGATATGTTGCTTTTCAGCGATTGTTTTTGCAACTCCTTGCACTGAGCATTGCAAGTGTGGTCCAAAAGCCAACATAGCAGGTTTATAACCATATAATGCCTCAAAGGGAGTAATCTTGAGTGTAGTATGATAGTTAGTATTGTACCAATATTCGGCCAATGGCAACCAACTTGCCCATTGCTTGGGACTTTGTCCACACATACACCTTAAGTACCCCTCTAAGCATTGATTCACACGCTCTGTCTGCCCATCAGTTTGTGGATGGTAGGCAGTGCTGATAAGCTGTTGCAGCCCTATTAATTTGAACAATTGGCACCAGAAACTACTTGTAAAATTTTTATCCTGATCGGAAACAATTGTTGCTGGGAGCCCATGCAGTTTGTATATAGAATCTAGGAATATCTGTGCCAATTGTGAGGCTGAATAAGGGTGTGAAATGGGTATAAAATGACTATACATAGTCATTCTATCAACAATTACCCAAATGGTATCGAACCCTTGAGATTTCGGTAGCTGCTCTATAAAGTCCATAGTGATATCACTCCAAGCTTGAGTAGGAATTGGAAGTGGCTGTAACAAACCAGGAGATTGTAGAAGTTCATGTTTGCAAAGTTGACAAATGTGACATTGTGAGACGAACTTATGCACGTCCTCTTTCATACTTGGCCACCAAAACACCATTTTCAGTCTGCCAAGAGTTACTGCTTCACCTGAATGTCCTCCCATAGTTGAAGTATGTATGAACTCTATCACTTTTTGTCTAAGAGCAGCCTGAGTACCAATATAAATCTTTCCTTCGTACCTCACTAGTCCAGAAAAATAGTTGTAATATAACATATTAAATGGATAAGTAAGGCACTCCGTAACAACCTGCGGAACCAAATCATCCCCAACATAACTTTCTTGGAACTCTTCTAACCAAGCTGGTTTGAGTATGGTCATGACTGACATTGTAGGATTAGAATCAACTTTTTTCTCTTCTTTTCTTGATAAAGCATTCGCGATAATATTCTCTTTTCATTTTCTATACTCAATCACATAATCATACCCTAGTAATTTGGTGAGATACTTATGTTGTAAAGGTGTGGAAATCTTTTGCTCAAGCAAGTACTTCAAACTTTGCTGATCTGTCTTGATCGTAAAAGTGGCATGCAGTAGGTAATTCCTCCACTTATCCACAACCTAAATAATTGCCAAGAATTCTTTTTCGTATATTGAAAGACCCAAATTTTTTATTCCTAAAGCTTTACTTATAAAAGCTAAAGGATGACCATCCTGGACCAATACAGCCCCTATCCCAGAATAACAAGCATCAGCCTCAACAATAAACCTTTTAGAAAAATCTGGTAAACTCAAGATTGGAGAAGCCACCATTACTTCTTTGAGTTTGATAAAAGCCCCCTCAGATTTCTCATCCCAAATGAATAGGCCTTTCTTAGTAAGATCAGTGAGAGGTTTAGGAATAATTCAATAATGAACTTTCTGTAATACCCAGTGAGTCCAAGAAAACCCCTCAAAGCTTTAACGGTCACGGGTACCGGCCAATCCTTCATCACTCTAATTTTCTCAGGATCAGCACTTACTCCATGTTCAGAGATGATGTGTCCTAGGTATTCCACTTGTTTCATACCAAAAACACATTTAGAAGTCTTTGCCCACAACTGATTATCTTGCAGCAACTGAAATACCATCCTTAAATGTTTTTTATGCTCATCCATACTTGTGCTGTATATGAGTATATCATCAAAAATGACAACTATGAAATCTCTTAGATAGGGTGCAAATACCATGTTCATGATTGCTTGAAAAGTTGCTAGGGCATTGGTAAGCCCAAATGGCATTACAATGAACTCATATAGGCCTGAAATGGTGACAAATGCTGTCTTAGGAATGTCCTCTGGAGATACCCTAATCTGATGATATCTAGCTCTCAAGTCAATTTTTGAAAACAATTTAGCTTTCCCCAATTCATCCAACAAGTCATCAATTAGGGGTATATGATAGCTATCCTTCACTGTGATTGAGTTTAATTTTCTGTAGTCCACACAAAACCTCCAAGTTCCATCCTTCTTTTTAACTAATAAAACAGGAGAAGAGTATGGGCTGTTGCTAGGCTGGACTACTCCACTTTCAAGCATTTCTTGCACCAATTTTTCAATTTCTTACCTCTGAATGTATGAATACCTATAAGGATGTTGCTTAATAGGACGCATCCCTGTTTTGATATGAATCTTATGATCCATAGCTTTTTGCGGTGGTAGTGATGTTGGAATCTGGAAGACAGCTTCAAATTCATTAAGTAAGGGTTTAATCTCAGGTTCAGCATCACATTTATCAACTTAGAGTTACCCTTCAGGATACAAATGTACCCCTCCTCCTCGCACTATTTTTTCCTCACCATTTTTTTCAATTGTTTCCCTATAATCATGGTAACTTTGACATCATCTCCACTCCCTTGCAATGTTACTGTTTTCCCTTTCATATGAAAATCAGCTCTGTGCTTTCTGAAATCCAATGTCACTGGTCCTAGTTGACTCATCAAATCAACTCCCAAGACCATATCACAGCCTCCCAACTGTAAAATTCTAATAGGAGTACTAAATTTGTGATTTCCCATTTCCCACTCTAAATTTGAACGTTTGGAGTTGCATTCTTCTTTGCTCCCATTAGCAATTGTTACTAGCAACGGATTAGTTGGTTCGATATCACACCCCAACCTCTTTGTTGTGTTAGGATCAATGAAACTATGAGTACTACCAGAGTCGATCAAGATGGATATAAGATGGTTACCTGTTGGGACAATCTGAGTGTTTTGATTAGATCCCAAAACCCCTTGATGAATTTGCCTAAGTATAGTTCATCAGGATGATAGGCTCAGGATAGATAGGCTAGAATAGATTTTTCTATTCACAGGTATTCAGATCAGGGGGAACGTGTTGAAGATTGAAGACTGATGGTAACGTCCCTGAAGTCTAAAGTCTGAGGCATCTCCAACCCTGAAGGTATTGATCGTCCTGAAGATGGTCAACCTGAAGCTGCAACCTGGAAAACCTAGAAAGAGTCCTGAAGCTGTGTAGAAGCCATCCTGAAGAAGACCACTGATCCTGACAGAACTGAGTAAACTAAGCATGCTCAGGGAAGTCCCTATCAGTGAAGGCACAATGTAACCTTGATCAGGCTGAACGACCTTCTGATGTTCATAAGACCTGACTTGGGCCTAGTATCAGTTAACCTGATACTTGTAAGTCCTGAGGCCCAAAGGTTACACGTGCGAATGGAAGTCTGATGAAGCAGAAAGAATGTCAGAGTCTCCAACATAAGACAAACATTTATTCTGAGTAAAGAACGAGGGACTCAGAGTTATAAATGTACGAGGATCAGTAAAGTCAATGCCGACAAACTAGCCGTTGAACAAGCGACCAGTTAGAAGGTGACACGTATGTACGGAGACTGAGCACATTTAATGCTTCTCAGAGGTGCAGGCGGCGACTCAGAAACTTTGCCATACTAGGTATGGTCATTGTCAGACAAGGACAACCAGTACCTACCTAAAATAGGAGGGTTTGAAACGGATCTCCTCCAACGGATCTATTTCAAACCCCCCTATAAATACAGAAGGCCTTGCTCCCATTCAAGGCTAACAGGAAATTTCCAAGAGAAAGCTCTCAAGATTCCAAGCACTCAAAGCATACTTTGAACAACACTCTGAAACTTTAAATTTCCCTAGTGTTGTAGTAGGAATCTTTTCTGTATTTTGCTTAGAGTATTGATCCCATCCTTAGAACTGATTTGTTAGAGGGATCAATACATAATTGTTGGAAAACGTGAATACCAAACCCCTCAGGTTGTGAGTTGGTTGGTAGGAAGGACTGAGACTTGTAAAACGCCCAGGGGTCAGTTCCTAAGAGAGGAAGTTGGCTATTCGTGTCCCTTGGCACGTAAAACCCAAGTACCTATCCTCAGGGTTTGAGGATAGTTTCCTATTAAATCAGGTCGTGGACGTAGGAGTTGGTTATCTCCGAACCACGTTAAAAAGACCCTTGTGTGCTGATTTACTATTTGCTCAGGATCATAACTGTCATTCATATTAAACTGAAGCATACTTGCATTGTTTTGAAAACCATCAGGATTGATTCTTCATCCTGATCAGTAAAACTGTGCACCAGCCTTAACCACATTTTCACTAAGCAAACTGATAAGTTTTCAGAACTAAAACGAGTAAACACTTAAGGGCTCACATTCCGCACTAAACTGAGCTTACTGAGATAGTAGTCCAACTGACTAGCTTCTGAGCGGTCAGTAGGTTTGTTATCTCTACTGAGTTTCTGAGAGCACAACTCTGACTTAGCCTATTTGGTTCTTTGCTGATCCGTCCATGCTGCCCCTGAGGACCATCAGTTTAACTGAACATTTCAGGAGCTTCCTGACTAAGTCTGAAAGAGCATTTTCCTGAGATTTTTGGGAAAATCTGACATCAGTGTATTCCTCCCATACACTGATTTATACTCGTTTCGGGACCAACATTACCAACCTTTCCATTGACCTTATAGTATCTGGGTTTTGTATTCCAGAGAGGAAGTCCAGCTTCATGATCTCTCCCTGATCGCTGTCTCCTTCCTCCATCATTATCTCAATCTCTCTTTCTGATTCATCTTCTACCCATATTACAAAAGTCCTTTTACATTTGTGCCTAATACGATAAACTTCATCACAGTTAAAGCAAATATTCTGCTTTTTTCTTTCCTCCATTTCTGCTGGGGTTAGTCTCCTAGGAGGAGGTAGCTTATTTCCTCCATAGCTCTTGTCTTCTCCTTTATTTTGGGGACTGGTGTAGGGAGATTCATTTCTTCCTTTAAATTTTCTTTCTCCATTCTTATCAAGTGCTGACCATCCACTTTTGTAGCCTCTCTTTTGTTCTTTGTCTCTGTTGATAATCAGATGTTCTTGCTTGATTGCTAACTGGATCACAGTAGCTAACTTCTTCGGCGCCATAATCTGAATCATGTCACTTTTTTCACTCTTTAGACCACTACTGAAACTCTTGATAAAATAATGTTCAGTGAGATGAGGGTGAGAACTAGACATGAATGTTTTGAGTTCTTCAAATTCTCTTATATACTCCTTGACAGAGTTGATTTGTCTAAACTTGTTAAATTTTCCAATGAGATTATCATCCTCTGCATTTGTGAATCTCTCCAACACCATATCAGAGAATTCTTCCCATGATATGTCTTCCACTCCATCAACATAATCCAAGTACCAATTATCAACCTCTTCTTCCATGTTGAAAGCAGCTAACATGATTTTATCTTCGTCAGACATTGGATTAAAACAGAAGTATTTATAACACTTTTTTAACCAAGCTCTAGGTCTGTCACCCTTGAAAATAGGGAAATTCACCCTAGATTTCCTATAATTTCCCCTGTAGGAATTTGGCCGCTCATCATTAAAATAATGAGGATACCTAGGTGATGGATTCATGTCCTCTTCTTCATTCATATACTGATTAGATTGATATTTAGGTTCAAAGCAACTAAATGATTTATATTTTGAACCTTTAGGAGAGCGTTCTCCTCTGAAGTTGGACATGTGTGGGTGATTCCTTCCTCTTGGTCTAGCTCTGGCGGCAGGTCTACTAAATTTAGAACCCCCTGCCCCGTTCTGAACACCAAGTCCTTCATTAAAAGACATTCTCGGAGCTCGCACAGGCTTGGGTAGAAGTCCGGCTTCGTTTCGCCCGTTAGAATTGCTCATAGCTCCTCTATAGATGTTATCACCAACATCAACGGGCGACTTAACATTCTCGTTCTCAAAACTCATAGCCGGTGCTTTACCTTTGCCTGCGACATTAGCTCTGAATTTCCTCCTGGTTTCAAGCATATGTTGTTGAAAAATCTCGTAATCCTTAGCTTGCTTGTCGAAACGACGTATCAACTCTTCTTTGTTATTCGCTAGATCCTGTAACATATGTTGCTGATCTCGACGCAATAACTGTTGCTCCGATTTAACGTCGGAGAGTTGAGTTTCTAAATCCGAGAAATGCAATTCCAATGAACTAATTCTATCCGAATTGCTCACAATTTCCGTAACAATATGCGTAGCTTGAGGAAGAGGATATTTGGCTTTGAGGCCACTGAAACTAACAACAACAAATCTGCAGAAATTGGGCGGTTTGCAAAGAGAGAATCAGAGAGAGAAGAAGAAGGAAAAGGTAGTTTTTTATTGAATAGTAAAAAATGGTACATTAATTATTGGGTGGTTCAGGGTGAATCTCGGGTATTTATACATATCCGAACCTGCCGAAAATACAAGAATCGTTAACGCAATTTCACAAAACAAAAACGTACAACAAAATAGACAACAACAAAATAAAATCATATCTAAACACGCAGGTAATTCGTAACATTGATTTGGAAATTTTAATTTAAACTCCCATTCTGTATATCTTTGAGGTTGGTTCCACAATTCGCTCCACCTTCATGACGGTGTTGCCGGAGGAGCAAACCTTTGTTTCTTTTCTAACTTAGGGTTGCGGGAAAAAATTGCTTCAACAATTAATAAACTCCAAAGGAATTATTTATGCTCAGGTTAGATTTAATTATTATTATTTTTTTGTCTAAAGAAATTCAAATGCTTCTCACGTTCTTTGCAATGCTTTATGTTCATTTTGGGTTTCAAACAATTTTTTGTTCAATGGTTTCTCATATTTTATTTGATTGAAGAAATATAATTTGTATGTTTGCCTTTTAATTTTTGCAGTTTTTAGTGCTCTATGTCCATCTTTGAGATGCTTTGTGTTCATCTTTGAAATGCTTAGGTTGAAATTTTTGAGAAAGACGAATAGAAATTCTATAAATTCTTACTATTTTCCGAAGAATTACCCCTTCATTCTGTAGGAATTTGCCCTCTACGGGATGATACATTTTGTAAGGAAAATGTGTTTTATATATGAAATAGTGATATATGGGCAAATATGTGTATAGATTTGTGAGTGTACACATAAATCAATGTTTCCTCTTTTTAGTAGGGTGCAAATTCGTGTGGAACAGAGGGAGTTCCTTGTACTATCAAACAACTGAAACATATAACATGTAATCTATTATCCACTATCAAACACCATAAATACAATTCAACCTTAAATCTCTATCTAGATCTATTTTCTCATGAGACTTACCAAACGGTCCTGAAGAAATTATTTGTTTTTCATCTATGCTAATTTTTTTTCCTGAATCCTCGATCCTATTTTTTTTTTCTTGTTTGTTGGATTTTATTTTAATTCAGCATCTTTTAAATATTAATTGTTCATGTTTCTTATTACATTGAAAATTTTTGGATCAGAGAATTTTTTTGGTTTCATATTGAATCGAAGAGTTTTAAATCAGTGATTTTGCTGACTTCCCATTAGTTTCTAGGTATAGTGTACTAGAGATAATTATTTTTCAATTCTAGTAATTGAGTATATATTTTTGCCTCATAATTTGAGAGATTATTTATTTATGTCTGAATAGAGGATAATATTGTAACTTAACAAATATTTTGTGTATCTATTGTCATATATATATCTCATTCTTTTAAACATAAATTACCAGACTCTCAATTATGTTAACATACATTGTGTTTGTTTTTTTAAATAAAATTATTTATCCATTTAAAATATGTATATTTTAAATAAATATATAATTTTATCATCCAAATTAAATAAATTTACCAAACAGGACCTTAATCAGTCAATAATTAACTTAGGGTGTGTTTACTTTAAAGAATAAAATTATTTATCCATCCAAAATATGATGATAACATAAAAATGGTATAGTAAATAGTATTTACAATTGAGTATGTTTGGTTTAAAAGATAAAATTATCTATCCTGTCAAAACATGCACGTTTAATTTTGGCGAGATAGATAACTTTATCTTTTAAACCAAATGAGGAATGGAAATGAATTCTCTGATTATTACCAGGATTCTTTCCAATGAGTTTTAGAAAATTGATTTTAATATGAGTACCCTGAATTTTGTTCTCTTGATTTCATTTATAAAAGCAACATAACTATAATTACCACGAGTTTTAATTTGTGAATATTATAGGAAGAACTCAATTAAAATGGGATTAGATGATTCTATAAGCAATTAAGTGACCATTATTGACATGGATTAAGAGTAAGTTTGCTTTAAAATATAACATTATCTATCCGTTCAAAATATGCACATTTTTTACGGATAAATTTTATCCATTAAAATAAACACACTCTAAATTAATAATGACCTCTTAATTGCTTATAGAATTATCTAATCCCATTTTAATTGAGTTCTTCCTATAATATTCACAAATTAAAACCCATAGTAATTATAGTTATGTTGCTTTTATAAATGAAATCAAGAGAACAAATTCAGGTTACTCATATTAAAATCAATTTTCCAAAACTCATTGGAAAGAATCCTGTTAATAATCAGAGAATTCATTTCCATTCCTCATTTCATATAAAGTATTACCCATGAAGATCTCAATTGTAAATACTATTTACTATACCATTCTTATGTTATCATCACGTGCGTATATGGCATTGTCCATATACATTCGATGTGTATTGATATTATTAAAGAGTATGTAGTATGTGAAAATAGTTTATGATAAAACTTATTATGAAATTATTTTAAAGTAATAAATATTTGATTAAGTGTATTAAAATATTTATCAGGTGTATTAAAAGTTCAAGTCAATAAAATCTGTAACAATTATAACATAATATTGTTGACCCCAATTTTTGATACATCTGATGAGATTTTTGATACACATGATTAAACGTTTCATACTTTAAAACTAATTCCTGATAAACTTATCATGAACTATTTTCATACAAAATTTTGTCATTAAAGTAAGTATTGTGTGAAAATAGTTTATGATAAGTTTATCATGAAATTGCTTTAAAGTATCAAATATTTGGTCAAAGTGTATTAAAATATTTATCAAGTGTATCAAACGTTCAGGTCAATAAAATTTATAACAATTACTCCCTCTGTCCACCAAATTATTTCCCACTTTTCTTTTTTGTTTGTCCACAAAACTTTTTTCCATTTAATTATTTGGAAATAACTCATACTCACAATAAAAGTTTGGGCCCCACAATACTCTCATTTTCCCCTTACTTTATCTATCATTTCAATATAATACTACTTTTCATTAAATTCCGTACTAACTATAAAATGGGAAATAGTTTCATGGACGGAGGGGGAGTATAACATAATATCGTTTTATCCTAATTTTGATACACCTGATGAGATTTTTGATACACTTGATTAAATATCTGATACTCTAAAATTAATTCTTGATAAACTTATCATGAACCATTTTCATACTAAACTCTGTCATTATTAAAATATGTAATGAAAAATTCCAGAAAACATCTCCATAAATATCTAATGTCATGAGAAAGGAAACCTCACCAATACTTGTTCTAAAGAATTTCAACATATTTTATATTTTTTCAATTCTTGTGAAGATGGATGGAAATAATAATGGTTTGTATATGCCTCGTGAAACATGTGCAGTGTGCAAACATCTCCGTAAGAGGTGTCCTATAAACTGTCT
>JAPKLY010000352.1:328610-484550 GCA_026898435.1 Prunella vulgaris | reverse complement strand
CTGAGCTTGAAGGGTCTGAGCTAAAGTCAGAGACTTGCCTTCCAACAGCTTTTGTCTTGCAATCAAGGATGAAAATATCGCTATCGCAAGTAATATCGCAACCTTAAATTTACGGAAATATCGATGGATATATCGATATCGCATATCGATATCGCAAAAAAAATAGAAAAATAACGGAAATTTTATTAAAATTTTTGGAAATTTAATATGAAATTTTAGGGATTATTATAACATGTTATTATCCATATGTTTCATTTAAGATCACAAAAAAATTGACATGTTTAAAGCAAATAAATAGATAATGGACTATATAATCATTGTCTGGCATTAATTAATTAATAATATAATACATAAACAATAAAAGATGATTTGAATTACATGATACAATACATTTAGTACCAAAATGATGACCAATGAGGTTCAAATGTAGAAGATGGAATCCCATCTTTTTCCAAACAATATTGGTACCAACTCATTGCATTAGAATAATCCTGCATATAGTTATGCACATGTCATTCATATGTTTCTCTATCGCTTCCAACTGTTTCACCATAGATTGGATAGTGTGCACTAACCCAGTGAATTTGTTGATATGAAAATTGATGCTGAAACACATTTTGAGTATTCCAACCAAATTGTGAACTCGAATGTGTGTCAGAAGCATATGAATCTTGAGACATATCACTATGATCAGTGCCCAATAAAAAAAATATAATTATAAAAATAAAACCATGAAAGAATATACAATCACTAAAAAAAAAAAATCATTTGAAAATTGTATAAAAATATAAAAAAAGAAAAAATTGCGATTTTTTATGTAGTGCGATATTTTGCGATATATCTGCGATATTTCCCGATTTTCAATTAATTTTGTACTACGAGTGAACCGATATCGATATTTTACGATATTTTGCGATATATCCACGATACTTTGTAAAAAATACATTGTACCCCAATATCCATATCACATACTCAAAATTTGCGATATATCTGCGATATATCCGCGATATTTTGCGATATTTTCATCCTTGCTTGCAATATCCCCCTACTTCAGATACTCATCAATGTTATCCACCCTGGATGATACTATGGTAATATCATCCTTGTTTTTAGTGGTATAAGCCAGGTTGTAGTTCAGTTGGCTTTTCAATTCTGCAACCTCTGCCTTCAGTTGTTTGATCTCAGCTGAGTTCCTCTCTTCCCCCTTTTTAATCTCATCAACCTGCGAGGAAGAAGAGATGATAGAAGGGAGAATAGCAATCTTCTCCTCCATATGAGTTTGCAGCACCAGGACCTTGTTTGTCTCCTCAGTCTGGCTAGCCTTGAGCACATTGACCACCTCTATGTGCTTATCCATAACTAAATAAGCCTCTTGCAGACGATCATACTTATGTGCCCAGAGAGGTCCTATTGAGCATGAACTCATCCTTGGCTGAATTCAGGCTTGTCTTCAACTCCTTCAAGAATGACTCCTTGTGATCTTTGATTTTGGTAATTACATACTTCTCGATCAGATGAGGAGCCATGCTCCTCGTAGCATTGAGGATCTCTTGAACCTGAACCACTTGGGAGTCAAAAAACACCTCCATCTGTCTGAGCAAGTCTGGGGTGACCTCAAAGTCCTCTTCAGAAAGTCTGAAAGAATTTGACATCGGTGTAGAGCAGGAGGGAGTGGCTTCTGGGAAGTCAAAAGAGATGTCTTGGCTGATGAGAAGTTCTTTGGCCAGCTTGGCAACTCCTTCCTTGGTGGTCAGCTGAGAAGACCCCTTCACTCCAAGGGCGCACTTCAAAGCATTCTCCCACTCTCCAAGGGTGGTTTCACCAATTTCCTCAATCAAATTCAGCATGTCATTGATAGCTCCAAGCCAAGCCAAGCCCAGACCAGTCCCTCTGTGATCAAATCAGCAACATCCTGGTATTGCAGAAGGGTAGGTGGTGAGAGAGATGGCATGTGGCAAGGATGAAGAGTTGATGTAGATAGATATTAATTGTTATTATCAATAATGATAATTATTTTCGTGTTCCTCCAACAATGCGATTTGATTATCGTCTCAAGATATTAAGCAATGCTCGTACTGCAGATATTTTTGAAGTCAAACATCGATAGATTTTTAGTGTTATTGCTCCTCCTGGAATTGAGAGTGTCATCGTCTATATTCTCATGCTCAATACACGGATTCCTACAGATTCGAGGATGAATCTTTAAGCGGGGGAGAATGATGTAGATAGATATTAATTGTATTTAATTAATTAATATTATCATTTATATTTCATAGAGTTTAGGATTTTATTTAAGTTTTATTTAATTGTTATTGGGTCGGGCTTTTAGGGCTTTAATGCCTAAACCCTAGTCTAGTTTATTATAAATAGGAGTCTCATGAATAATGTAGAGAGTTGATTTGATGAATTAAAATTGAGAGTATTATCTATTTGTTTCGTGTTCTGCGCCTCCGTCTGCATCAAGAGTTCACTCTCAATCTTGCCCTTTGGGCGAAGATTGAAAAAGATGTTTGTACCCTATATTTTAATTTTTTAATCTTAATCGTATATCTTAATTTCTAATTTTTTTTATAAATTTTAATTCATTTTTACTTTTATATCAACTCTTTAATGTATTGAATATTAATTTTTTCTTAATTTTAGTTTAATTATTTTTTATTTTATCTCAAATTCATTATTATTTTCGTAATATTTATACATCTAATCATATTTTTTATTATTTATGTATCATATTATTTTTAGTATGTTTAAGTCATTACACTTACAAATATTATATGTGGATCTACTCATTACACTTACAAATATGTTTATATTATTCAAAAATCTTTTTGCAAATTATAATAATATGAGATAATTATTTCAGATCAATCATCTTTTGTTACTATCATGATCGACTATTTTTTCTTCTAAATTTTCTTTAACCACAACAAAAAAAAAAATTATGAAGTATTATGTCTTGATTTTATTTTTCTAATTCTCTCTTTTTTTAGTATCATTATAAGAGTGACTTTGTAATATAATTTTATTTTTTAATAATATTAAAATAATTTTATAAAATATTATATTCTTGATTTTCTTTCAACATACTAATGTAATAATAAAAATTTATAATTCAAAATTTTCTTGATTATCTTTAAATATAAAAAAACAAGTCTTTATTATTTTTTTATTTTCTTGAAATATGATAAACTAAATCTTATCTTTTTTTAAAAAAAATTCTGATCCTCATTTCAATTCTATAAACATGATGAATAAGAAGTTTTTTATTACAAAGTGTATTTAAGTTCTAAATGATTATTATTTCTAGAAGTTATTTTTTATTTCATTTATTTAATTAATTTTAAATTTAATTTGTACAATATTTAATCAAATCAATATAAAAAAAATTAAGTAAATCAAATAAAAATCAATTATCTTATAATTGAGTGTTTATTTAAAAAATTAACTAAATAACAAAAAATATATAATTTTTTCTCTTATACATGCAATTTTGTTTCATACCACGAAATTCACGGGTATATACGTACTATAGAATAGTATATTTATTTACACATTTTAAAAATATTGATATCAATTGGAACTTGTAATTGATATACTATAGTATATTTAATATCATTTTACCAATATTAATTAATATTCAAAATGGGCATATCATTTGAGAACAAAGCATGAGTATTTTTGGAAAAATTAGATACAATGTCGAATTTAATTTTATATTTTAGAAACAGTATATTTTATATGAAAATAGTTCATGATAAATTTATCATGAAATAATTTTAAAGTATTAAATATTTAATCAAGTGTATCAAAGTATTAATCAGGATTATCAAAAGTTAGAGTCAATAAAATCTACAACAATTATAACATAATATCATTAACTCAAAAATTTGAAATATCTTATGAAATTTTTAATACACCTATTAAATATTTAATACTTTAAAATTGATTAATGATAAGCTTATTATCAATCATATTCATACAAAACTTTATCTTTTAAAAAATATCAACAAATGTGATATTAAAAAAAAAATTGCCATTTAAAAGGTCACATTCACATAGAGATGAAATAATTGCGCGTAATTTTAAAAAAAAAATATTGAGCGATATTTTTACAATATAAATTTGAAAATAGAACTTTATCAAATTTTCCAGTATTTATTCCTTGTGAAATATCTTCATTTGTAGTTTAAAAGATAGTAAACTAAAAATTTTATGAACTAGAGAGATAAATTAGAATTAAAATTTTCATTATACTATATACAATGATGTTGCATTTTTGCATAACTATAGTTTAATTCTCTTCATTTATATCTAATTCTGAACTTTCCTTATTTTTAATTTACTTCATAATATACGACTAAGTTTTATCTTTTCGTGTCTAAAAAACAAAAAAAGAAATAATGTATAACATAATAAAAACAAATAAATAACTTAAATTTTCCATATTTGAAAACATTAGTTAATTTCCTTATTTATGCTTTGAACTTTCCTTACCAGAGGTTATCGTTGCTACTTGCAACGGCTACCTGTAAACAATGAGAGAGAGACTCAAAATCATGTTAGAAATTCTATTAATCTTACTAGTTTCCCTCACTTTGCAAACCAATTAACGTAAGAAAACAAGAGAGAGAGAGAGAGAGAGAAGAAAAGAAGAGAGAGAATCAGAGATCATCTTCTGGTGTGATCGTGAGGAACAAGAAACAAACGAAAGCAAATGGCAATGGCTTCTTCTTCTTCAATCATAGTTCGTGAAGTTTGGGACACGAATTTGGAGGAAGAGCTGAGACTCATTCATCACTCTCTCTCCCAATTCCGTCTCACTTCCTTCGACACAGAATTCCCAGGCACCATCTTCACAACCACTACGCCCTTCTCCAGCCTTTCCCCCTCTCAACTCTATTCCCTGATGAAGCAAAACGTAGACGCACTCAAACTCGTCCAACTCGGACTCACTCTCTCCGACCCCCACGTCAATCTCCCCACTCTGGGCACTGAGTTCCACTACGTCTGGCAATTCAACTTCCACGGTTTCGACCCCGACTCCAATCGCCACAACCCGGAATCCGTCGCCCTCCTAAAGGACCAGGGCATTGATTTCGCCAAAAACTGGCTTCAGGGCATCCACCCTCGTGCTTTTGCACGCAAATTCCATAAATACGGCTTGGGCCGGGGCTTGACATGGATCACTTTCCATGGCCTCTACGACTATGGCTACCTGGTTAGGATTCTTACTGGCAGGCAACTCCCCTGCACCTACGAGGACATGGCAAGGCATTTGGGACTCTACGGCGGTCTAGAGAAGATCGCAAAGGGGCTAAATATCCAGTGGGCTGCAAGGAAGAGTCATCAAGCCGGCTCGGATAACTTGTTGACAAGGCACGTATTCCTTCGGTTAACTATGCTCATCCCTGCTCCCATCATGGTAGTTAAACAAATTTAGTGCAATATGTCCCAATGCGCATGAATATGTAATGTGGTGTGTATTCTGCATAGATCATATATATAAAGAATGAAATATTCCCAAATGCTCAACTTCATTTACAGTATTTTATTTCACTTTGCCATAAATCTAATCTAGTCATTTAACATGCTCATACAGCTTGAATTAAGTGAATTTTGGTGCATCTTCTAGTATCATATTCACATACGGCTTAATAAAGGTAGACAGATTGGCAATAGCTACGAAACTCTTATAAGCCACTCACAATTTAAGCTTCCACTAATAACTAAAGAGCTTCTAATCTCCGTAAGAATATTGAATAGTAATGGGATATAAACTGTATAATAATGAGACAGAGACTTCCTTAACTGTCCTTTAGATGTCCAATTATGAAGGTAAGGTAATACTTACCTTAAAAAGTTTCGCAATACAATGCGATGAATCTGTTGTTGCAGCAAATGTTTGATCAATCCAATAACATCAATTAGAAGACATACCAATCTCAGGTGAAGTCGTTTTTTATTGTGAAGACATATCAATCCAATGGCATAGGCTAGAATCACAGTCCAATAACAGAACATCAAGAAGATTGATACCACATTAGTATATATGTACATGATTGAACAATAATTCGAACCAAACTCATCAACTCAATTTTACTGAGTACTAATGCATCCTAGTAGCAAACAAATTTAAGTATTGTCGCATTTAAGTTGCACCATTGAATTTATAAACTGTATTATACAACTATCACGAGCTCCCAAAATCACACAATCAATTAATGAGGGCAACTCTAGAATGAAACTCAAGGAAAGCTGTGCAATTCAGATATTGCTATAACTATCTTCTAACTATTCAAGATATAAATGTCCTGTTTGATTGAAATCGGATTCATAAGAAGTTATAAAAATTCTCTTCTAATACTTTCTTCAAACACTTGGCAGACTCTAATTTACCTGTATAGTTTTCCGCTGGAGTTCCTATTCTCCGGTTTCATCAAACAACAATTTAAGCAGAATTAAGTTGAAGAAGATACATGCATTCTGCAGATAGATGAAAGAATATTAAAGTACCTCAGCAGTGGCGGTGATGAGGGGTAATTGATTTAGGGAGATCCATTTCGCTTGTTCGCCATTTTCAAAAAATGTGATTATCCCGCCAAAAAGATGAGCGTACGCGGAAATGGTGCTTCGGCCGTGTGTTTAAAACTCCATTTTCTTCTTTTCCATTAAGCCCATTTTCAGCTTTAAAAGAAATTAAATAAAATTTATGATTTAATATTAGAGTTTGATTCAATAATTTTTTTTAAATGAAACAAAAGGTGTAAATTTTATTTTTCTGTGATATTAAAAGATTGAGATATGCTAATAAGGTACGTGTACGTATGCGAATATTATTGGAGTATGGAAATGACTACTGTTGATAGATGAGCCACCACTAGATTAAAGGTGAGTAGACCCTAATCAAGATGATAATAACGCAAGCAAGATTGAGTTAAGGGCGAGCAGTTGAGAGTTTAGTCAACATACGTACCAGGCTAAATCAAAACTGTTCGCCTCCTACCTCAAGAGAGACGAGCAAAGTTACTCGTCTACTCAGAGAAGAGGGGCAAGTAAAGCTGCTCGTCAATCACCAAGAAGGGAGGTGGGCTACTAAAGAAGAATTCTCATCTAAAGGTTACTCGCCCCCACACAAAGGGCCCACACTGCTAACAAATCCCAAGTCTAAGCTGCTCGTCCATGCACCTAAGGCGTCCCAGAGGAAGATACAAACTTATAAATTATATTTAAAGCTTTAAGAATGACAAGTATTAGGACACATGTCAACTCATTAGGCCTATTAGCTTAATAAATTGCCACATCACCACATGCAAGCCTATATATATGCCATTTGTACATTTGTATAAGGATTCCAACTCCCATAATAGAAAAATTACTTATTTTCTCTTTCTCTCTCTAAATTGTTACTCATTTTTTATTATAAATTTGTCTCAAACATTAGTAGATCAGTTCCAGCAAATGTTGATTGAGTATATGTGTTAGCCACATTATAAATCTTGATTAGTGTGATCAATCAACATTTTTGGCGCTAGAAGAAGGGATTTTACTCTTAATTAGTCTGAAGAACATTAGCAAGTGGATTTTACTACATCAAAGAAGAAGCTGGAAGAATTTCAAAGGAGAAATCATTCTTAAGGTATCATACACATCTTATTAATCTTCAATCGCATGCAAGCAAAGGGTTATAACCCTCTACATTCATAGCTGGAAAAGGTGAAGATTCAAAAACAGTTTATATTCGAAACTAATGTTGGGAAATAGAAGAGAAAGACTTGAAGTTTGAAGTCTAGCCTTGTAAATAGGAGTTGTACTTGCTGGACAATTGAAACGAGGTCAAAGTAAAGTTTATCCCAAAATTAGAAATATGCTAAGAAGAGACAAACACAAGAAATGTCACATGACAAATCACGCACCACATCGACCACCAGAAGGTGACGAGGAAGGAATTTGCGGAGACACCACTCTGGAGTCAGCCCCTCACAACCAACACCACTCCCATTAGCGCCAGCGAAACCTCGAATTGAAGTGACTCTTGAGTCCATGTTAAAGATACTGAAGGACATCAAACGAGCAATTACAATGCTGAGGGAAATACAATAGCAGCAAACCTAGGCTACTCGCCCACCCGTAATTCAAGCAGCCCCCACATAGACCAGGCGTGAGACTGCTCGCAAACAAACCAGGGCGACACACCAGACCCTGGAGCAAGAGACAAGAAATGAACGAGCACGCCTGCAAGATCTTAAAGGGAAACAAAAAGTTAGTGACCGACTCGGGTCCCAGAAGCCGTGAGCAGAAAGCAAGCACGGACAATCCAGCTTGGGACGATCAAGAGTGAGCCTCAGAGAAAGGCTAGGAAATTCATCTACTGGGGGCCGAACAGACACTGCTCACCCATGTGATAAGGAGGGCCCATAAGAGATGCACACTCCAAGAAGACCGGTACATGAAAGGTTGAAGCGTCAAGCAACTGACAAGAATGTGAGGATTTTTCTACCCAAGCGTCAAGCAACTAACACTCCAAGAAGAACAAACACTGCTCGCCCACGTGACAAGGAGGTATGCTTAAAGCTTTCTCCTCTTCCTGTTCTTTTTCTTTTAGGGGTACTTATGCATCCTTTTTTCTACCTGTTTTTAGTTCTTGGTCCTTCAAGCCCGTTTTCTGGATTGTGAGGATTTTTCTACCTCTGACTCTCTTCGCAAGGAGTTGGAGTGCAAAGACCAGGAGTTGATTAAGACTGCTCGGGAATTAAGCTTGGCTTGTAGTCATAATGCGGACAAGAATGTCCAGATCAAGTCTCTGGAGGGAAAGTTGGCAGAGGTGGAGACTCAATTGGCAGCAGTGAAAACTCAGCTGGCGGAGACCAGCATTAATAGTTTCAATCAGGGTGTGGAATCATGTCGCCAGGGGCTTTTGCTTACCGCTGCTGGGCAGGATTTCCTTAGAGAGAATATGGCTCCTCACACTAGCTACTTTATCCGCCACGACTTCAAATTTGTTGTCAAGCAGGCACAAGAGAAGGGCTTTGCTGAGAAACTTGATATATCCCGGGTTAAGGAAGATCTCACTCTTTCTCCCTATTCAAAGGTCATCTTGCTGCTCACGTTGATGCGTCTTTGTTCCTTACTGTTATGAGGAAAGCCTTCCTCCTGCTGACAGATGCTGATTCTTTCAATCCTACACTCCCCCCCAGCTCAGCCTCTACTCTACGCTCTTCGTTCTCCTCTCGGTTCCGTTCCCGCTACCGCTCCTCTTCCTCCAGCTGTTGTTTCTGATGTCCTTCCTTCTGGGCCCGGTGTGGGCGATGGTGAAGAAATTTAATTTTAGTGCTGATGACTTACTCTTTTCTTATTTTTGCAAACAATGTTCTTAATTCTAGGCCTGCGTACCTTTTAGTATTTCCCGGAGCATATGTGCACTTCTGACAATTATTATCTTGCTTCTTATCGATGGTATCTTGTTTTTCCATAATTTACAATGTTTTTATACTCTTATTGTTTTCGTTTTCTTGATATTATGATTATACGTATGCTCTTCCCCCTCTGAAAAATTTTCTATCTTAACTCCTTAAGATAAATTTTTCTTATTCGTTTCAACCAGAGGTCAAAGAGCAAAAACTTGTGTTCTTCCCCCTTTGAAAATTTTTCTATCTTAACTCTTTGAGATAAAATTTTCTTATTCGTTTCAACCATAGGTCAGAGAGCAAAAACTTGTGCTCTTCCCCCTATGAAAAATTTCCTATCTTAACTCCTTAAGATCAAATTTCTTATTCGTTTCAACCAGAGGTCAGAGAGCAAAAACTTGTGCTCTTCCCCCCTCTGAAAAATGTTCTATCTTAACTCTTTAAGATAAAATTTTCTTATTCGTTTCAACCAAAGGTCAGAGAGCAAAAACTTGTGTTCTTCCCCCTCTGAAAAATTTTCTATCTTAACTCTTTAAGATAAATTTTTCTTATTTGTTTCAACCAGAGGTCAGAGAGCAAAAACTTGTGCTCTTCCCCCTCAGAAAAATTTTCTATCTAACTCTTTAAGATAAAATTTTCTTATTCATTTCAACCAGAGGTCAGAGAGCAAAAACTTGTGTTCTTCCTCCTTTGGAAAAATTTCCTATCTTATCTTCTTAAGATAAAATTTGATATATTCTTTGTCATCATAAGGTCCCCTAGAATTTCATATCACCATTCTGAGGGGTTTTTCATTGAATTTCATAAAACTCCGCCATGATTACATGATATGCATGGTCTTTTGATTGAAAACTGGAAAAGATTGACATTTATGCCTTTTCTTAGACATAATACTTTTTCAGGTTTGCAATGTTCCATGGTCGTGCTATCTTGTTGCCTTCCTCACCTTGCAGCTCGTAAGCTCATTCTCTCAGCACTCGAGCAATCACATATAGACCTTCCCAATTAGGCTCTAGCTTCCTAGTAGGCCTAAGTGCATCAACTCTCCAGAGTACTAGATCTCCCTTCTCCAATCCGCGCCCCCTTACTTTCTTGTTGTAAGTGGCCTTTATCTGCTCCTTGTATTTCTCTGCCTTTAGTCTAGCGATCTCCCTTTCTTCCTTTACCAAATCCAGACTTTCCCTTCTCAGCTCTACGTTCTTATTTTCTTCATAGTTCTAAATCCTGTGACTTTCTATTCCGATCTCTAGTGGGATCACAGCTAAGGCTCCATAAACTAGGTTAAAAAGGGTCTCTCATGTGGATGTTTTGAATCCTGTTCTATAAGCCCATAGGACAGAATCTAGCTGTTCTGACCAATTTCCTCTGTTTCCTTCAAGTTTCATTTTTATTCCATTCACAATGGTTCTATTGGTTACCTCAACTTGCCCATTAGCCTGTGGATGGGCAAATGAGACCCAACGCTGCCGAATCCTCATTTCTCTACACCATTTCTGGACTTTTGCCCCTGTGAACTGAGTTCCTTTGTCAGATACCAGAACTCTGGGTAGTCCAAATCTGCAACAGATATTTTTCCATATAAACTTGATAATGGTTCCTTCGTCTGTTTTCTGGACAACCTCGGCTTCCGCCCATTTGCTAAAGTAATCAACTGCTACAATTAGGAAGACCTTTCCCCCTAGGGCCATGGGGGAATTTTCCACTATGTCTATCCCCCATTTGTTAAAAGGACAGAGGGAGTGAGATTCGAGGAGAGAGAGAGAGAAAAGATTGAAATGGTTTATTTATGAAAAAGAGAAAAGATGAGAGAAGAGGGGGTGATTGATTGTGTCAAATAAATATTATGATTATTTTTTCTACACTAGGGGCAATCTTGTAATCAAGTAGCAACTTTTTGGATTAGGAGTTTAGAAAGAATTTTGGGATGAGTGAAGAATAAAAAAATGTTATACTTCCTCCGTTCCAAAACTATTTTCACACTTTCTTTATTTGGACGTCCTAACTCTTCTTTCACACTCCTAAAACGAAATTTTTTTACCCTCACAAAGTCAATAAAGTACATTTTTCTTATTTTATTATTTAACTTTAGACTCATACTTATTTTTTCTTGGTTCGCGTGCTCAGGACTATTATGAAAGTAGTCTTGGGACGGAGGGAGTCTAATTAGAGATGTTAAACGGGCCGCGGGCTGACCCGTTTAGCCCTGAAAATTACAGGGTTAAGTCCGAGTATATAGCGGACCATTTAAAATCGGGCTTTTTTTTGCCCGGACCGTTTAGAGCGGACCATTTAAAATCGGGCTTTTTTGGCCCGGACCGCTTAGCCCGCGGGCTAAACGGGCTAGCCCGGCGGTTTCACGGGCTTAATTTTTTTAAATTTTTATTTATTAATTATTTACCTATTTATATAATTTATATTAAATTTAAAAATGTAATCTACTTAGTAAATTCTTATCCAACAAATGAAAAATGGAACAAATTTATTAAATTATTAATTTAAACTATTACTAATTTTTACCCTAATTAAAATTTACAATCAAAAGTTAATATTGAATTTGTTGTTGGTAATTTTTTTTATTTCATAGATAATTTATTTTTATTAAAATAATTACTAGTTTATACTTTTACATGTTTCAGATTATGATGATGATACTAAAAAATGGAAGAAGATATTTTATCATTGTCCAAGAAAGGATATAATATAGAAGATTTAAGAGTTTGAAGATATTTATTAAATTTTAGGGTTTAGGATTTTGAACTTTGTAAATTATGTCTTAATATAATTTTCATAAATTTATGAACAATATTTGAATAATTTCGCATTATAATTATAACTTAGTATTTTATATTGAAATTTAATTTTTTATATTTTTTCATCTCGAGCCCGTTTAGCCCGCGGACCGCTAGGGTTATGATTAGGTTCCGAATATTAGTGATCCGCTAAGAACGAACCGCTAAGATTCGAGACCGTTTAGGCCCGCAGTCCTGTAGGGCTCGTTTAACATCTCTAAGTATAATGGATGGAGAGTAAATAACACATTTAATTTAAAATGGATTAGTTTGAATCTTCAATTTTTATCATTCATTTTTTGTTTAAATATGATCTGTAGTATCTATAAAATATGTGATTGCATACAATTTTTTTTTTGAAATAATAATAATAAAATAAGGGAAAATACACTTTTTTGTCCTGTAAGTTTCGTTGACTTTGGTTTTCGTCCTCTTAAGTTTTGAATTTTGATTTTTGTCCTCTTAAGTTTTGAATTTTGGGTTTCGTCCTTTAACTTACCAAAAATTTTGGTTTTCGTCCTCTTAAGTTTTGAATTTTGGTTTTCGTCCTCTTAAGTTTTGAATTTTGGGTTTCGTCCTTTAACTTACCAAAAATTATGGTTTTCGTCCTTCAACATATTCAAAATTTTCTTTTTTGTGTAGTTTAATATTGATAGTTTTAAAATTAAAATTTTATAATAGATATGATTTTAAAATTTAAAAAAAAAAAGAATTGTTATGATAATTAAAAATATAACAGTAAATATTTTTAGGTAAATTCTTTAAAAAAAATTAAGATAAATTCGTCAAAAAAAATTTATGTTATTGCTACATTTTAGGTAATATAATTAAATATTTTTGGTTTTAAAAAATTATAATTTTGACATACTTTTAAATTTTTTAATTTTGACATGTTCAAAATTTCAAATGTTTTGTTTTGTTTTGATTTAAATTTAATATGAACGGTTTTAAATTTTTGTTAGGATAATTACAAAATATAACTGTAAATAATTTATGTAAATTCATAAATAATTTTTTACGTAAATTCGTAAATAATTTTTTCTATGTTATTGCTATATTTTAGGTAAGTTTTTATGTAATTTTTGTTTAAAAAAATATAATTTTGACATATTATCAAAATTATAATTTTAATTTTGACAAATTCAAATATTTTGTTTTGATTTAAATTAAATATGAACACTTTTAAAGTTGAAATAGTTGCGTAGTTAATTTTGTTTCAAAAAAATAAAATTTTGAAATATTTTTAAAATTTTATTTTTAATTTGACTTATTCTAATATTTTGTTTTGATTTATGTTGAAGGACGAAAATCATAATTTTTGGTAAGTTAAATGACGAAAAACCAAAATTCAAAACTTAAGAGGACAAAATCCAAAATTCAAAACTTAAGAGGATGAAAATCATAATTTTTGGTAAGTTAAAGGATGAAAACCAAAATTCAAAATTTAAGAGGATAAAAACCAAAGTCAACAAAACTAATAAAACAAAAAAATATATTTTCCCATAAAATAATTTACAGTAAAAGAGAAAAAGAAATAGAGTTAATGTGAATTTTGTGAAGAATTCGCCGGTAAAGAAGGGGAATAATGTGATTCTTGGGCAGTTTCTATTGTTTACGTGTGTGAAGAAAAAGAAAAAAATACTAGTTTTTATCTACGTGTCAAAACAAAGTTGTGATTAGTCTGTCTCTTTTCTTTTCTTCATCTCTCATCGTATTTCTCTCTGCTCCCTCACTTCGCATCTTCTCTACAGATCAAGGTGTTTCTGGCGCCATCACTCTGCTCTCTCACTCCCCATCTCCCCTGTAGATTATGGTATTTCCTCAATTTCTTGTGAAGATCCGGAGTTCACCGCTGAATTGAAGGGTCGCGATTAGGGTTTTTCTTCCACTTTGATACTCTGAATCGGAGTTTTGGAGTAGATTTTGACTGCAATTAGGTAAATCTGCCCGCCCTTTCACCGTCGAACATGCTTCCTCTGTTGATTTTCCGTATTTAAAAAAAAATTGAATACTGATCTTAGTTTCCATTGAAATCGGAGTTTTAGGGATTCTTACTTTTTGTCCTGACACAATCATTTGCTGATTTAAAGTTTCGTTGTGGATCATGCTGTGTCTGTTTAGGGTTAAGATCAGATTCATGCTTTATTTGTCTGACTAAGTATTCGTATGAATCGTATGAATGCTCCAATGAGACCTTGGTAATTATGTGTGTGTTTATGTTGCTAGGGAAATTTCTCAGTTGATGTTGTCCTGTTTCCGATCTGTTCTCTGTACGCATATTGTTTGCTGCTTTCATTTGCAACAAGTGATGGTGAAAATATTTAAATTTTATACTGACCCTTGCAAATGCACAAAAGGGAATGTATTACTGAGTTTCCCTCTGCTGATTCACTGAATATGGTTTAAATTGCCTCGTTCGAGTGGATAGATACCCCCAAAAATTGTTCTTTGGCTAAACAATTGGGCTCCTTCCTGGATTCCATTGGTAGAGTTGTAGTATTTTGTCACTAAATTATATATCTCGGTCCCAATATAATTATAGGAATATCATTTTGGTTGGGCGTTGGGACCTTACCTTTTTATTGACGAAAATACTTCTATTATGATTTTCAGTGCTTTGAGAATTGTTCTTTGAACCTTGCGTGGATGTTTTACCATTAGATATAATATTAGGGGATCCACATATTGTTTTAGTTTCTGGATAGTAAATTAACTCAATTAGATTCCATTTCTAATGTGAAGAAATGCTCTATTACATTCTTTTTGAAGAACCTCTTCGCCTTTTTACTGGTTAAACTGACTTTTTTAAGTTTGTGTTGTTACATTTCTAATCAATCGGTACTTTTGGGGCACGGTTTGTAAGAAAAAGTGTAATGAGTATAATGTGTATGATGGAGATTGTGAGGTAGAGATTCTGAGGGTTGAGATTTAAAGGAATATTTCCAATTTGGGAATATGCAAACTTTTGTGGGACAAACGTTTTAAAGTATGCAATTTTTTGTTGGACGGGGTTATATGTATCTCTTATTCATTCCTTTTTCCTTTCAAGTCATTATGGTTGGGATCAAGCTTATTATCAATGAACAAATAAATTATCTCTGTGTCCCCAGTCTTGTCTTTGGTTATTCTTAATACTTGTTGAAGCTTCTTCTTGTTCAAGTTTTTTCTGTTTTTCAACTTCATCAAGATCTTTCGTTGTTGAGGTAGTTTTTATTGTCATTCCCTAATTTTCATATGATTTTGTTATTGAAATCTAAAAAATTGAACTTGCTTTGTGATTTTAGTGGTTGTTGAATTCGTTAGCGTTATTGAGTTCCTAGGGAGAGATAGAGATTTCTGGTTGCTTTTCTAACATATGGATTTTTTTGTAATATATCTTGAGATCTGAAGAAATAGGCAGCAAAAGCGAAGAGGCTGAGAAAGATATTTGTTGGTAATTTTGTTCTCTATTGTATAAGTACCCTGGGTGTCTTGACCTTTGGATGAGATAGTTTATTCATCTTATCTCAGATGTTACAACAAAAATGTCTTCTTTACTTACTAATGCATATGATAACTTTCATTACTCTTTCAGCCACACAACTTGACAAGATGTCGGGCCAGACCCAACGCTTGAATGTTGTTCCTACGGTTACAGTGCTCGCGGTAGTGAAAGCTCGTCTTGTAGGTGCCACAAGAGGCCATGCATTGCTGAAGAAGAAGAGTGATGCTTTAACCGTGCAGTTCCGTCAAATTCTCAAGAAAATAGTATCGACAAAAGAATCAATGGGAGATACCATGAAAACTTCATCCTTTGCCCTCACAGAAGCTAAATACGTTGCTGGTGAGAACATCAAACACGTTGTTCGTGAAAATGTCTCCAGTGCTGCACTTAAGGTTCGATCGTATCAGGAAAATGTTGCTGGCGTGAAACTTCCCAAATTCGAATATTTCATTGATGGGGAGACGAAGAACGACTTAACTGGACTGGCAAGAGGGGGCCAGCAGATTCAAGCTTGTCGTGCAGCATACGTGAAATCTATCGAGCTTCTTGTTGAGCTTGCTTCTCTCCAAACATCATTCTTGACTCTTGATACAGCAATCAAGACCACAAACCGTAGGGTCAATGCTCTAGAGAATGTTGTGAAGCCACGATTGGAGAATACGATTACTTACATTAAAGGAGAGTTGGATGAATTGGAAAGGGAGGATTTCTTTAGGCTGAAAAAGATACAAGGTTTCAAGAAGAGAGAGATTGAGAAGCAGCGTCTAGCAGCCAAGGCATTTGCAGAAGAGCAGATTCTTGAAGAGCTTTCTTTGAGGAAGGGCATTTCTATAAGTTCGGCCCACGACCTGTTATCTCATGGGGCACAAAAGGACGAGGACATAATTTTTTGAAACGGGTTAGTTTGATTTGTTCAATTATGCTGTGTTATATTATTATTTGGCGACGGGATATTTTGGTCGAAATAAGAGCAGCCTTGTGCGTGCTTGTATTTATTTGCTGATCTATCTATGTAGTACCTGGTGATCATGAAAGTTTTGCTAGTGCAAGATTTCCTGATCTATCTTTATGGGACTGCTTCCTTTAAGAGATGCTTGGTTTTTCGATTTAATATGTACTGAATTGGAGATATGAAGTTCTTCTTTCACGATGAAGTTGGCAAGTTTTTTTCTTTTGTTTTGTTTTGTTTCTTTGTTTGTTTTTTTTGTTATTGAGTACAGAGTTCTTATGACAACTAAAACGACTTTATTGAACATATATAAATCTACCGAGTTGGTAAACTATCAATCTTATGCATATTATGTATCATTGACTACTAGTGTCAGTTAATTTATATGCATAAAATTGAAATATTCGAAAGATTTCGTCAAATCTACGTGTGATGCATTATGTACTTTATTTGCAATAACTTTGGCTGCTGCTTTTTTTTTTTTTTTTTTTTAAGTACTCCCTATGTTTTTTATAAGTAGCTCATATCTTTTAGGCACGGGCATTAAGAAATATATAAAAATATTAATATAGTACAAGTGATGTGATGGAAAAAGTGAAAAAATAATAGGAATAGTGTAAGAAGTATTGAAAATAATAATATAGAATTGAATAGTAGTTTCTTAAAAAGGTAAAAAAGCAAATGAGCAATATATAGTGGGACGGAAGAAAATGACAAAATGAGCAACTTATAGTGGGACGGGGGGAGTATTTTTCTTTTAAAATCAGTTTTTAACACTCCCACGGTTCTTAAATTGATTGATTTTTGTGAATATAGAATTTTTTTTTTTAGGTGTATGAGAATAGAGTTACGATGTTCAAATAAGATAACTGTGAATGTAGAGTTAGGACCGATAGAGAAATTAAATTTACAATACATTTTTGCATTTGCTATGATTGGTGCACAAGGATGAAAAATATTTGAAAATATTCTTGATATATTTTTGATATATCAATTTTTCATGATCATTGATTTTGAGGAAAAGTGATATTTTCATAATGTTCACAAGAAAAATGTTAATATTGATAACGCAAAGTCTAATATGCAATATTGTACCATACTCGACTCGTGTAATATATTCAAATGAAAATTCGAGAATCCTTAGTGGTCAAATTGGATCCAATAAAATTTTCAAGGAAAATTCTCGTTAGTCCCAGAATGTATACTATATGAACATATGTATGATATTGTAAGATAAAATATGTGTTACTACATCTTAAAAAGTTAATTTTTTTGTACTTTTAAAGTAACTATAATGATAATATGTATTTTTACAAGAACAAATATGTGTTTCTTAATTTATTTTTCATTTTTATTATTAATTTTATGTTGATAATATGTTGTTAATGTAATAATACCTTACATGTGTTACTATCTCGGCACTCCCAGAATGTATACCACATGTGTTACTACATCTTAAAAAATTAATTTCTTGTAATTTTAAAGTAACTATAAGGATAATATATATTTTTACAAGAACAAATATGTGTTTCGTAATTTATTTTTTATTGATTTTTATGTTGATAATATATTGTTAATGTAATAATACCTTACATGTGTTATTATATCTCGGAAGTCCCAAAATGTATACTACATGAACACATGTGTGTTACTACATCTTAAAAAATAATGATTTCTATAAAAATCAATAAATATTTATAAAAAACTAATATTTTTTCTTATAGTAATACACATATTGATCTTACATTGTATTAAAAATATTTGTTTCTACAAAAAACAAATAAATATATGTAAATAACAACATTTGTTCTTACAATAGCACACATTTGAACTTATGGTAACATAAATTTACTTATACAATATCACCAGCTGGGAGCGAAAATCCTGAAATTTGAAAATTGTCCAAATCCGACCTGACCCGTTCAAGATCCACGAATTTTGTTACTTTAACCCTATTGACCCGCAAATTTTCAAAATTTTCCTTTTTTGACATATATTGCACCGTGTAATTGTAACACCCAGCCCTAGCTCTTCAGTCTCGTCCCATAAGTAATTTTTTCGGTTTGTTTTGCTTGTTTCCAATTTTAGTCCTTTAAGTTCCTAGAGCTCGATTTCTAGTTTTATTTCTTGCTTAGTTTTGTTTTATCCGAAATTGTTAATTAGGATTCTAGTTTAGGACTTTAAATTTCGAATTATAGGATTAAGAGTAGTATTACTTTCGTGATTTATAGGAATTAATTTATTAAGAGTATTATTTCATTAAGTATTATTTCATTAAGGGTAAAGTAGTAATTGAGGAATTAATATTTTGGGATTAGATTTTTATTATGAGGATTTGAACCAAGAAGAGGATCAATATTTTTTTGATTGTACTATTTTCGAAAATTAGGCCACAGTAAGAGAGATATTTTGTGAGATTTATATCAAGATTTCGAGTTAGTTAGTATCTTTATTAATTATGAGATATAAATTCAGTTTTCTTATTATTTTCGAAAAAAAGAGAGACTTACTTAAGGATTAAGTATCAAGAAGATTAGAGTTAGTTAGAGTATATTATTTTTGTATTGAGAACTTAAGATATTTTTCAAGATTCATCCAAGATTTCTCCAAGATTTGTTAGCCAAGATTTCTTTTCCCCAATCCTATTAATTTTCGGCCAGCCCTATTGGGTAAGCCTTCACCAATTTTTCATCCTTATAAATAGAAGATCTAGGATCACTTTTCATTCTACAACAAAATTTCGGCAGCCATACATACCCCTTAAGATAATTTTTTTTTTTTGAGAGAGAGAGATAGAGTTTTTACTTGAGGAAGAAGAGTACAGGATCGTTTCAAGGAGATAGCAAGGCCGGACGTACACACATCTCTTTCTTCTCAAGAAATCAAAGGTGGGGATTTAACGGTGAAAAGTGGTATTTCTAGTTCGATTTTTAAATGTTTTGTTGATGTGTTTATGTGTTTATGTGCTAAAAGATTATGGATACTCAGATAGTATCATAGATGTTAAAGACATTCAGATAATGCACATGGTATTCAGATAATACCACAAATTAGATACGAAAGTCGTATCACAGATTAAGAAAGATTAGTATGTTTACACGTTTTCATGTCCTTTATATTTAGATTTCGAACTAGCGCCCCCACTGAGTGATTATTTTATGATTACTCACCCCTTTCACCGAATATATTTTTCAGATTATGTTGAGTAAAAGGGCGAGATGGCAAACGGTGTTGGAGGGTGGATGTGATGCGAGGAAAAGAAATAATGGACGAAAAATTGAGATTGCAAGTTATTCGTATATTTTGTTTTGCAAGTTTATTTTATTTTCGGCAACTCTTGATTTATTTCTTGAGACATTAGACTTGATTTATGCCTTATGAATTTGTTTAGTGCATGGACACTTAATTGATTAAATTAGGTTTCTTTTGGTTATATGAATTTTTATTGGATTTCCCTATGTGGAATTATGTGAATTATTTTAGAAATTGCATGATAGGTTAAGTTATAAAGTTATTGGAGATTAATTAGAAGAATTAATATTAATAGAAGGCTGTTGGGTCGTCGTTTATGTGCATAGGTCCAAGTCGCATGTGGATAAGTGAATTATGGTCCTATAATTGATTTTAGTCCTTGAATTTCATGCTCTATATGTTGTTGGTATTAAAACCCTAAATTTTCGAAAGGTTGGTAGTGTATTTGCCATAATATATTATGTGTATTTATCCTATTTTCATGAATTGATTCATAATAAGAGTCTAGTGTTTGTTTTTAGTCCTTTAACTTCCTACGATATGATTTTATGCGAGATATGTGGAACTTTCTTGAGTAAATCCTTTTATATGTGTTGGATGTTTTATTTAAGTATTTAGTAGTTATGAAAAGCATGGCAAGATGAGCAGTGTCAGAGAAATAAGGATTTTGAAATAATTAAAGGAATGTTTGTGCACACCAGATTTTGATAAATACACCCACTGGATGATTTTCGAAATTTTACTTTCTTGTTACTGTTCACGAGATTTTTAGATGATAATATATGTCTAATTGATGTTATATATGCTGTATAATTGTGGAATGGGTTAGGTTTGCATGTGAACTATATTTATTTGAGAGGAAGTCGCATGATCAATAGAATTTTATTATTTGAAGACATGAAATTTATGTTTATGTTTCGTTATTAAATTCATAAGAAGTTATTCTGACTTTTAGTCCCAAAGGGTTTTTTTTTAAAGAAAAGAAAATTTACATCGGGCATGTTAATTCGCGCTTTAAAAGATATTTTCCAAATTATTTCTTAAGTAAATAAATAAAAGTAGACTTCCGCTGTTTATAGAAATTGGGGCGTGACAATAATATTGTATAAGAGACCCTCTCTATTGA
Organism: Prunella vulgaris; assembly: GCA_026898435.1. Classification (NCBI taxonomy): domain Eukaryota; kingdom Viridiplantae; phylum Streptophyta; class Magnoliopsida; order Lamiales; family Lamiaceae; genus Prunella; species Prunella vulgaris. The sequence goes on along the minus strand of JAPKLY010000352.1, from coordinate 463,546 downwards.
TAAATATCAATTAATAGTATTAATTTCAATTTTGTACAATTGAATATGGTAAAATATCAAAAAATATATAGAAATATTGAGAATACATTGGTAATTTTCATAAATATCAAATATATCACAAATATAAAATTTGTTCAAACTATATGTTAAATTTATGTATTAAAAATTTGTTATTAACTTTTCATAATTTTTTAAATTTACTAATATCGATATTCGATATCAATATATTTAATGATATTTTTACAAAGTTCGATATTTTCAACTTTGTTGATATAGCTTACCTTCACTTTCAGTTGCAAAGAATCATGTCTCCATTTTAAAACAAGTACTCATAGGATCCACTAAAATACTCATTATAAAAACCTTACAAGAGTATGCATCAGATGCAACATAACTTTAGTTCATTTTTAAATAATTACACAAAATACTCATAAAAAGTTACAAATATTATTACTGAAAAATATATCTTTAATGGTGTAACTTTTCATTAATTTGTGCAACTTTTCAATAATAAATGGTGTAATTTTTTTTTTAAAATACACTTGAATTGCACGGTGCACCTGGTGCACAAGAGACTTTCTCATTATAAAATTTGTGGATCTTGGTCAGATTGTATTGGATCTGAATAATTTTTTCCAAAATCTCGTGTAAGACTAATTTCAGGATTTTCGCTCCTAGCTTGTGTTATTATATAGACAAATCATGATATTGTAAGACAAAGTTTGTGTACTATCAGTCTAAATATTTTTTTTTACATATATTTATTTATTTTTATAGAAATATATATTTTTTATACAATCTAAGAATAAAATATGTGTTATTATAAGAACAAATATTGAATTTTCACAAATATTTATTTATTTTATAGAAATAATTATTTTTTAATATAATAACTCATGTAAAATAGTAAAAAGTGTGTTATTACATGAAATAATATATTTTTTTATAGGGATATTGATTAAATTAAAAAATACATATTTGTTCTTATAATAACATATTTTGTCTAATACAATAACACACATTTGTCTATATAGTAACACAAACTAGGAGTAAATGTGTGTTATTGTTAGAGTAAATTTAAGTTACTGATTAGGGTCATAATTGCATGTTTTTACATCTATTACTGTATGGTTTTGATATGCTTGTGTTCATATTTGACTCTAAAATGATATACTTTGTGCATTTGACCCCTTGTTGGCAAGAAAGTTGTGTTTATAGGTAAAAACGAGCAAAACGGTGAAGAGATGAGCAAGTTTGATAAATTCCAAAATTCTTGAGTTGAGCCAATTGGTGCAAATGATATACCATGTCGAAGAGCTCGAAAAAAAGGTTTCAACGCAAAAAGAATCGAGTCAATCGGAGCTCTAGAACTCAAGATATGATGAAAACAACTTGCTAGGCAGCTAAGACCCTCAAATCGGCAGCAGGGCCCCCTTGGTCGCGCGTCTGACCTCTGGATCGCGCGAAAATGGCCCGCGCATGCTGAATGACGATCAAGATCGGCAGCCATCCCCTTTTGGTCGCGCGGGAGTGCGTTTTTCAAGCATTTTTCATAATTTTAAGGGGTTGTTTCGTCTTTTCGCACGTTTAATGAAGGACACTTTAGACTAAACATTGTGGGCACTATAAATACCCCAAGGATCAGATTTTCAAGGGGGAATATTCATAATTCAAAGTTCTTAGATTAGTTTAGAGAGAGAATTAGGTAGTTACTTAGTGGGTTCTTAATTAGATTCAATCTTCTTTCTTCCATAATTTTTTATCCGTCCGTCGAATTTTAGATCTGTTTGTTCCTATATACTCGTAGTGATTCCTGCGGTTCATTTTTGTATTTTGAGCTTTGGAACAAGACTTAGCAATTTGGAGGTTTGTAGCTTGTATTCAATTCATCTACATATGGTAAGTTTTCATTTAATTCTCTTGTCTTAGTTCTTAATAATGATGTTTAGATTGTTAATTGTTGATTTCCAATTCCAATTAGCCATGGGCTAATTTCCTTGTTGCATGGTTGTATGAATACTATGGTGAATTTAGTCTCTTGTTAATCATATGCATGAATTAGTGATCTTGATGGATTAGTTCTCTTATTAATGACTTGTATGAATGCTTGAGATGTATAATTGGATTGAATGAGCCTATATTGTTAGCTATGATATGAGAATTGGGCTCTAAGAACTTTATGCATGCCAAGTGTTTGATATATTGCTAGTATGACCAATGAGAATTGCATATTAGCCTAGACCTCTTAATTGGAGTGTTGGGAGTTGTAGAGAGATCTAGACACCTAATAGAGCTCTTAGCTTGTGTTGTAGAGAGATCTAGACACTAGTTGGCTTGACTAAAACACCAAGAGAGTTTTTGCATGCTAGGATGGATAGGATACTAGAGGAACCATAGTAAGATTACTTCCATGCACACACACCACTCATTTGCTCACTTCCTTGAGGTGATAGCTAGATTTATTTTGCTTTGTGAAGTAGATAGAAATCATGATCCTTTCTTGTTTTCCTAGCTATTAGCTTTTTGTAGACATTCAATGCTTGTTTGATATCACATCGTATCCCTGTGTTCGATATTTAACTTGGTTAACTTGTCACGACAACAATGACCACGTTCACTTGCGTGGAAATCATACACGATTTTGGCAAACAGTTACTATACATTAGACTAAATGTTGTTGTCATTTATTTTTATAAAAATAAATTTTTTTAAGATAATTTTTTTTTTATAGTTCCATATGGTAAGACCCGGGTTGAGTCTCAATGACTCGATTTTGACATGTTGACTAGGGCAGGGGGTTTTCATGCACAAGTTTTATTTTTTCATAACTTGTGTTTTTAAATTTCAATTGATTCAATTTTCTTTCAATGTAACCCTCTTTTCAATGGATCCTTCAATTGACTTCAATCAATAATGCTTCCAAATTCTCATTTCTTTTTGCAAAAAGTGCAATTAAGTCAATTTTAGTATGAATAATTAATGTATATATTATAAAATTTTAAAAAATAAGCATATGAATATAATTTCATTTTTATGAAAATGAATATTGATGCATAAATGTTATTATTGATATATGATAAACACATAGTTTATTTTTGTGTAATATTGAAAATAAAACTTGAATAAAACGATATAATATTGTCAAAACTTGTATTAATATGATGATATGATTGTAATTTGAATGACTACATAATGGTTTTTTGTTGTTCTCTCTATTAAAATTGGACATCTAATGGTGACGGATGTTTGAAAAACCATTTTTATCCATTCCACAATTATTTACATTTTTTTTATTCGTCTATTTCATAATTGTTTGCACATTATAGATTCTATTCTCATAATATTCACATATACATATAAATTATCATTACAATTTCATTTTGTCTTAAAGTTCAATTATAAATTTATTCTAACAACTCTCATTTTCTCTCCTCTCTCATATGTCAAATCACCCACATTCCACTTTTCTCTCCTTAATTTACGTATCTTTCTCTCTTTCTCTCATCTCTCCACTTTTTCCTCTATCTTCTCGCTCCACTCTCTCTCTCTCTCCTCTCTCATATGTCCACTCACTCACATTCCACTTTTCTCTCTTTTAATTTCGGTACCTCTCTCTCTCTCTCATCTCTCAACTTTTTCCTCTATCTTCTCTTTCCACTCTCTCATTTCTCTCTCCTCTCTCCTTCATTCATTCTCTCATCTATCAATCAAATCTGTCATCAATCAATTCAACCATCATAATTATTTTTTCTTTTCTTTTTTCTTATTTTATATACACTTTTTATTATTTACAATTTTAATTTAAAAATACTATTCTTTATAAATTTATTTGAATTCATTTTTCCCTCATTTTATAAAATTTTTAATTTTAAATATATTAATTTCTATTTGTTACAGTAACATTTTTTTTATGAATTCAAATATTAGTTATTTTTAATGAATTTATTTGAATTCATTTTTTCCTCCTTTTATAACATTTTTTATTTTAAATATATTAATACTTAATTTTATACTAATTTTTTTTATGAATTCAAATGTTAGTTATTTTTAAATTTAGATTTTCTTAAGGTGATTTTTTCGGAATATTTAAAAGTGCCAAAAATAAAATAAAAGTTCAAATCAATAGAATAATAAGTTCAATTTATTAATTGATAGTTCTTAAAAATTATTTTCCAAATTTAAATATGTTGTAAATTTAAAATTTAAAAACAAACATAAGTGAGATTTAAAAAAACACCACAAAAAGTAATTCAACTGATAGTCAAATATTTAAAAAAAACGCCACCAAAAATATACAAATAAACAAATACACAATGACTATTTATAAAAATGAGTAAACCAATTTGAGTTAGAATATTTAAAAAAATCTGAAATGCATCGGTCAACCATTAAAAAAACAAATCTCCTGAATTTCAATTTTTTTATTTTTTAAAATAATTTAAAATTTTAAAACAACATCACCAATTTGAATGCATTGGTCAACAATATATTTTGACTAAGTAAAATAAAGGTCCAGCAACATAAATTTTAAGTGAATTTTATAAAAAAAAATTAAAAATAAAAAGGATATTATGAAAAACAAAATAAAGAATTGAAAAGGAAATATTTAAGTGAATTCTTCTACGAAAGAAATTCTTCTGTGAAAGAAATTAGAAAATATTTACATGACTTTCATCATCTGTAATCTCATTTTATCATAATATTTTTTCAAAATATCCAATATAAATTACCAAAATGAGAGAGAGAGAGCCCACAAAAACCAAAGCAAGATAAAATGGCTAGCAGCAGCTGTAAAGTAAATGAAAGCCATTGCCATCATCTTAACCAACTACCACCATCCCTGCTTTCATCATCTCGCCGGCAATAGAGCAGCAATCGCCGGAAAATCCAAGACCCACACGCACAGCCTGTTTTCGTACACTTGCTCTGCCTCTCAACTGTCGATACACTTCTGCCGCTTAAATTTATTTGGATAAACACACGAATAATCAAGCAACAAAGTATTCGTCTACGCAACAGAATGATCAATTATTCATCTCTTGTGTGAATCTAATAGGAAACAATACTAAGAATATAATGCACGATGAAGCAAAACATTCAACAAGCATAACACAAGCGATTTTAACGTGGAAAACCTCCTCAACTTGAGGAGTAAAAACCACGGGACTGAAGTCCACCAAAAACTTCACTATGAGCAAAAATCCAAGGTTACAATCTGCCCACAACAGATATTCAACTACAAGTGTATCAAGACAATCAATACTTGATAACTACAATGAGATTAGAAGGATCTCACCAACAACACCAACTGAAGACAACTGTTCACAACTCTCGGAAACTCCAAACCTGATCTCCACCGTCCAGAATCAACCCCTATGTGTCCTGAACGTGCTGTCCAAATTACAGCTCGATCCAACGGTTGGTTAGTGAGAAACGACCCTTTTCCCTCAGCTGCGCAGAAGTGAATCGCACAAAAACAGAACTTCTGTTCGCGGCCTATTCCCGTCAATATAGAGCTCCAAATACGATCTCCAGCGTTCAGAATGTAATTCCACAAGTTCCAAACGTACTGACAAAATTTCAGCTCGATCCAACGGTTGAAACTCTGGATATTACTTCTGCAGGATTTCTGCCCTTTTAGTTTTCTCCAAAAACGTGAATAGTGAAATTTCTACACTTTTTTTTATCTCCCCTCAATGTCTTCTAGGGTAAGATAACACCAAGTGTTGGGCCTACTTGGGCTTTACAATATTATCGACTATTGGGCTCCTCCACATATTTGGAAACCCAACCCAACAAACCTCCCCCTTTCCGATTATGTGGAGAGACTAGTCATTCCAGCTATCACACGACACAACTCGAGCTTCTCCCTAGGCAATGCTTTGGTCATCATATCAGCACCATTCTCATTCGTGTGAATCTTTTCAAGCTCAAGCAACTTATCATTGATGGCATCTCTCATCCAATGATATCTCACATGAATATGCTTCGATCTTGAATGAAACGCTGCATTCTTACTAAGTGGATAGCACTTTGACTATCACAAAATACTATGTACCTCTCTTGCTTCAGCCCAAGCTCCTCCATAAGTCTTTTGAACCATAACACCTCTTTACATGCTTCCGTTGCAGCGATGTACTATGATTCTGTTGTGGAGAGTGCAACACACTTTTGCAATCTTGATTGCCATGACACAGCGCCACCTGCGAATGTCACTAGGTAGGCAGAAATCAACTTTCTGGTGTCCACATCTGATCCCATATCTGAGTCGGTGTAGCCAACTAACTCGGGCTTCCCACCTCCAAAGGCGAGTCTCAAACTAGACGTACGTCGTAGATATCTCATTATCCACTTCACCGTATTCCAATGCTCCTTTCCTAGATTAGACAAATAACGGCTAACAACTCCAACTGCATGAGCTATGTCTAGCCTCGTACACACCATTGCGTACATCAAGCTTCCCACGGCTGAAGCATATGGGACTCTTCTCATTTTTTCTTTCTCTTCATCTGTCGAAGGACTATGATGAGCACCAAGCTTAAAGTGAGTGGCAAGAGGAGAACTAACCACTTTAGCTTTGCTCATATTAAATCTATCAAGCACCTTTTCAATGTATTTCTCCTGTGACAAGTGCAGCTTCTTGTTTGCTCTATCTCGAGTGATGTTAATGCCAAGAATTTTCTTAACTGTCCCCAAATCCTTCATGGCAAAGGATTTGCTCAACTGTTTCTTCAACCTGTCAATTCTTGAAACATTCTTGCCAACAATCAATATATCATCAACATAGAGCAACAATATGATAAAATCATCATATGAGAACTTCTGAACAAACACACAATGATCAGAAATGGTTTTCTGGTAGCCTTGCTCACCCATAACTGACTCAAATTTCTCATACCATAATCTAGGTGCTTGTTTCAAACCATAGAGACTTTTCTTCAACTTGACACATGGTCTTCTTTACCCTTTACCTTGAAACCTTCAGGTTGCACCATGTACATCTTTTTATCTAGCTCCCCATGAAGAAAATCGGTTTTGACATCCATCTGCTCGATCTCCAAGTCAAGGCTAGTTGCCAAACCAAGCACAAAATGAATGGAAGACATCTTAACAACCGGAGAGAAAATTTCTTCAAAATCAACTCCTGCTTTCTGACTGAAACCTTTAACAACCAATCTAGCTTTGAATCGTGGCTTTGATGTGTGTTCATCTTGCTTTATCCTGTACACCCACTTATTCTTCAAAGCATGTTTTCCCTTTGGTAGTTTCACAAGATCAAATGTGTCATTTTCATGCAAGGACTTCATCTCATCTTGCATTGCTTCCAACCATTTGTTCTTGTGTACTCCTTGAATTGCTTCTCCATAGCATTCAGGTTCTCCCTCATCAGTCAAGAGCACATACTGATCAGGAGGATACATCCTAGAAGGTACATGAGCTCTGCTGGTTCTTCTAGGTGGCTCTTGAACCCCATGTTCTGGAACATTAGGTGGTTGTGGCTGATCGGTATCTTCTTCATCTGGTAAAGGATGATCGATATCCTCATCATCATCGAAATCAGGTTGATCCTGATTCTCCTCTGCAGCTTCTACTTTACCTTGACCATGAGGAACAATTTCCACGGCAATCAAGTCATCACTGAGTGTAGAAACTGATTTGTCCACTTTCTCGACATCTCTAATGGTTTGATCCTCAACAAACACAGCATCTCGACTTCTGACAAGCTTCTTCTCCACGGGATCATAAAATCTGTAACCGAACTCATCTTGGCCGTAACCAAGTGAAGGTGTTGGTGCGTGTGATTGAAAATGTTTTAGAGAAGTGTTGTTAAAAATGTCTACAACATAAATGACAACACTACACAGTGGAAGACTTAAACGCACACTTTTGCAAAGGAATATCAAAATTTTCATAGGCTATACAAAATGTATAGACTATGCTGCCTCACTAGCAGAGAAACTTCACTATAACTTGTAGTGACACAAATACAAGGTTTACACAAGAAACCAAAATTCAAGGCCGCGCAAGACCTACACAAGATCATACAAGGATCTAAACAAGACCTATAAGAATAGACCTAAACAAAACCTAACATGTCTACGTTCAGCCGAACGGACTGTTAGATCAAACAATGAATGTTGTGAACAATGCCGAGACTAATGTTCCCAACATTCTGATGAACCGTGTATAACCTAGAATCTACTGAATGACACATGATCCGTTCAACTCTGAATTATACTTTTCGGTCATACTTTGAAATGATGAAGTGGTGCTCTATTTATGGACGTAGATAATGAGCTCTCCACTCCATAATGAAGCCAAGTAGTGGGCTTCAAAATAACCACCCATAATGATAACTTCCAAGTTAGTGGATATCTCCCTACTCAAGCAATGGAACCGCCTGACGTTCTAGAACCTTCTGGGACCTTCACGTCTTCAACTTACATGCCTAGACAAATAATATAACATGGAAAAATCATTAGGAAAGTTAGTAGAAAGGGCGAATTCTGATGTTGTCTAAAATGATGGCAACACATTGCATAACATTTTTTCAACATCAACAATCTCCCCCAATTTGGCCTTTCTACTACAACACACTGATGTTGATCATAATCAAATAAATTTGATTAGAGTTGATCAGAGTTATGTAGACGAAATGATAAAATTATCATCAAACGAAGTGATGAAAAATTTTATTCGAACCAAATAAAATAAAGCAAGTAAAAAGATAATTTTGTGGACATAAAGCACAACATAAGGTGCTTATGGACCAAAATGTTAACTATCAACCAAAACAAGTTTTCCGGACATAAAGCACAACATAAGGTGCTTATAGACCAAAATGATAACCATAAATCAAAACAAGTTTTCCGGACATAAAGCACAACAATTATGGGACCAAAAGTGCAAAAAAGTATGAAATGTGACTTGTTGAAAGTTTGGGACCAAAAGCGCAAAAAGTTAACGGTGTTACAACGGCGGGACCAAAAATGCTACAAAATATCGTGACCTGTGGGACCAAAAATGCAATATTCTCTATTTCAAAACGAACGCCATGCCTCCAAATATAACAGTACCTAAAAATTAATTTATATTTTTCTATATGGAATTTACAAAATTGAAACAATGAATATTTATAGGATATATGACGGCATCACACAGGGAAAGTCAGTAAAAAGGTGAAAAGCAATAGAAAAAACGCGACACCAACGGTAAAAAAGAATAATGGTAGTTATAACCATACTGAAGATGAAAATTTAATTTTTATAGTGAAAATCATTTTCTATAGATATAGAAGAAATTACTTTTCTCGGTAAAGTAACCGACGGATTTGTAAGACAATTAGATTAGGAAGAAATTCTTATAATTATGCAATTAACAGAAAATATTTTTACTGAAAAAATAAAAACAAAAAAAAAAAGAAAATGAAATCACCATGGAATTTTAGAGATACGTGCAGAAAACTGAGTAAACAAAATACCTGAGCGAAGAGTGGAGATGCTGGGCTTTTACGGATGGGCGGAGGAAGTGAAGTGAGAGGTGAAATTAGGGTAGAAAGTGCATTTATATATATATATAGGGTATTGAAGAAGATTCTAGATCGTTTTTTAAATTTGGGCTATATTTTTCTAATTAGGAGCAGGTTATATACACCCACATTTGTTAAAAGTACACACACTTTATAATTTTATTAATTAAAAAATATAGTATAAAATATAGTAAATATTTTTTTGACTTTTTCTCCCTAAATCTGTACACACACCTCAATTATAGGAGCAACTCTCAAAACTCAAAAGTATAATTATATTTTTTCTGGTAAAATATCAATATATTAAATAATAATTATTTTTTAAAAAATAAAAAATACATATAAATAAAATATAATAAGCAAAAATGAAGTAATTTTTATCTGAATTTTGAAAAATTTCCAAAAAATATAAAGAAAAATATGAAATGAAAAGCACAAAATAAATAATAAATAAATAAATTAATATATTTTTTCAAACAATCCAAACACATTTTTCTCGATTATATTTTAGAAAAAAAAAGGTGTACTTCAAAAAATTAAACGAACAAAAATTTCATTAAAAAAGTCAAAAAATTGAACGAACAAAAATTTCGTTAAAAAAGTCAAAAAATTGTATTTTAATTTGGATAACCAGAATCGAAAAAAAATCATGTACTTTAATATAGAAATACAGGTTGAGAGAGGAGATGAAGAAGATGAATGAAGATTGAGGAAGGAAAAATAATTCACTGTTATTCTTACTTCTTCTTCTTTTTTTCATTTTTTCAAATAAGAGTGACTCGCAAATGGAAAAAGCAGAATAGGCGAAGAGTTACACGATTTTAATGGGATAATACGAGGCTTTGTAGTGAAGGTGAGAAAAGGAAAGAGAAAAAAGTAATAATAACGTGAGAAGAAAAAGAGGAAAGAAAGAGTGAAGATAGAGAAGGTGAGTGCACAAAAATAATAATAAAGAATTGAATTAAAATATTAAAAATATAATAATAATTTGTAAGGTGTGTGTACTGCAAACAAATGTGGGTGCATATAACCTTGACTTTCTAATTTTATGTTGGGCCTATACTATATGTCACCTAATATTGGTAAATTTATTCAAAAAAAGATATTTTCAAAAGAAATTGTCAAAATAGGTAGGAATTAAAAATTTTTAGTAATATAAAATTTGTTGATGAAGTCGTTTTAAATTGATGAGACGACAACATAACAACATGAATTATTGAGATGGAAGGTGATTCCTTTTTCACTGAATCTGGATTGATGAATTTGAAGATGATTAACATCTATAACTTGATTTTGAGCGTATAAATATTTTTCTCATATTTATTTATCAATTCTTTATCTTCAATCCATCGTTTTAGATTCTGAATTTTTTTTGCTATCGTTTAAAAAATACCACCTTTGAGCATAGAATTTCAGTTGCTTTGTATGAGTTGAAGAACATGAGGCGAAATTGAAGCTCTTAAGATCTTGTCTCTTCCAGTCGGTCGGCTTCAGTATTATCGATTGAAAAAAAAATCACATTCCTTTACAATGATTAATGCTCTTATGTTGCCACCTCACCAGTCGGTTCTATAACTGGCGACTGGATTCCAATCGGGAATCACCATACTAACTGATTTTATATTGCTAAAGGTTTCCAATTTCTTTTGAAAAGATCTTTATTTAAATAAATTTACCCCTAGTATTATTCTTAGGGTTAAATTATTTAGTACATCAATAATATAATTATTCTAAAAAAATTAAATTACTTAGCACTAATTATTTAGTTAACTTATTATTTTATTCTAATAGAAATAGTCCAAATCAATATTTAATATAAGCTCTTAGACCGACTTTAAAATCCTGAATATCTATTACTATCAATATTAAAATATGAAAAGGTCTACTTAAATAGATTTTTGAATGAAAGCATACAAGTAATTCTAAAAATTACAAGAATATAAATAACAATTAGTAAAATAAAATAAAATCTCAATCGAGTGCGTTTATCCTTATTTTCAGGAGGAATTCACGCCATTCATATTGAAATATATTTTTAGAATCACAGCTTCAAAACAAATTCACCTTTTTTTCACTATAATAATAAATATTAATTACATAAAAACAAACATATTGATTATGGATGGCACATTATCTACATCATTGCAATTGGGTAAAACATTATAACCTAAAGAAATGAAAAAAATATATATATATGTATAAGACATAAATAATATTTTACATGTATTATAAATAAAAAAATTCAACGGAGAACCCCTTCCTTACTGCACAGTCAGAAAAAAATAGTTAATAAAATTAAATAATAAACATACCTATAAATATATAATAACAAACTATGTACTCACCTTGATTAGAAAAATAAAAATCATGAAAAAGTAAACAAAACTAATATCTCAAAATTTAAATAATACCTCCTCCCTCAATACACGAAGAATAGTAAATTCTATTTTCAGCACTCTAATATAATATAAAGGTTGTATCTAAAATTATTATAAATTAATTGAGGCAGCAAATTATTTAAAATATATATTGTAGCTTGACAAACTATATGAGCCTAATGAATCATAATTAATTTTAAATAAAAAATCATATAAATAATTCATTAGCTCATATAATTTCCAAAGATAAAATAATTTTAGATAATTCTTCAGCCTCAATTAACTTATCTAAATACAACCTTGGTAAAAAAGCGATCAAAGTAGAACTTTTGATGAGCTTCTTCAATTAATAGTATTTCAAAAAGAACGGCGCCCCCATGCCTGCAAAAATATCAGTACCTAAAAATTAATTTATATTTTCCCACGTGGAATTTACAAAATTGAAACAATGAATATTTATAGGATATATGACGTCATCACATAGGGGAAGTCAGTAAAATGGTGGAAAGCAATAGAAAAACTTGCAAGAAAAATCTAGCACCAACGGTAAAAAAGATAAGGGAAAATACACATTTTTATCCTATAAGTTTCTTTGACTCTAGTTTTTGTCCTGTTAAGTTTTGAATTTTGGTTTTCGTTCTTTAACTTACCAAAAATTATGGTTTTCGTCCTTTTAAGTTTTGAATTTTTGTTTTCGTCCTTTAACTTACCAAAAATTATGGTTTTCGTCCTCCAAACGCCTATAACCAGTCACACAACCGATAATACAAAAGTAGATCATTTTTTTCTATTTTTTTAAGCGAAATACTGACGTGGGATATTTAGAGGGAATTAGATCTTGATGGATAAAATACAGGATTAACCGTAAATTCTCTCTCAAATCAAAACCTTAGTCGATCAAATCTAGGCATGGGGGTTTGAGAGAATTAGGGAAAAAGGAACAAAGATCCCCAAATCAAAACATTCAAAAACCTAAATTCTTTTGAGCGCATACTCACTATACGAAAAGGAAGAGGGATGTCTTCAAGAAATTCGTATGAATCAATGAGTATCGAGCGCAATATTAAGTTTTATTGTTGTTTCGTTGCACGGTTTGTACATCATATTCAAAAATAAATCCGAACAGAAGATTCTTTGGATGTAAGTATTGGACGGTATTTGGGAGGGAATTCACGGTTAAAAGTGTATTTTGTCAAGACCAAATTCCCTCCAAATACCCCCACGTTAGTATTTTGTTTAAAAAAAGAAAGAAAAAAATGGATCTACGTGTGTATTACTGCCTACTGGTTGTATGACTGATTATAGGTGGTTGGAGGACGAAAATCATAATTTTGGTAAGTTAAAGAACGAAAACAAAAATTTAAAACTTAAGAGGACGAAAACCATAATTTGTGGTAAGTTAAAGGACGAAAACAAAATTTCAAAATTTAAGAGGACGAAAATCAAAGTCAACGAAACTTATAGGACAAAAATATGTATTTTCCAAAAAGATAATGGTAGTTAAGATGGAAATCTAATCTATATAGTGAAACCGTCTTCTGTAGATCTAGAAGAAATTACTAACGACGGATTTGTAAGACAATTAGATTAGAAAGAAATTCTTATAATTATGCAATTAACAGAAAATATTTTTACTGAAAAAACAAAAACAAAAGAAAAGGTCTTAATCGATTGAGCCATTAAGAGACTCGATAATTGAAACAAAACTATGTTTAAAAATATAATTAGCCATGAAATTTTAGAGATATGTGCAGAAAATTGAGTAAACAAAATATTTGGGCGAAGAGTGGAGATGCTGGGCTTTTACGGAAGCGGCAGAGGAAGTGATGTGAGAGGTGAAATTAGGGTAGGAAGTGTATTTATATGGAGTATTGAAGAAGACTCTAGGTCGTTTTTTAAATGGCTCAAGTTAAATGCACCCACATCTATTTGTAGTATACACACTTTGAAATAGAGTTAATTTTAATAATATATAATAACACAAATATACCCTCATCCCTCTCAACCCAATACTATGCACCCACCTCCATAACTAAGAAAAAAAACCACATAACTTGGGATAAATTCTAAAACAAAGAAAAGAAGAAAATAATGTGATTTCTTGCACCTAAAAACTATCACCTTCATTCAGATCGTTTTAAAAAATTAACATAGGAAAAGAAAAAAAAATCCTAACATACCAAAAATGTTTCACAACAGACGATAAGATTAACAAATAATGTCATTTTATATATATATTAGGAACAAGTTCTAAAAAACTCATTGTACAGTTTTTTGTGAAAAAAATAATTTTTCGATTTTTTTTTAACACACAGTAAAAGTTTAGAATTTTTTCATTGATGTACAAAATTTTGAAAGAAAAAATCAAATAAAACTTTGGTTATATTTTCTGGATTAATACTAAAATTTTTTTTTTTACATATTTTCATAAATTCCGGATAAAAAAAAATAGAAAAAAAAAATCATACCTTTGTTTAGGAGGCATGCATCAGCGAGATGCTAAAACGATGAAGAATATAGGTGGTGAGGTGTGAAAATGAGAAAAGAGAATAAAAAGGTTGGGGATGGGGAATATTGCACCGTCATAAAAATATTATATTATATGACAAATATAATCGTCACTAATTATAACAAATGTCGTCACTAAATAATACTGTGACGAAATAAATGTGTCACTAATTATCTTAACTATATAGTGACAAAATATAGAATTGTCATGAAAATATTAGTTTTAATGACGTTAAATATTGTCAATAGTAATTATGAATATCATCACTAGAGATTATTGCAACGACTTTTTTATTTCGTCATCAAATTTACAAATTAGAGACGAAAAAATAAATTAATAGTGACAAGAGAAAAAATTGTCACAATTTTTTATTTTTTAATGACAAATATAAAATTCGTCACCTTTAAGTAACAAATTATGACGAATTTTGTGTCGTTGCGAAAAAATTCGTCATGTAATGTCTAATTTCTTGTAGTGGTGATTCTTTTTTCACTGAATCTGAAATGATGAATGTGAAGATGATTAGTATCTATAACTTGATTTTGAGCGTAGAAATATTTTTCTCCTATTTATTTATCAATTCCTTATCTTCAATCCATCGTTTTAGATTCTGAATTTTTTTGCTATCGTTTAAAAAATACCACCTTTGAGCAGAGGATTTCAGTTGCTTTGTATAAGTTGAAGAAGATGAGGAGAAATTGAAGCTCCTAATTAAGGTGTCAAATTTTGTCTCTTCTAGTCGGCTTCATTATTACCGATTGAAAAAAAATCACATTCCTTCACAATGATTAATGCTCTTATGCTGCCACCTCACCAGTCGGTCGTGGTGGAACCGACTGTCATTTCCAGTCGATTCTATGACTGCCGACTGGATTCCAATCGGGAATCACCATACTAACTGATTTTATATTGCTAAAGCTTTCCAATTTCTTCTTATTTTGACAATTTCTTTTGAAAAGATCTTTATTTAAATAAATTTACCCCTAGTATTATTCTTAGGATTAAATTATTTAGTACATCAATAATATAATTATTCTAAAAAATTAAATTACTTAGCACTAATTATTTAGTTAACTTATTATTTTATTCTAATAGAAATACTCTAAATCAATATTTAATATAAGCTCTTACACGACTTTCAAACACTACAAAAAATGCATTTTGGGGACTGCATTAACAATTATTATTTAATTGCTAATTAGGTTTATTGACCGATTAGCGACCGCTTTAGAATAGTCGCTAAAACAAGGATCACTAATTTTAACTATTCTTTTATGGAGCCAATCACTGATTTAGCGATCGTATTTACGGTCACTGATTAACATGTATCTTGACCCGATTGAGTGTCATTTTGCTACCGCTAAGTCGCTAACTATGGTCACTATTTATTATTTAGCGACCGTTCTCGAAAGTCGCTAAATTAATAATTAAATTAATTTATAAATAATATAAAAGATTTGGTGATCGTTAATGGTGATCGCAAACTAATAATTAGCAACAGTCCTTGGGGTCACTAATCTTTTACATAAAAAAGGGCCAAATGGGTTTGAACCCGTGCCTACACGGATCCTAGCGGGTTCGAACCACTTGGCCAAGGACCTAATAACTTATGTATAGTGAGACATATAGTATATAGGCCTCTATAGGCCTAAATTAAATTTGAGCATTATTGTGTGCCCAGGAAATCAAACTGTGACCTCCGTAAAGGAAGGTGATTTCATTTTCACTGAATCTGAAACGATGGATTTGAAGGTAAATAATTGATAAATAATATGAAAAAAAATTCTAAGAATATCAAATATCAAATATTGTGTACTATCAGTCTAAATATTTTTTTTACATATATTTATTTATTTTTGTAGAAATATATATTTTTTATACAATCTAAGAATAAAATA
This sequence comes from Prunella vulgaris, assembly GCA_026898435.1. Taxonomy (NCBI): domain Eukaryota; kingdom Viridiplantae; phylum Streptophyta; class Magnoliopsida; order Lamiales; family Lamiaceae; genus Prunella; species Prunella vulgaris. Next base: position 447,232 of record JAPKLY010000352.1, on the reverse strand, counting down.
TGTTTTATTATAAGAACAAATATTGAATTTTCACAAATATTTATTTATTTTTTAGAAATAATTATTTTTAATATAATAACCCATGTAAAATAATAGTAAAAAGGGTGTTATTACATGAAATAATATACCTTTTTTATAGGGATATTGATTAAATTAAAAAAATACATATTTGTTCTTATAATAACATATTTTATCCAATACAGTAACACAAATTTGTCTATATACTAACACAAAATAGAAGTAAATGAGTGTTATTGTTAGAGTAAATTTAAGTTACTATATATCAGACTAAATGTTGTTGTCATTTATTTTTATAAAAACAAATATTTTTTTAGATAATATTTTTTTATAGTTCTATATGGTAAGAATCGGGTTGGGTCTCAATGACTCGATTTTGACACGTTGACTCGGCCAGGGGTTTTCATGCACAAATTTTATTTTTTCATAACTTGTGTTTTTAAATTTCAATTGACTCAATTTTCTTTCAATGTAACCCTCTTTTCAATGGATCCATCAATTAACTTCAATCAATAAAAGCTGATGTTCTGTTTCCAAATCCTCTTTTTTTTTTTTTTTTGCAAAAAGTGTAATTAGTCAATTTTAGTATGAATAATTAATGTATATATTATCAAATTTTAAAAAATAAGCATATGATATAATTTCATTTTTATGAAAATAAATATTGATGCATAAGTTGAAATGTTATTACTGATATATGATAAACCCAGAGTTTGTTTTTGTGTAATATTGAAAATAAAACTTGAATAAAACGATATAATATTGTCAAAACTTTTCACAATTTGTTGTAGAATTGTATTAATTTATTAATATGATGATATAATTGTAATTTGAAACAGATGTAATATCCAAATTATGATTGCATGTATTCAGTTCCTCAACTCATTGAATAATATATGAATGTGGAATTCTACCAGTGAACTGATCAATAAATCCATCGATTTTTGTAAAAAGTCAGCCATGATGTATGAGTGCGACTCAAATTAGGTGCTCGTGTATTTGAGAATATATTGATGAAGTTAGTTTGAATGACCTACATAATGGTTTTTTTGTTGTTCTCTCCATTAAAATTGGACATATCTAATGGTGAAAATCAATGGATGTTTACGGATGTTTGAAAAATATTTTTTTATCCATTCCACAATTATTTACACATTTTTTTATTCGTCTATTTCATAATTATTTGCACATTATAGACTCTATTTTCATAATATTCACATATATATGAATTGTCATTAATTTTATTTTTTGAACCCACCTTACACATAATTCAATCAAAATTTTCACTTTATACCCATCAATACTTTATTCATTAAACTTTAAAAAAAATAAAATTATGTCCACTTTATATAATAAGTAGAATGGAGGGTCCATAATTCTAATACATACGTGGTCTTTGAGATAGCACATGTTGGTGGTTGCATTATAATCATCATGTCAAGAGCAAAACACCTCATATGTATCACATGATAGTTATGAAAGTTGTTCTGATAATTAAGAAAAAAACACCTATTATATGTATCATGATAGATATGGAAGTTGTCCTGGTAGGGGCTTCTTAGTTTTCATTAACGTGAAATTTATATCATTATATGTGATTGTTGATATCATTATATATATTTATCGACCTTATTAGATTTATAAACTAATATTATTGTATAGAATGTTATGATATGAGTAAATGTACATAATGGTTAATCTTTCATATTCTATATTGCATTTAAAAAGTTTCGATTAAAGCATGGAACTCCAGCGCACTGATATGATCTGATAGCAATTTACAATATTAGACCAGTTTTCTACAGTTGAAGGGGCGCTTGGTATGAAAATTCTTCAATGGTAATGAGAATTGAGATATAAATGTAGTAATTATAGTAGCAAATTAGAACAAATGAGATACATAACATTATTTTTTCTCCTAAATAAGGTAATCAACACCCCCATTTGATTACCCCTCTTCACCATGTAATCATCATCCTCAATCAATCCTCAATATCACAACCAACATCTTTCTTTTTTGTCCACTTTTTCCAAAATTAGAGCACAACACTATTGATATAACTACCATAAATACAAACACACATTCAACATATGTAGGACAAAAAAAGAAAATGAAATTTCATTCTCATTACCATTGAAGAATTTGAAACAAGCGGCCCCTGAAACTTTACATTCAAAAGACAAGAGATTTGCAGTGTCAATGAATATATATAATGAAGAAATTTTACATGAAACTTTTCTTTTTTAATATTTCAAAACTACATCAACAACTTGTGATGATTACTTGGTTAAATTGGAGAATATATTGGAAACGTTGTTAGCAATTGCTAGTTGATTTGGATTTTAAAAAAAATACAAGCTCAAATTAGAAGTGATATATAATCTATAAAAAAATTATATATTTTTTGCTTTTATTAAAGCAATTGGAGTACTACTCACTCTTTTAATAAAGCAACTTAATTTTATTAATTTTTTTTTATTTTAAAAAAAATTAAAAAAATTTAAATATTTAATTTTTGAATTTATTTCAACATTTTAAATTTTAATTTAACATATATATTGCAAATATAAAAACAAAATTTAAATTATGAATTTTATTATTTTTAAAGTGATTATTTATTATAATCAATTTTTTTAATGTACCTAACATAATATAAAACAAAAATTTCATATTAAAAAAGTAATAACAAAATAATTAATAAGTTAATTTTTGTATAGATAAAATAAAACTTGTTAAATAATTCCATTTATAGTAGAAACATTTTTTTTATAAAAATTAAATATAAAGTATCCAAACTCTGTCAACATATAAAACTGTGCATTGGAACTGAATCAATATATTAACACCAAAATTTATACACCATTTTAATTGCTGTATATATTAACACCAAAATTTATACAACATATTAATTGCAACAATAAATTTAACACCAAAATTTTTACCAAATATTAATATATTACTTTTGGTATCGAATTAAAAACTTCAAACATGTAATTAATACAAGACTTGTTTATTGAATATGCATACGGTACCTATTTTGGGACTTTGTTAAATTTTTGAAATATCACACCTAAATAAATAAACAAATACAAGTTTATATAACTTCAGCAATTTTAGAAGAATAATTACACGAAAAACTAAATATAAAGCACAAATTGATTTAAGATTTCAATCCAGTGAAGTAACACCAAACTACATGCCTCCTCGGCTAAATCCCAACATTACACCATATTGATTGGAGGTGCGTTTTGTTCATGGACTAAATAGTCATTTTTTTTAATGCAGGATTATTCCTGCCAAAATATGCATGTATTAAAAGAAATAATTCTGTCGTAGGAGATTGAGTCTGCTTAGAGTATGTTTAGTTCGTAAGATAAAAATATATATCCGTAAAAAAACATGCAACTAATTAGAGTATCGAAGCAAAAGAGATAAATACTATGTAAATTTTGTTTATTTTAGGAAAGAAATTCATTTTTTTACGGATGGAAAAATTATAATATTACGAATATTTTTTACTATATACAAGAACTTCACTTCAATCTATGGAAGAACATGCTGGCAAAATTCTTGAAAAAAGTTATAATTTCAACACTCTATTACAGGGGATGTATCTAAATAATTATAAATTAGTTGAGGCTGCAAATTATTTAAAATATATATTGTCGTTTGAGAAATTATGTGAGCCTAATGAATCGAAATTAATTTTAAATAAAAAAACATATTAATGACTCACTAGGTCACATAATTCTCGAAGCTAAAATAATTTTAGATAATTTTTCAGCCTCAATTAACTTATCTAAATACAACTCCGGTAAAAGCCCATGCCTGCAAAAATAACAGTACCTAAAAATTAATTTATATTTTTCCATGTGGAATTTACAAAATTGAAACAATGAATATTTATAGGATATATGATGTCATCACTTAGGGCAAGTCAGTGAAAAGGTTAAAAGCAATTGAAAAACTCTCAAGAAAAATCTAGCATCAACGATAAAAAATAAAATAATGGTAATATGTACAGTGAAAGTCTTCTGTAGATCTAGAAAAAAATACTTTTTCCGATAAATTAATCCATGGATTTGTAAGACATTTAGATTAGGAAGAAACTCTTATAATTATGCAATTAATAGAAAATATTTTTACTGAATAAACAAAAACAAATAAAACGGTCTTAATCGATTGGGTCATTAAGAGACTCCATAATTGAAACAAAACTATATTTAAAAAAAAAAAAATCAGCCATGGAATTTTAGAGATATGTGCAGAAAATTGAGAAAACAAAATACCTAAGCGAAGAGTGGAGATGCTGGGACTTTTATAGAAGCGGCGGAAAAAGTGATGTGAGAAGTAAAATTAAGGTAGGAAGTGCATTTATATAAGGTATTGAAGAAGATTATAGGTCATTTTTATATAAATAAAAAATTACAACGAGAACCCCTTCCTTACTGTACACTCAGAAAAAAAGAGTTAATAAAATTAAATAATAAACATATCTATAAGTATATAATAACAAACTATGTACTCACCTTTGATTAGAAAAATAAAAATCATGAAAAGTAAACAAAACTAATATCTCAAAATTTAAATAATACCTCCTCCCCAAATACATGAAGAATAGTAAATTTTATTTTCAACACTCTATTACATTTTACAAGGAATGTACCTAAAATTAATATAAATTAGTTGAGACAGTAAATTATTTAAAATATATATTCTCGTTTAAAACTATGTGAATCTAAATTAATTTTAAATAAAAAAATATATTAATGATTCATTAGATCACAGAAGCTAAAATAATTTTAGATAATTCTTCAACCTTAATTAACTTATCTAAATACAGCCCGATAAAAACGCGACAGAAAGTAGATCTTCCACAACTTCAGTTAACGCCATCCCTGCAAGAATTAAAAAATAAAATCAGACGCATATGGTAAATGACGTCAGCGCGTAAAGGGAAGTCTGTAAAAATTTGAAAAAACAGCACAAAAACACGCATAAAGTAAATTAATCAAGTCAGTTAAATTTACTGAAACACTGAGAATGGGATTTAAAACTTGTATAGTCGAATCATCTCCAATAGATCTACATAGCCACCTCTTGGGGTAAAAACAGATACAAAACAATGATTAAATACTCTCATTGTTCCAACTTTCTTTTTCTGCATTTTTTATTTTGGAATGTCAAATTCTTTTTTCACACTTTAACAAAAAAATATACAATTACAAAATCAATATGGTATACTTTGTATATTTTATTAATTATTATACTCACATAAATCATTTTTTTTAATTCAAAGATCGAGGTAGTATAAGCTTTTATGATAGCGATAAAAAAAAAGTGTGCGCATGAGCATCTTCACACAAATATGGCAATAAAACACTGATAATTAAAATTGAAAATATACTCTAAAAAATTAAAAGAAAATCACAAAAGCCATGGAAATTCAGAGATGTGAAAATATTAAGAGAAAAAAATAACTATAAGAGGGATGGAGATGTTAGGCTTTACTGCGGAAGAGGTAGTAATATGAGAGGTGAATTAGGCTAAATTTATAGGTAATTGAGGAAGATTCTAGGTCTCTAGAATTTGGGTTATACTTTAAATTTGGGCCTATATGTTAGGGTTTTAAAAAAAATATTATAATTTATATTTACAGTTATAAAGTTAAGATATTTATGGGGGTTTTTACCGAAATAAATATAAATACTTAGTCAAATATTTTAAAGCCAAGTAAATTTCATAAATAATTAATTAAAGGTAATCATATTTTAATTTTATTTATTTTTGTTGTGGCAGCAATAATTTAATCATATGGGCTCAGGCCCATAAATTATTATATGAGGCTCAATCTCAATATTGCATGGCTTGGGGCGCGAGCACGAGCAAGGTACATGTCGACCAGCACGAGCAAGGTACATATCGACGAGCACGAGCAAGATACATGTCGACGAGCACGAGCATGGTACATGTCGATGAGCACGAGCACGAGCATATCCCAAGTCAATGCACCGAGAGTAATTACAGCAATTACGCCAAATGTGCAGCATAATTAGCGCCGATCAGAGGCCACACATGGAAGCTGACATTTATTATGGAAGCTGACATTTATTATGGAAGACTTTCCATAATTACTTTTGTAACGGTTTAGTTGACCATCAGGGAGTAAAATGAGCACGTGACATGTTTAGATTTCTCTATAAATATGGCTCTAGGGCCATCATTGTAAGGATTCAAACATTTACACAATCAATAGACTTTACTTAAGTCCCAGCTCTTGCAATATAAGACCTGGACAAATCTCTGCGTTATTTACATTATTTCGCAAGATTATTAAAGTATTTTTATACTTTTTGTTATCCTGATCCAAGCCACATACGAAAATAATCAGGTAATACTTTTTGTTATCCTGATCCAATTCTTTTTTAAATTAATTATTTAAAATACTTTTTGTTATCCTGATCCAAGCCACATACGAAAATACTTTTTGTTATCCTGATCCAATTCTTTTTTATTTTTAAATTAATTATTTAAATATTTATCTATTTTTAGAATTTTTATTAAAGTTTAATTATTTTGTTAGTTTTACAATTACTACTACATTTCATCTATAATTTTTTTTGAAAAAATTAACCGATTCAAACCTTAAAAGTTAGTTCTAAAATTAAATAATTTAAAAGATTAAAAATATTAAAATTAATAAAATATGTTTTCTTGTTTTGCGAGTCGACTTCCATTGAATTCACCTCGTCTTTTGAGGTGTCCAATGTTTCGAGTCTTGAACCTGATCATTTGACATTATTATGTGACATTGAAATTTTTAAATGGGAAAAATACATACTAGTCTAAAGTAACCACACAAACCACATTCTAATAACGCTAAAAATATAACTTACATTTGAGTCTAAATTAGAGTTAATGATTATAATTTAAGTAACTAAATAAAATTTTAGTCCTCAAATTATTAGCCTAGGTAATAGGCTACTCTCAATTTGAAAACTTCATCTCTCTCCATTATATTCGGACTCCACTCTCTCTCTCATAGGGTTTCCTTTTCTTCTCTCTCCCAAATTCCCATTCCTCAATTTTTCAAATCTCACCGGCGCCGTCCTAATCGAAAAACACGCCGTTGCGCAGCCCGCGATGGCGGGGCATCGCACATAGAGGTCGACTATGTAGGTGAACAACTGCCGAATCAACGCCGCCAGAGCTCTCCTCAACAAATCCCCTTCCACGGTTCCAATTCGCACCAGAGAATTCGTCATCGCCGACCGCCGCATATTCAATTGATGACTCGATCGATACGACGACGTCTGGTTTCCAGCGCTGTACCCAGGAAGCACTGTTCTTGTGGAGATTACACCGGGAGGATCCTGGGTGCGGTGTAGGCGAACACGAGCACGTCTTCCTCGGCAATGACCAGGGGTTCTGGCTCTGACTCTGTCTCTGGTGGTGCGATTGCGCCGTGATCGGGAGCCTCCTGGAAGTGGAAAACCGGACTGACGACGACGGGAAACGGATCTCCCGAGGCTCACGCGGGTCGGAAGTCGTTGCCGAGGAATTTCTTCCTCAATAGAATGTTGGCGACGATGACGCACAGGGACGGCGACGGTGACAGTGGATTTTCTACCATCGAATCCATGGTTTTCGATCCAGATCTGTGGTAAAATCTCTCTCTCTCTCTAGCATATTCATTTTTTTTGCTTTATGATTTTGAGATGAAGCTGCTGCAGAGCCACCGTCCTCACACCACTGTTTGTCGCCGACGAAGAAGACGGAAGCCGTCAACATAAAATACCCCTATTGTCACTGTTATAGAGCTCAAAATTCCCTAATCTGATGTTATATTACATGTCTTTTGTAGGAAGAGTTGTTGATGGGAGAGAAATAATGGTTCAATTTGCTAAATATGGACCAGATGCAGAACGAATGTAAGTTTGGTATACTGCTCTACCCTACTAGTTTTACAAACTATTAATTCGGACAAAGCTTTGAATTAATATTTGAGTGAGTTAGGTGGATTCTTATTTGGGTGGATTTGGAGTCTAATCATTTTACACTTCCATTCAAATCCTCCTCCAGAAGCCAACATAGTTATCCTGAAAAATAAATATTTGCATAGTTCAATATATTATGGTACTATTACTTGGTAATGAATCGGTCAACATTAAGTTCATGAGGAATTTCTGATTGTTGATTATGGTTTTCTGCTGCCTCTGGTGTGAATTATGATGAGATTGATTTGGTCACGGTTTATTGATTAGTTATGATATTTATTTTCCAGTGATTCTGTTGAAAGGCTCAATTTTGTTGAATGATTTGATTCTCCATGTGTTTTGAGGTTTGAGTTGGATCGTTGTTTGTAGATTGTCATTTGAATGCTTTTGTGGTGGTTGGAGATTGTCTTTTGTATACCTTTTTCGGTGTTTGGATTTTATTGAGACTTGCGTGGTGTACATTTTCTAAGTTAGTGGGATATTTGAGTTTTTAGTTAAACTGGAAGTAAGCATAAAAATTATGGGTCTCATACCCCAGATGAAGATGATTGAACTTTTATTTAACTTTCAAGAATTTGAAAATGATTTGTTTCTTTAATTGCAACTTAATGATTTTAGCTTGTTGCAAAGCTTTTCGTCATCATTAGCTAATTAATTAAAGCATGTGGGAAGTTTTTATTCAGTGTCATGTGGAATGATACTTTCAAACTCAGTGTATATTGAATGCTTCTTGTGTAGTGACATTTCTATGGAAAAACATTTCTAACTCAATATTTTTTTTTTTGCAGTGATAAAGGTAGTGAAGAAAGTGGACTTTCAATGTCCCAATAATGGTTTCTGATAGAAAAGTTAAATATGTAAACAAGATAGTGTTTAATTATGGTGGAAACTGGAAATTGATGAAGAAGATAGTGTTCTTCGATTAGATTCAAACTGATTATGTAATTTAACTTTTTAGTTTGTTATACTATTGATGTATTGTCTGTTATACCATAGCATACAATTTTACTATAGTGCATTATACTATTGATTATCGGTTATACTATAGTCTTCTCAATTATACCGTACTGTAGCGTATAAATTTGAATTTTATACTGTAGCGTGTTAGCCTTAGGCTACTGTAGCGCGTCAGCCTAGGCTACTGTAGCTCGTCAGTCTAGGCTACTGTAGCGCGTCAGGTATAGGGTGTAGGTTCATAGCTAGATTCCTGCTTTATTAGTTTCTAATTAACCCATGTCTTATTTTCGTGTTTAGACCTATTTGTAAGATGAAAAAGTTTTTGTAACTCACCTTTTGTTAAACTGGTTACTTTGGACCAGAGTGTGGTTGCCCTTTTTTAAATAATTGCAATATTTTGTACAAAAAGTTATCTGATTTAAATCGGTGTAAACAACTTTATACTATATACAAAATATTTACAGAAGCAGTATATTTGCTTCCCTTTTATTTTATTTTTTCTCAAATAGAACCTAGTGTTCTTAATATTGGAGTTGACAGCCTAGGTGATTTTTGATTTTTTCCATGAGCTTTCTTTACAAAAGAGGAATAGCTATTCCCCTTCGTAGAGCTTCCATAGCTGTGGCAACAAGTTCCGACATTCCCTAATTATCATATGTTTTTTGTTATTGAAATCTAAAAAATTGAACTTGCTTTGAGATTTTTGTGGTGGTTGAATTTGTTAGGATTAATTGAGTTCCTAGGGAGGGATAGAGATTTCTGGTTGCTTTTTTAAACATATGGATTTTTTTGTAATATATATTGAGATTTGAATAAATAGGCAACAACAAACGAAGTGGCTGAGAAAGATGTCTGTTGGTAATTTTGTTCTCTTTTGTTTAAGTACCCGTGGTGTCTTGACCTTTAGAGGAGATAGTTTATTCACCTATGTCAGATGTTACAGCAAACATGTCTTCTCTACTTATTAATACATATGATAACTTACATTACTCTTTTAGCCACACAACTTGACAAGATGTCAGGCCAGACCCAATGCTTGAATGTAGTTCCTACGGTTACAATACTCGCGGTAGTGAAAGCTCATCTTGTTGGTGCCACAAGAGGCCATGCATTGTTGAAGAAGAAGAGCGATGCTTTAACTGTGCAGTTCCGTCAATTTCTCAAGAAAATTGTATCGACAAAAGAATCATTGGGAGATAACATGAAAACTTCTTCCTTTACCCTTACAGAAGCTAAATATGTTGCTGGTAAGAACATCAAACATGCTTATTGTGAAAATATCTCCAGCAATGTTCTAAAAGTCGCTAGTCGCTAGTCAGTCGGATCTCTAGGGTCTAGCGACTTGAGCGACTAGTCAGAGATTAGTTGGGGACTAATCGGAAGCACTTAAACAGTAAATATAATTAATTACTTAATAAATTAACACAATATTGTAGATAAAATAATAAAAAAATTAATATTACTACCTTTCAATATTAAAATATAAGTGATAATAGCCATAAAACTCAAAATTTAATAAAGTGATAATTTAAAAATCAAAAGAAAATTAATGTTTTAGTTGTTTTAATTTTATTTTATCATAATTACTTAGGGTTTGCCAAAAAAAGAAAAGAAAAAGGGAGAAATATTTCTAATTGGGAACGACTTAGTCGGTATTTAATCAATCTAATCGTTATCTAGTCGGCCTAGTCAATGTCTAATGGGCTCTAGGCGCCAATTACTACCCCTAAATGTTTTCTTTAGCGACTAGGTGTAAATCGGGTCGGCCTAGTCGGCCGACTTTTAGAACAGTGATCTCCAGTGCTGTACTTAAGGTTCGATCATATCAGGAAAATGTTGCTGGCGTGAAACTTCCCAAATTCAAATATTTAATCAATGGAGAGACGAATAACGACTTGACTGGACTGGCAAGAGGGGGCCAGGGTATTTGTGTGTTCGATTTGACGTACGTTTTTAGATTTTCACCATTCTATTTCTCTTATTGAATATAGTTTAGTTGGTTGATAAATTACATGTTAGATAAAACATATTTGTGTGTTCGATTTGTGATAAGTTTAGCATTATTTGTTGTACATAAATTGTTTATGGATACATCTATTTTTATTGGAGATTAATTCCAAATTTGTTAGAATTTGGTTTTGAATTACATATATATTCGATAATTTTAGTGTATTTCATGAACAGTTGATTCGTCTTTTAGACTTGCTCCCGTAAGCGATGCAAGAGTAAGCGCTGGTACACTAACAGCTCTTGGTCTTAGCTCCCTAAACATTATTGAGGAAGTATCAAATCCATTTCCAATTCACATGTGTTAAGTATAGTGACACCGATCCCTTTTCATGAAGGATATTTTGATTGCTGCTAGCTAGAGATTGGGGTAGGGGAGAAAGGCATCCAACGCAATGAAGAAGACAATGTGCAAAGTACTACTTTCGATTCTTTCTTGTCTATCGGACTCTATTGAGAAGAAGGGAAAACCATCTGACCCGCAGACTTTCATGCTTGTTGTCCTAACAAGCCAAATAACGTATATAAGAGAAGATGTTTCGAGAAATTCTTTGTTGGGGCTTACAATTCACCTTGTGACTCATTCATTTGATCGAGCATTTTCCAGAAATCGATCAATCTATCACTCAATCACAAGTTGTTCCGTCATTGTCTGACCACACTCTAAATTATGTATCTATTTATCATCTTTTTGCCCCTCCTCGGTAGTTCCGTAGAAGGTTTTTTCGGATGTTTTCTAGGCTCTGTTATAGTGGATTTTTTGTTTTAAAAAATTGAACATGCTTGTTTACAGTCGAAATTCTGCCGAATTTTTTTATAATTCTAATGTGATGTATTCTTAATTTGAATCAGATGGAACTCTCTGATCGTCAATGGATGTATCAAATGGCTCGTATTATACAAGGAATTGTCAACTCTGAATTTTGGAGAAAATTGATGAGTGTATTTAGTTTTCCTCTCCTAATCCATATTGCATGGATAGGTGTGGTAGGATTATATGTCCTTGTATAAGAAAAAAGTGCGGTAACAAGAGATTCTTGAACACTGATGAGGTTAAAACTCATCTTGTGAGGTTTGATTTTACTCCATATTATTACAATTGGACCAGACATGGCGAATCCCGATGGAATTATAATATCGAAATAGTAGTTGTCTTCTATGATCAGTAGAGTAGTGGTGGAGGTGAGAGACTTGAGATTGGTGATTCGAGTTGTGATCCGCCTACTCTATGCTTTGGGACACCGCTGGATGGGGTAGATGAATTCCAAAGGTATCATACGATGATTGATGAGTCTGGTTTGGGTGGTCACCACACAGCAATGGAAGAGGAACCAAATCCTCGTTCGAAGAAATCTTTTGAGATGCTTAAATTTGTCGATCAAAAGTTATTTCCTGGTTGTGATACTGAGACTCAGTTGTCATTCAACGCTCAGATGTTGTCCACCAAAACTGAAGGCAAAGTGATTCGGAAAGTCTACAATCAATTTGTAAAGTTGTTCGAATGGGCCCTACCTAATGAGAAAACAATGCTAGAAAATTTCTATTTTGGGGCGATGTCGAGAGCATTGATTCGTGCTGGATGTGCAACCACCCTAGGTTCAAACCCTCTAATCGTAGGAAGTAGACATGTTTTAAGTCTATGTATTATCTACCCATCACTCCTCATCTAGAGAGGTTATATCAGTCAAGTGTCACTGCAAAAGACATGAGATAACATGCTGAGATGTGTCATCTTGCAAACTCTAATGCGTGGAGACATCTTGATAGAGAGTTTCCAGATTTTACGAGTGTGAAAAGAAATGTGAGGCTTGGTTTGTGCACAGACGGATTTGCTCCACTCGGTATGCACGAGAAGAAGTATTTGTTGTGACCTATGTTACTGACTCCGTACAATCCACCTCTTTGGTTGTGCATGAAGCATCAACACATATTTCTCATTGTCTTGGTGCCTAGTCCTCACAACCTTAAGCATAATCTAGATGTCTACCTTCAGCCACTGATTAAAGAGTTGTTATATTTGTGGCATACTGGAGTAGAGACATACGACATGTACAGAAAGGAGAACTTCACGTTACGGACTACTGTTTTATGGACCATCAATGACTTTTCAGCATATTCTATGTTATCCGGGTGGTCGACAGCTGGAAAACTAGCATGCCTGTACTGCATGGATGAGTCTGATGCAGTTTATCTTCCACTGGGTAGAAAGATGTCATGGTTTGACAACTATCGGAAGTTTCTATGTGATGATCATGCCTTTCGGAGGGACAAAGTGAATTTTCTAAAGGGTAAACATGTTGTAAAGCGTCCAAGGCCACGAGTTTGAACAAGTATACACACATTGTTTATATTCTAATCACTAGTTTTATCTATTTAGTTTAACCATACACACTTTATTTTAGGTGATTCGTTGTTGTGCGAGGTTACATTAACTAGCTTGTGGAAAATGACTGAGGAGGGTACAATAGAGCACAATAAACGGATCCCGGGAGGTTGGAAGAAGAGGAGCATCTTTTGGGACTTGCCTTATTGGAGTAAATTATTGTTTAGACACAACTTGGATGTGATGCATATAGAGAAGAATGTGTTTGATAATTTGTTCTACACGATCCTGAATACAAAAGACAAGACCAAAGATACTGTTAGATCCAGACAAGAGTTAAGTTAGTTCTGTTCTCGTCCTAGACTGTCCAGTGGTCGACGACCAGGTGAGTTTCCACAAGCCAACTTCACAATCACCAAAGCAGATAAGAAAAAAATATTTCAATGGGTGAAAAGAAACTGTGCTTTCCGGACAATTACGTGTCAAACATGGGTTGGTCATGGAGAAATGAGAAATGAGTCTTGCAACTACGATGGTCCTGGAGAAGAACATCCTTTTCGTGAGTTCGATAGTATGTTGTCTGTATTCCTACATCATGGTCGTCCACTGGGTAAGGGGACCAAACTGTATTTTCAAAATGAATGGGAAGAAAAGATGATACATTCGTATATTTTGATGAATACGCCTGAGGTTCAACCATACATACATTGAGTAATTTATTAATTTTAGTAATTTATTGTAAATATTTTATTATTTTTATACGAATATTTCTTATATGTAGGATGTTTTATAAGCAAACTCGTCAACAAGTACCAAGCATCACAGAAGTAGAGGTGTATGAAGCAGTTCACAACAAATTCATATTTTGGTTCCAAAAAAATGCATGTAACACTTTTTTAGAAGCATTAATTTAATATATGTTATTTATCTTCTAAACATTTAATATTTATAGGGACTAAGTAATCAGCTTCACAATGCACATCTTGAAACTTTGAGCAAAAGACCACTTCGACAAGTGACATGTTATAATGGGTACTTTGTAAATAGCTATAAATTTCACACAACTGCGTATGCTTCAGTAAAAATAACTTCAAACAGCGGTGTTTGTGTTACCAGTGGAAATTACATATAAGAACCGATCGATTAGTATGATGTGTTGTAAGAACTTGTTGAAGTAGAATATCCAGGGTGGCCATCTAGAAAAATTATTATGTTCTTTTGTGAATGGTTTGATCCGGGACGAGAAGGGAAAATAGTCGATTCAAACTACAAGATTGTTGATAACATCAACAAAAAATACCCAGCTGCATACGACCCCTTCATCTTTGCATCACAAACATCTCAGGTATATTACTTCAAGTATTCAGTTTCAGGCAAATCGAACTTAAGAACAGCTTGCAAGGTTAAGGCAAGGTCGTTGGTGGAAATTCCTAATTCATCCAACGTTGACACTGCTCAATTTGAAGATCCATTCCAACCTAAAGTGCAGCAGACTCAAACAGTAGTTCTTGTGTTACCAGTGGAAATTCCTAATTCAGTAAAAGCCACTTCAAACAGCGGTGTTTGTGTTACTAGTGGAAATTACATATAAGCACCGATCGATTAGTATGGTGTGTTGTAAGAACTGGTTGAAGTAGAATATCCAGGGTGGCCATCGAGGAAAATTATTATGTTCTTTTGTGAATGGTTTGATTCGGGACGAGAAGGGAAAAGAGTCGATGCAAACTACAAGATTTTTGATATTAACATCAACAAAAAATACCCAACTGCATACGACCCCTTCATCTTTGCATCACAAGCATCTCAGGTATATTACTGCAAGTATTCGGTTTCAGACAAATCGAACTTAAGAATAGTTTGCAAGGTTAAGGCAAGGTCGTTGGTGGAAATGCCTAATTCATCCAACGGAGGCACTGCTCAATTTGAAGATCCATTCCAACCTAAAGTGCAACAGACTTAAACAGTAGTTCTTGATGAATGTATCAATCTTGCTGTGGATTTAGTGACTGCAAATTTGAATACGGTAATTATTGACAACGAAGTGGATGGAGAAGAGGTAGATGAAGAAGATGAAGACGAAGATGGACAAGATGATGAGGCTGAAGATGAAGATGAACAAGATGATGAGGATGAAGATGATGATTAAGATGATGTGGATTAAGAACATAATTAGTAATATTAACTATATTTGTTAATTGATTTATATTTGTTATTTAATATATGTTAATAATTAATAATATATCAATTTTAAATTGAAGTTTAGCGACCGCTTTTGCGGTCGCTAATATTAGACCATTTTTAATTTTAGATTAGTGACCGTCTCAGCGGTCGCTAATCGCTAATTTTTAATTTTAACCAACTTTGACTATTTGGAACGGTTACTTATAATCGGCAGAAGACACGTGGCCCACGACTACTTATATTAGCGACCGTTCTGGCGGTCGTTAATTTTCAGAACAGATTACATATACCTTCTTCATAGAAGGGTTACAAAAGTAAAAATAAAATCTAGCACCCCGTACACTCGCTGTCGCCGTCCGTACGCTCGCTCTCCGCTGCCGTCTGCCGGAGAAAGGTAGGTATATTTTTTAATTAGGTTATTTTTTTAATTTGTTAGTATTTATTTAGTTTTTTAATTTAAGTTAATTTAGATTTATATTTGTTAATTGCATGATATAGGTTTAGTTTAATTGATTTATTTTTTTGTTTTGTTTATTTGGTTAGTTCAATTGATTCATATTAGTTAATTTTATTAATTTGTTAATTGTTAACTTAATTTAGGTTAATAGATGATATTTTTTAGTATTGGTTTAGTTTAGGTTTATTGATATTTATGATATTATTGATATTTAGTTTCGTTTAGGTTTATTGATATTTGTTAGTATTGATATTAACATATGTTAATTGATGATATTTGTTAGTATTGATTTAGTTTATGCTTATTGATATTGATGATATTATTGATATTTAATTTAGTTTTGGTTTATTGATATTTTTTTTGTATTGATTTAATGATATTTATTTAATTTAGATTTGTTAGTATTGGTTTGATGATATTTGTTAGTACTAATATTTGTATATTTGTTAAGTATTGATATTGGTTTATAATGATATTTGTTAATTGATATTAGTTTGATGATAGGTTTAATTAGGTTTAATTGATTTATATTTGTTTAATTAGGTAATTTAATTTATTAATGATATATGTTAATTATTTTAATGTGCTATTGATAATAGATGAGTTAAGATGAAAGTCAGCACGGAGAGGGAGGATAGAGGGGGAGAGGGAGAGGAGGGGGAGATGACAAGTCTTCCCTTTACCTGAGATACAGATTACAGAGTTTTTATCACCCGATATCCTCTTACGATACCGTCGAATCCTTTTCAGCTGCTGAAGTTTTTTATCACGACAACATCCTCTACAAGGTAATCAACTCCATGTTATGTCGTCTGATGGAGTGTAAGTTTTTTAATTATAAGTATTTTTTAATTTTATCATATTTATAAGTAATTTTTAATTTTATGATAATTACATTTAATATTAATCCCTAATTATCTATGCAGCTTGCTTCCGAGACATCAGGCTTCCGGCTTCATCACGGATGCACTGTAAAGTGTGGTCTGGCCTTATGGAGTAGCTTTGTGGTTTCACGATCCGGCTGAAAAGAAAGTAACATTTTTTAGGAGTATAAGGTATATTTATAAATTATATTAATTTTATTTAATATTTAAATTATTATGAAATTTAATTTATATGTTTCTTATGAACTTAATTGCAGAAGCTCTGCGTTTGGGAACCGCGACACCACGCAGTGATGCAGTCTCTATTCTACGAAAAAGTGCAGCTGCGCATGAAAGACTTGGTCACCGACATGAAGAATGGAGGGAAGAGGGAATGATATATAATATGGGGACAAACGAAGAGGGTCGCAACATATGGGAGGGATTAGTCAATTACTGGCTGGATTCGAGGAACGCTGAGAGGGCCGAGAAGGCCAGACAAAATCAGCTTAGCGACCCCATCGGGTATGGCATAGTCAGGCATCTAGCAGACTCTCAGACCATTTACGAGCATGACCTCACTTTTGTAAGTATTTAATTTTTTAATATACTCACATTTTAATTTGTTAATTTTACTTAATTAATTTATTTTTTGTACAGGAGATAGAGTGCGGACGAAAGGCCAGCCTCTTTGAGGAATATAATTTTGCTCACCCGATTGGGGAATCTAGACAGTCCACCTACGACCGCACTACCAACATTCACGTAAGTATTTTATAATTTATGTTATAATTAATCATTTAATTAATTATACTAATTAATATTAAATTATGTTTATATTTTGTTTAATTTCATAATAAGATGAAACAGGTCCTCCAAGAGGCTTAGACCTAGTCGGCACCCACCCCGGAGAATCCTTTTTCCACCCCTATTGACGAGGACCGCATCTATTTGGATGTGGTCAACGTCAAGAAGGGGAAGATTGTAGGATTGGACAGTCACAGTAAGTTTGTCCACCTATCCCAGAAAGAGAGCTCATCCTACTTCATCAGCTCTTACCCCTCGGTTGATCTGGAAAGTCAGCTCTCCGAGGTGAGAAAGAAATTGGAGAAATCGCATACTAAGGAGAAGAAGAAGAAGAAGAAGAAGAAGAAGAAGTGGATGGAGAAATCAAAGAAAGAGGGAGAAATGATGAAGAAATGGGTTGAACAAGCCTCTAAAGGGATGAGTATGAAAGCTACCCTATTTTTTACCAATAAAGAAGAACAAACGGGTGGGAGTGATGATGAGAGTGGGGAGGTTGTCCAATTTGATGACAACGAGTTTGATTCGAAAGATGAAGGGTAGTTTATTTATTTTTTTAATGTTGAATAATTAATTTATATTTATGTTAAGTATTTAATATTTTTATTTTTTGTAAATTATTTTGGATATTTTAAACTTTATGTTCTACATTAATTTTTTAATGATATAAATTTGATCTATTTGAAAAAAAAAAAAACATGACTCAATTTAAAATTATATACAATTAATTACATAAAAACAAACTAATTAAAAAAATTAGTAATGTCAAATAATAAATTTAGAACATTATAAATATTTATTGAAAAATATTATAATAAACAAATTAGAAGCAAAAAGAAATTAATTTGATGAATTTGAAAAAAATGTGACTCAATTTGGAGTTACATATAATTAATTGCAAAAAAATGAATAAATTAATATTTTTTTTGTTGGGAAACATCCCTTTGTTTTAATGATATTAAAACCAGCTGGCCTTGGTGAAGGTCGGCTGAGGTCAGACCAGCTGAAGTCAGGTCAGCAAAGGTCCAGTCATACGAGACCGAGTCAGATAAGATCAGACGAGGTCAGATCAGTTGGGGGCCAGACACAAGACAAGGACGAGGACAACTGATTGTCCACCAAATCAGCAGAGGACCACCCAGATCAGCTGAGATATGTTCAGGACAACTAAGCTCAACATACCAGCTGAATTCTGAACATATAGATGAGGACCACTACTAGCAAGTGAGGTAGTCTGAAGATGTTGCATAGAAGATCTATTCACAGAAAGTCAATCATGTCAAGAGGACAAGATCACAGCAATGACAGGATGATTTCCAGAATCATAGGCAATCAATCAAGACAATCAGATTGAAGAGCGTGCAAAGATGGAAAGATATCAACCTGGAGATCAAGAATCAACCAATCACGCTGATTGATTGATCGCATATTTATAGTGATTTCAAATCCTAGTCAACTCTAACGGCTAGTATTTGATACCTATAAATATGAGTACAAGAGAGAAAAATCACCACGTTCATACGCGTGATTACACTAGCAGATAGGCTACACTATTTTTCTCTGTACACAAACACATTCATATACTTTATTATTCATTTTGAAAAGACTTTGTAGAAGTCGATCAGTTAGTTGCAAGGCCGTTTGCACTAACAGTTTGTCGATAAAAGAGAGTGTGATCTCTCAAATTGTAAGGTTGTACGGGAGTGAGTGAGTAAGAGAGCCCCTCAACTCCAAGTTGGATTGAGGAGAGTGGATGTAGGAGAGTTGGTCCGAACCACTATAATTCGTGTGTTCATTTATTTGCTTTACTTTCTCTCACTTGCTGCACGAAAGATTAAAAAGGTTTTCTTAAAAAGGATTGAACTTAAAATGTTTCCGCACAATAAGACACTACGCACTCAGCTGATTTTATAGTCAGCTGACTTTTGAAAACCGAAGACTCAAAGTCTTCTGAGAAGGGGACCAACAATTTTAGTAATGTCAAATAATAAATTTAGAACATTAAAATGTTTATTGAAATATATATATATATATACACATAAACAAATTAGAAGCAATAAGCAATTAATTAGATACATTTAAAAAAACGTGACTTAATTTGGAGTTATATACAATTGATTGCATAAGAATGAACAATAATGACAAGTGTCGGAGTGGAACACGCAAGCCACCTCTGAGACGCCCAGAGGTTGCGTGTTCGATTCCTCTCAGGTGCGAAATTGACGAATTTATTCTGAGCCCTATAAGGCTCATATGTAAAATGCAGTGCAAAAATTATGTTGCTGGGACCTGGGCCAACTGGTTCGAGCCCAGTCCAGCCGGCCGTTAAATAATTATTTAATGAAAAATCTAAAAAAACTCACATTAAATTTTCAAAAAAGTGACTTTTCAATTCTTTTGCAAAATATAAATAATTATAATTTAACCCATAATGACATCATTGTATTTTCAATAAATTATATTTCAGTATTTTAACTTATTTTAAAAATAAAATTTCATTCATGTTATTCTAAACTAATTTTTTTCATATTCAATTTGCACATATATATACTATTCGGGAATCAACCCCCATTTCTATATAGACCTTTATTTTAAAATATTCAAATTCTAGAAATATATATATATATATCTTAATATTATATAAAGACGAAATTATGAAATTAACCAAAATGCTCGATTTCGAATTTTCTCTATTCTCATTAACTCCCACATTAAGAATTAATCTCGATCTTATAATTTAAGTATTTTAATCTTAACCGTACATTTTAATATTTTACAAATATATGTATCTTATATAGATCTTATAAATATATTCATAATATCAAATCTATATCTAATTTTTTAATCTCAACCGTTCATCTTAATTTTTATACTTCTATAAATTTCAACTCCATAAACATTATTATTCTCATCTTTTAATCTTATTTATTCGTGCATCTCTTGATTTTTCTTATTTCTCTTCTAATGTTATTATTTATTGTATTCTAACTTTCAAATTGTTTATTTATCTTTTTTTTTTGCAGGTTCATATTTCACATCTAATTATCTGGTGAAATAATTTTTTTTTCTAAAGCTACACAACTTCCGTAGTTTTCTTTTGGAGATAATGTTTAATTGCTACAATTGTAGATCTATTTGATTTAAAATTTGATATTTGAATTATTTATTTGATGTTTGAATTGCAGATTTATTCTAGAGCATAATAGTGTGTATGTATTATGCATGTGTACATATTATCGTATTCTAATATTCGAATTGTTTATTAGTCTTTTTTTTTTTTGCAAGTTCATTTATTCTGTACGCGCCGAATACACCGTAAGTTATTTTCATCATAAGTTATTCGCAATTCTAGAAAAACAGATGTTTTATAGCATAATATTATATATGTATGCGTTCTGCATGTGTATATTTTTTAATTACTTAATTTATTTGCCATAATATTGTGTACGCATTATTTAAATATAGTCATATTAATATATGTATATATATATATATATATATATATATATATATAAAGTAAAAAATAACATATAGCAAAACATTTAACTTTATTGAAAATTAATCATTTAAGTGCTACTCCTTTCATTCCGAAATTACTTGCATACTTGATTATGCACACAAATAATAAAAAAAAAAAAGCACTTTTCTAATAAAGTGATAGCATATGAATAAATATGTGTATATTTTTTAATGTTCATATAAATTAATTTTTTGTTGTTGTGTCAATAAGTATGTAGAAAATTTTGGGACAAATGGAATATGTAATATAATAGAATTATTGTGTTAAATGACAGGTATAAAATATAATTAAAAATTTGTCACTGTCATAGTAAGAATAATGATATGTAAACATTAGATTTTTTTTAAAGTTTGTGAAAATAAAAAATTGATGATCTCAAAGAATATGTGCCATCACAAGGGATGAATATATAAGAATAAAAATATTAAAATATATTATCAATTAGTATATTATTATTATTTATATTATTGAACTCATTTAAATTACAAAAATATAAGCAATATTGTATTTTTTTTATCGGTAAATGTTAGTTGTTAGTAGTTAGATTAGTACACCAAGTCTCCAAACACTCCAATATCTCCCAGCCAACCTTATATCTTCCTCCTAATTCGTTCCCAAAGGGAATCGAACTCGGTTCACTCACTCAAGTGAGAATCCCGGTGACCAGATGAGAGCAATATTGTATTTATAATTATTGAATACAATATTAGTGTATTAGCTACTATATATACTGAAGAAGCAATACCATGCATATTAGAGCTTTTTTTTTTTGTGACTATGAAGAGAAGATTTAATAATATCAATTCGGGTTTTCAATACTTTTATTTTTATATAATTTATTATACATAGTGCAAAGTACTATATAAAATTTATTTATGATAATGCTCATAAATTAAAAAAGTTAAGCTGTTGAAGGATGAATTTTTTTATTAAAAATATTAGTAATCTCATAAAAGTATTATGAATGAGATCGATGGTTATTGTTCAGAGTATAACTATAAACAATAATTAATATTGTATAATCTTTAAATTATTTATATTTAATATTTAAAAATATAATAATGTGATATTTGAATTTAAAATATAAGTATCCATGCATCAAATAATATATTTAAACTGTAAAGTATTTGATTAATAGCATAAAATTTTTAAATAGTGGTTCATAAATTTGAATCTTAATGGTTATATCATAAATCACATTCATATAAAATTTAAAAGATTTGTTTATATTAACAACGTGATCGACAAAACGACTTTATAAAAATGTGAGCATGAGTTGAAATTGAGGAAATATATTTTACCGTGCATCGCACAGGTACAATACTAAGTAATTTGTGATAGTTAAATTAGAGAATATATTTCTAATGTAATTATTAAATAGAAAGTATGTGAAGACATAAGAAGCCCCTGTTCTTGGAAACGTTGTTAGCAACTGCTAGTTCATTTGAATTTTTAAAAAATACAAACATGAGATTCTTATACAAATTTGACGTGATACATGTAATCTATATAACTATATAAAAATAGAGAAGAATATTTTTTTGCATTTGTTAAAGCAATTGGAGTGCAATAGATTCACTCTTTTGAAAGCAACTTAATTTTGTCAAGGGAAGGTTACATAGAGGGACAATTTTTTTGGTTTATTACAAAGAGGAGTAAGTGTGCAATTTTTAGAATTTTTGCACTCATGGGTATGCATTTTTTTTTTGCATACTTGCCCCTCTTTGCAATTTAAAGGAAAAGTATATACCCCTCTTTGTTTTTTTCTCTTTTGTCAATTATTTTTTACTTTAAATAAAATTTAAATTTTCTTTAAATATTTAATTTTTAAATTTATTTCAACATTTTAAATATTAACAGATGATAATGTACAGGAGATGTGATATCTTTAAAATAGAGTGGTGACACTTTTGAGGAAGGAAGAATTATACTGGTTGTAGAGATCTCGGGTATTTTGGTTGGGAGGAGATAGAAACACAGGTTTTTTCCATCGATGATGATGGGATTGTGTGGACAACAGAGGAGGATATTGAGAGAGTTTTCCAGGAGTACTTTGCTACACTATTTTCGGCTAAAGAGGAACTGAATATGGACGAGGCTATTGATGATGTGGAACGCAGGGTTACTGATGAGATACAACATGCCTTGGGACAGCCGTTTAAAAAGGAAGAAATAGTATTTGTCATTTTTCAAATGCATACCACAAAATCACCTGGTCCAGATGGTATGTCTGCTATTTTCTATCAAAAAATTTGGGAAGTTGTTGGTAAGAAGGATGTTATCGCTGCCTCTCTTGATGTTCTTAATAATAATGTGTCCCCTTCTGTTCTAAATCATACTCACAATGTTTTAATCCCCAAGAAAAAAAAATCCTAAGTCCTGTTGATTTTAGGCCTATAAGTCTTTGTAATGTATCTCTCAAAATTATTACAAAAACTATAGCCAATCGTCTTAAGGGCTGGTTACCTGATATTATTGACCCCTGTCAGTCTGCTTTTGTCCCTGGTAGATTGTTAACTGATAATGCTCTTTTGGCATTTGAGATTTTTCATCACATGAAGTTGAACAAAGCGGTGCAGAAAGGATCTTTTGCTTTTAAACTTGATATGAGTAAGGCGTATGATTGAGTAGAGTGGAGATTTCTTGAGAGGGTTTTACTCAAAATTGGGATTAACTAAGGGCTGGTGGACACTATAATGCTTTGTGTTCCATCTGTGTCTTTCTCTGTCCTTATTAATGGGTTTTCTTCGCCTTCGTTCACTCCTTCTAGGGGTATTCAGCAGGGGGGTCCATTTTCACCCTATTTTTTTCTCTTTTGTGCAAAAGCTTTATCAGCTCTTATTCGAAGGAATGTAGAAAGGGGTGTTTTACATAGGATCACGATATGTCGTCGGGCACCTTATATTTCACATCTTTTATTTGTAGATGATAGTGTCATTTTTGGTAGAGCTTCGTTGGAGGAAATTCAGGGGGTTAAAAGAGCCCTACAGGTGTATGAAAATGCATCCGGCCATGTTGTTAGCTTTGAAAAGTCAGATATTGCTTTTAGTGAGGTGTGCTGGAGGAGAGAGCGATTGCATTGGCAGCAGAGATTGGGGTAAGAAGGGTTGACCAATTAGGCATCTAGTCTTCCAATGTGAATTGGCCGATCCAAGGAAGAGGCTTTTAGGAGTTTGGTTGGGAGAGTCAAAAGAAACTTAAGGACTGAAAGAGAGGATTCTTTCCAATGCTGGGAAGCTTACTCTTGTGAAATCAGTGGCCCAAGCAATTCCGACGTATATTATGAGTTGTTTTAAAATTCAAGATGGAGTTATTCGGAGGATGGAATCAGTTGTAGCAAGGTTTTTATGGGGTCAGAAAGCTGATGAAAGAAGCGGGACGGAGGATTAGGAATTCAAAACTTAACAGCCTTTAATAGATCGATGTTGGCGAAGTAAGGATGTCGACTTTTAACAGATGATACATTGTTGCTGGCGAGAACATTAAATGCTCGATTTTATCGAAATTCCTATTTTCGAGAGGCTGTTGTTGGTTCCAATGCAAGTTGTACTTGACAAAGTCTTTTGGAGGGACGAAAGTTGCTGGAAAAGGGGTTAGGATGGAGGGTTGGGAATGGAGATTCGATCAGGGTTTGGGAGGATGGTGGCGAACATATTATTCATGTCTTCTTTCTTGTGGAGGCTGCTAGGATTTTTTGGCTATTCTTTTATGTCGAGTTCAAGTCCTAGATAAGTTGGTGTGGCGATTTGCGAAGAATGGGATTTATGATGTTCCATTTTTTTTGAAAAGGAAAATTCATTTATAAATTATTAGAGGACAAGGGGTCCTCTAACCCTTACAATTGATTACAAGAACAAAATAAAAACGTCCACTACAAATAAATCAATATTTCAATAACTCTCGTCTAACCATCTTCACCTATACATAAGTTAGGACTCGAAAACCATCTGATGTTCCATAAGGTTATAAGGTTGATATGGGGCAGATGGATAGAGGGTTGGGGCCGTCATGGATATGAAACATTGATGTGACTCCTAAAATCGAATTTTTTCTTTGTAAATTGATTTATGATTGCCTATCAATATTAATCTGATTAGTCGGTTCGTAGATATCGATCCATTCTGTTTGACGTGTGGAAAAGAGATAGAAACAAGTGAGCATGCACTTAGTGATTGTGTGAGTGCAAAATAGGGGCGGATGGAGATGGGATTTGTGGTGGATGTTGAGTTGCATCCAACATTTGTTACTACATTATGGAGTATTTGTACATTTGTGGTGTTTTGCAAAATTCAATTCTTCTGTTTTTTTTTTCAGTGGTTTCAGTGGAAGTAGCTGCACCTCGAATCTCACATATTTTTGATCAAGTTAAATAATATATATTGCATATATAAAAATAAAATAAAAATATGTATATTTATTATTTTTAAAGTGATAATTCATTAGTAATTAAAAATAATTTTTTCATACTAAAAAAATAAAATAAAAATTATTAAGTTAATTTTTGCGTCGAAAAAATAAAATTTGTTATATAATTTTATATATATTATATTTATAAAGAAACATATATATAATTATAAGAACTCGGTCAACATATTAAACTGTGGATTGGAATCTTTGACACCAAAATTTATACAACATATTAATTACAACTAAACATATAACACCAAATTTTTTATCAAATTGCACTAATATATTACTTTTGGTATCGAATTAAAAACTTCAAACATGTAATTAATACAAGACTTGTTTATTGAATATGTGTAGTGTAACTATTTTGGGAGTATACAATCGTTGATAATTATTTGAAATATCACACCTAAATAAATAAACAAATACAATTTTATTTAACTTCAGCAATTGTAGAAGAATAATTACACGAAAATTGCAAAAAACTAAATATAAAGTACATATTGATTTAAGATTTCAATCCAGTAAAGTAACACCAAACTACATGCCTCCTCGGCTAAATCCCAACATTACACCACATTCACTATTAAAATATTATTGTCTAAAATAAAAGAAAGTATCAAAACAGAATCCTGCTAAAAAAAAGAGAATCGCCTGTCAAAAAAATAATAATAGTGTTACTGCTTACCGAACAAATTAGTTTATAGAAGCAAAAGAGAGAAATACTATGTAAAATTTGTTTATTTTAGGAAAGAATTTTTTTTTTTTACGGATGGAAAAATTATATTTACGATATACAAGACCTTCTCTTCAATCTATGGGAAGAACATTCTCGCAAAATTCTTCAATAAAGTTTTAATTTCGACACTCTAATACAAGGGTTGTATCTGATATTATTATAAATTAATTGAGACTGTAAATTATTTAAAATAT
The DNA here is from genome assembly GCA_026898435.1 of Prunella vulgaris. NCBI lineage: Eukaryota > Viridiplantae > Streptophyta > Magnoliopsida > Lamiales > Lamiaceae > Prunella > Prunella vulgaris. The sequence goes on along the minus strand of JAPKLY010000352.1, from coordinate 420,764 downwards.
ATATTGTCGCTTGAGAAACTATGTGAGCCTAATGAATCAAAATTAATTTTAAACAAAATATATATTAATGATTCATTAGGCCACATAATTTCCGAAGCTAAAATAATTTTAAATGATTCTTCGGCCTCAATTAACTTATCTAAATACAACTCCGGTATAAAAGCGATGAAAGTAGATCTTTCACAAAGCCATTCCTGCAAGAATAAAAAATATAAAAATTAAACATTACTTTCAACTTGCAAATTATAAAATCTAATCAACGCATATGGTAAAAGACGTCAGCACGTAAATGGAAGTCAGTAAAAAAGTGCAAAAACACAGCACAAAGTAAAAAGCGTCCGGCAGTAAATTAATCAAGTCAGTTAAATGTACTGAAACACTGAGAATGAGGTTAAAAATTGTACAGACGAATCATGGTGGATAGATCTACAAAACCACCTCTTGGGGTAAAAACAGAAAAGGGAGGTACAAAACAACTCGAAAATTAAAATTGAAACTATACTGTAAAAGTAAGAAGAAAAACCATAAAAGCCATGGAAATTCAGAGATGTGCAAATATTAAGAAAAAAAATTAACCTCAGAGCGATGGAGATGTTAGGCTTTACGGCGGAGGAGGCACTGATATGAGATGTGAATTAGGCTAAATTTATAGGAAGTCGAAGAAGATTCTAGGTCTCTAGAATTTGGGCTAAACTTTAGTTTTTGGGCCTTATATTTTAGAGTTTTATTTTTAAATATTATAATTTATATTTAAGTTATAAAGTTAAGATATTTATGAGAGTATGTACGAAATAAATATAAATGCTTAGTCAAAATTTTAAAGACAATTATATTTTATAAATAGTTAAATTTAAAGTTAATTATATTTTAATTTTTGATATTTTTTAATATTAAGTTTTTAGTTTAACTATTATTAAAGACTTAGTTTAAATAGATTATTTGAAGATTAAGTTAATTTATTTTAATATTTTTCTAGATTTTATTCAATTTTTATTACTTTTTAAATTAATTATTTAAATATTTATCCATTTTTTAAAGTTTTATTAGAGTTTAATTAATTTGTTTAGTTTTACAATTACTACCCCATTTCATGTGTGATTTGAAAAAAAAAAAAAAACCGACTCAAACCTTAAAAATTAGTTCTAGAATTAAAAATTTTAAAATATTAAAATTAAAAATAATAATTTGTTTTAGAAAATTATTTTATTTCATATTTATATAAAAATAACTTAATTTTTTATGTATGCTTAAGGATATATTTTGAATTTTTTTTGTAAGAATAGTGGGACTCTTTTATGTCACCTCATATTATTATGAGCATCTACAATCCCAAATTAATTAGCACACTAACTATTTTGGTAAAAATAATTTTACAAAGTTAAATTATTCCATAAACCAATTATTTGATTGATTAACTTATTTTAAATAATATTTTACCAATATTTTTCATATTTTAAAATTTCGACTGTGTATATTAAAATCTCAAATCTTTAAAAGATAAAAGGCTTAATTGCAAAATAAATCACCACTTTTGCGCAAATTGCAATTTAATCTGAATTTTTGAATTTTGGCAAAATAAATCATCACCTTTCATATTTTTTGTAATTTAAACTTCGGCCAACTTGCCCTTGCCCAAAAAATAACGTGGACAAATAAATGCACATTCACCATCCAAATAAGCATCCACATCATTAAATATCTAAAAATGTAAATAAAATTATTAATATTATAAATATAAAAATAAATAAAAAATATAATATTAAAAAATTAGACATTTTTTTAAATTTAAAAGTTTGAATGTATTTAAAAAATAAATAAATATTTTATTATATTTAAATACATAAGTAATATATATATATAAACAATATAAAAATAAAAATATTTTTAAAAAATTTAAAATAAAATATTCAAAGTACAATAAAAATATTCAAATTTATTTATAATAAATATAATTAAAATATTTATAATCTAAATTTAAAAAAAAAATGATAATGAATTTTGCGTGAGCTTTATAATTTTAAGAAAAATATATAATTTTTTATATTTAAAAAATATAAATATTATGTATATGAATATTTATTAAAAATTAAGAATTGATTTAACTAATTTATTTAATTTTTAATTTAATTCAATATATTTTTACTTTTAGAGAGAATATATATAATTTTTTATTTCATTTAATATTTTGTATTTCAATATTTTTTTAAAAATATTATATTTCAAAAAAAAATTTATAAGTTAAAATAGAATAATATATTTTTATTTACAAATTATAATGAATATGTATTTAGAATTTTTTTATAAAAGCTCACGCAAAATTCATGATTCTAAAAATATATTTAAAAAATTAAGATTATATATGTTATATTTTTCTTTAAAGTATAATATTTAAATTTAGAGTTATTTAAATAAATTTGAATATTTTATTTTTTAAAAAAAATTAAATTTTTTTATTTATATTTTTCATATATATATTACTTATGTATTTAAATATAATAAAATATTTATTTATTTTTATATAATATAATGTTTAATTTATTAATTCTAATTTTAATTTATTTTTTAAATATATTCAAAATTTTAAATTAATAATTTTATTTTTAAAATTATATGTGATCTTTATTTATTTTTATATTTATAATATTAATAAATCTATTTATATTTTTAAATATTTAATGATGTGGATGCTTATTGGGATGATGAATGTGTCTTTATATGTCCACGTCATCTTTTGGGCAAGAGTCAAAGTGCCCGAAGTTTAAATTGCAAAAAATATGAAAGGTGGTGGTTTATTTTGCCAAAATTCAAAAGTTTAGATTAAATTGCAATTCGCTAAAAGATGGTGATTTAATTTGCAATTAAGCCAAGATAAAAAAGAACAACTTTAAAACAAGGGTACCGACAAATAAAATTTAGAATGATGGGAAATAATATTTTGAAAACATAAGAGTATTATATATAAAATGTATAGTTATTTGAGGATATTTGTGGTGGGGGGTTTTTCAAGGAAGTTTGACCAAGTGTGATTGAATAATGGGTATATTATGGAACAACGAAAACTTATACACCTTCCGTCCATTAATTTTTTTCATTTATAAAGTGACATGGATTTAATAAAAATTAATATTATATTAAGTGCCCGTTTGGTAGCCATGAAAAATCCATGAAAAAAATGGTTTCAGGCCTATCAAACTCCCGAAACAATTTCAGGCCTGCCCAGACCTTTTCACGGTCAGCTCTATTTTCCTACAATTTTATACAGTTTGTTCTTCAAGCACTGAAAACAAATCGGGCATCCCCCTGCGATTCCTTTTCATGATTCCTCTCTTATGAAATTCGATCACCGGGGCTTAGTGAACGGGGGAGATGAGAGGCTACTCTTCCAATATCGAGCGGTGGTTTCAGGTTTGAACGTCGGATTTTGAAACAGGACAGAGGTGTGGCGTGGCTTGTAGGTTTGAACGGAGGCAGTGGTTTAGGAAATCCGGCGAGATATGGAATTCCGATTCGGCGAGAATTAGTTCGCATCTCCGGGGAAACAGAGGCGGCGAGTTTGATTGTAGTTTTGTGAAATTGCAGCCGGTGGTGATTTCATTATTTGGGGCTAATACCAATGGCGGTTTGAGGTAATTTTGATTTCGATGTGGAATTGCGATTTGAGATGATTTTGATTTCGATTTCGAGTTTTGTTGATAAATCTGTGCCGCCTCGTGATATCACCGGCGCTGCCTCCCAACAACGCCGAACTCGCCGCTACGCCACAAGACATTGCCGGAGGAGGGAGATGCTTCTCTCTTTGAATCAATCTTCCCTGCTTCCAGGTATGAAATTGACGCCGGTTGCGATTTGGGATGCTATGGTTTGGGGCGACGTTTGGATTTAGTTCGCCGATTTGGGATGCCATGGATTCCGGCGAAGATTCAATAATTCCTGTTTAATTTGTATGTATTTCTTTCATCTATCAAACAAATTGTTATATTTCATATTCCCTCCGTCCTAGAGCAATTTGCAAGGGAGGAGGGGCACAGAAATTAAGAAGAAAGTAGAATAAAGTAAAAAAAAGTAGTGTTTTGAGGGTTAATTTGGTAAAATTTTGTGTAAAAAGTGAAAAAATTAGTTGGATTGAGTGTAATGTGGGCCCGAAAAGTGAAAAAGTAATGACATTTTGTGTAAATATGTAGATATTGTGAGGATGAAGTTTATAAAATGGTTTCCTTTTCTGGGTCTGCAAGAAGAAAACTTGCAAGTTCCTCTGGGACGGAGGGAGTAATATTTATCACATATCCTATCAAACAACATATTAAATATCTTTTCTCACCTTATGTTGGGGGTCCCACCCCTAAAATGATAAATAACGTAAAGAAAAAGTGAAGGTATTATAGGGCCAAACTTTTATTCGTGAGTGTAGATTGTTTTCAAATAAAAAAATGAGAAAAATTTTTGTGGACATAACAAAAAAAGAAGGTGAGAAATAATTTGGTGGATAGAATTTTTTAAAAATAAATTTAAAAAAACGGAAAAGACAGGCACACTCTTGCATCGCTTAATAACCATGTGAATTCACTGTTTATAACTTTATATTTTTCGCTAACAGCTTGTTAAATTGTTGACTATTCTTTTTTTTTTTTAATTAAAGTTTATTTCACATATATTTCAATGCATGTTTTATAAATTATTATCATGCTTTTGATTTTTTTATTTAAGTTTATTTTACATTTTTTTGCAGTAATATACATTTGTTCATATAGTAACACGCATCTGTTCATATTGTGACACAAATGGGTAAACAAACATATATTACAATTAGAGCAAATATATTTTACTATCATATAAAATATTATTCATTTTACATATATTCATTTATTTTTATAAAATAAATACCTTTATATAATGTATAGAGTAAAATATGTATTACTATAATAATAAATATTAGTTTTTCACAAATATATTAATTATTTTTATAAAATTAATTATTTTTCCATATAATAACACATATAAAATGTAAAAAAGTTCATTACTATATGAATTAACATACCTAAATTTTAAAGGGATGATGAATAAATAAAAACACATATTTATTCTTATAAAAACATATTTTGTCCTTACAATAACACACACTTGCCCACAGTAACACAAACTGGGGAGCAAATTTGTGTTACAATTAGAGTAAATGTATGTCACTGTAACTAAAATATGTGCTATATTTACAAATATTTATTTGTTCATAGAAAAGAATAAAAAAGAAATTAAGTAACACATGTTTTGTTCTAGCAAAAATAAATATTCTCTTTATAGTTACTTTAGAAGTACAAAAAATTAATTTTTTAAAGATTAGTAACACACTTGTTGATAACCTTTATTAAACACGTGTATTATGTGGCTAATAACGATGACATTATCAAACAATAGCTGAAATAGAAAGTACGTAGATAAGCAGGTAGGTTGTCACGATGCGTAAGCAGAACTGTCGCTAAAATCGTTGAATTTCTGAATTCTTTATTCGAATGAAATCGTTATATTATATATGAATTACAAGCACGAGGTAGCACCTACCTGCTTCATGGTAAGCTGGTGAGTCGTCAACATCATGCTTCATATTAAGCTGCTTAAGTCGTCACCAGCCTGCTTCATATTAAGAAGCTGGGGACTCGTCACCAGCCTTCTTCAGCTTGATCTTTTTTCGTGCTTGATCGACTCTTTTGAACGCGTTAATCCGAAATTGATTAATTACCTCCTGAAGTTTTGCAGGTCAATTGCTTATATCAACAATTGCCCCTAGCATGATTTTTAAAAAAAATAAACATCAGACTATCAGATACTTTGTAGGATTTTTTCAGTATAAGCAAGTAACTTGAGCTCGACTTGGTCTGCCTTTTCTATGTTTTTTTCATTGTGCTTGTATTTCCTTGTACTCACGAATAAAGGCATCAAATGTCATTTTATGGAATTCCATTTAGATATAGGTAATGTACGGAGTATAGTCTACGATGTTTCACCCAGGTTAAGAGAAATTTGATTATAGGCTTTAAGCATTTCAAAGTTGCAGGAATTTCCGAATGAGTTCTCAGCAAGCGCTTCGCTGTTGCTGGACCATTTTAGGAATATTTCAAGCATTTTTTTATGTTAAAAGCTTTTAATTTGGTTTCTCTTTTACTATGAGTGAAACTCTTGTATTCACATGATTTTAGGCATTTCACTCATGTGATAAAGAATTTTTTCGGAGACTCTTTGTGTCTTGTTGTTGCGGTAAATGAATAAGGTCTTTAGTTTAGTTTTCCTTTTGTCATGAATGAAACATTCATTTTTATTTTTTACATAACTTAAGATGATATGAATAATGATTGAATTAAGTAATTTACCTCTTCAAGACCTTTGGGGGACTTACCACGTTTGTTGGCTAATAAGCCTAGATTTGACCTTCTCCAGCGTTTATTGGAGGTCTTTTGGGCCTCTTAGCTAGTATATTTAGACTCTTTCTGGCCGTGGGCTAGTAAATTAGGATTTATCCATTCGTTGACTAATGAGCTTGGATGTTTCCTGTAAAACTAAATGGATATTCTTGCCCTTTTATATCTCTTTATTTTTAGTTAGTGCCTTTTGATTGCTTGCTTAGTGATGCTTTTTCCATCTTATGAATATAACAACTGCAGATTATGCACTCATAATTGGGCCTTTTTCCCTTGTAATTGGGGCATTAACCTTTGGGACTTTTGTCCTTATATTTGGAGATTCATGGCCTTAATTAATAAGCGGGTGTCTGTCGTCGTTGTGCTATCTTACAATAAGAGCGTTTAATCGACTAGAACAGTCGTGATGCATATAGAAAGGGTATTTGATCGACTTGGCTTATAACAGCTACACCTCAAGCTTGGCAATAACACTTAAGTCAAACATCTTTGAGAAGTTGTCTGCTTGTGAAATATTTTGAGACTTGAGTTAATTAGTCATTTATCTTCTATTGATAGGATCACATATCTTTTTTGGGTTTATCGCATTGTTATTGCTCACTTTTGATTTATCATTGTAATTAAATTGGCTTTCACTTATTTTGTATCACTCTTTGCAGTTATCATCACTAATTTGAGCAATTCGCTTCTTGATGATTTTGCATGCTAGGATCTGCCCCAGTGTAGTGTAGGGGTATCAAGAGTTTGTGCTCGTGTACTTGTCCATCGAGCCGTCTTCAAGTATGCATTTGTCAATCGTGTGCGCTTAGTCATTGAGCTACCTATTTGAGTTTTGAGCTACCTGCTTGGATCAGACAATCAATGCTCTTCAATCATCATTATTCCACGTCCTTCTCCCCATTCAACTGTTGATGTAATTTGTTTTTTTTATCGGTAAATGTAGTTGTTAGTAGTTAGGTTAGTTCACCAAGTCTCCTTACACTCCACATCTCCAAGTCCAACCATATATCTCCCTCCTAATTCGTTTCCAGAGAAAATCGAACTCAGGTCACTCACTTAAGTGAGGAGTCTGGTGGCCAGGTGGGCTAACCCACCTGGTTAACTGTTGATGTAATTTGTAATCAAGGGTTAAATATTTTTCAATTAAGTAGAAGATTCCGTCTTGTTTTTCAAATGTATCATCTGTTTTCACTTTCACAAGATAGGGTTAGGATTTGATCATAGCTGTCTAGCTGAAGAGTAAGATGTTCTTGTGCATATACATCAGAAGAGTGATGAATCAGACATGGTACAATGATGGTGGTCCTTTATCCACTGATGATCGCATATATATTATCAATAATGTATTTTAATCATCACCCTTATAAAGACGGGAAGATGGGAGCTGGCACAAGCAAGTCTCTAGCGCAAGTTTCAATCTTGGCAAATAGGTCCAGCGAGCAGATTTCAGCGAGCGATCAGATACATATATGCGAGTAGCTTCGCGCGCTTTCATTTTCGTGTGCAATCAACTGGAGTTTTTGTTTCTGGAATCTTAAATTTTATATTTTAAAATTTCGACTGTGTACATTAAAATCTTGAATCTTTAAAAGATAAAAAAGAACAACTTTAAAACAAGGGTACCGACAAATAAATTTTAGAATGAAGGGAAATAACATTTTGAAAACATAAGAGTATTATATATAAAATATATAGTCATTTGAGGATATTTGGGGTGGGGTGGGGTGGGACAAGGATGAAAATATCCCGATATTTCCCCGATATATCCATTTTTCGTAGTCACAGATATCGATATTGGGTAGAAATGATATTTCCATAATATTTATTAAAAAATAAAAAATATCAGTAAATATCATTCTGTAATGTCGATATCGCTTATTTTTTCCATAAATTAAACCAAATATCGTTAGATATCGAGAAAATATCGAAAGATATCGAGGATATATCGAGGAAATATCGATGAATTTCGGGAAAAACTCCAAAAAAATAGTGTGTATATATAAATTTATCACAACTGTAAATTTTATTTAAATTCTTTTGTTAAATTTATGTATTAAATATTTTTTCTTAAATTTTTATAATTCTAAAATTTACTGATATCGATATATCCATCGATATTTCCACAAATTTAAGACCTCGATATTTCCACCGATACTGATATTTTCAACCTTGGGGTGGGGTGGGGTGGGGGATTTCAAAGAAGTTGTACCAAGTGTGATTGAATAATGGGTATATTATGGAACAACGAAAACTTATATTCTCTCCGTCCATCAATCTTTTTTTTCATTTATAAAGTGGCATGTGATTTAATAAAAGTTAATATTATATTAAAATGATAAATAAAGTAAGGAAAAAGTGGAGGTATTATAAGGCCAAACTTTTATTCGTGAGTGTAGGTTGTTTCCAAATAACAAAATGAGAAAAAAATTTGTGGACAAACAAAAAAGGAAAGTGGGAAGTAATTTGGTGGATAGAGGGAGTATAAAATTTTTATTATAGAATTTTTTAAGAGCAACACTTGAGTAGAAATTTCTACCGTAGAAATTACAAAATATAGAAAAGGAGAAGGAGGAGGACCACGCGCCACAACTCACGCCATCACATACTAATTACCTCCCCCCAACACATACTAATTACCTCCCCCCAACAACATACTAATTCCCTCCCCTCCCACCCCCTTCCCCTAAACAAACCCCCGCCAACACTCAGTTACCTTGCCCCCCCCCCCCCACCCCCCACTCACCCTCCACCCCCAATTCCATTCAAACTAATTTTAATTTTCTGCAAATAATTTTATTTATTTATTTTAATTTTTTTAATTATTGTGTAGATTAAAATATACATTTAATATTATATTAAAAATAAATATTTATACATATAGTAACACACATTTAATTTAACAGTAACACACATTTACTCTTTTAGTAACATACATTTGTCTCCCAATTTGTGTTACTATATGGGCAAATGTGTGTTACCATAAGGACAAAATATATTTTTATGAGAATAAATATGTGTTTTTTAATTTATTCATCATCCATTTAAATCTAGGTATATTGTTTCATGTAATACATATGTTATTATATTAAAAAAAATAATTACTTCTATAAAAATAAATAAATATTTGTCAATAGTCAATATTTGTTCTTATAGTAACACACATTTTGCTCTTTCATTATGTGAAAAATTATTTATTCTATAAAATAATTAAATATATGTAAAATAACAATATTTTATAAGATAGTAACACACATTTGTCTCATAATTTGTGTTACTATATGGGCAAATGTGTGTTACTATATGAGCAAAATATATTTTTATGATAATAAATATGTGTTTCTTAATTTATTCATCATCCCTTTAAATTTAGATATATTATTTCATGTAATTCATATGTTATTATATTGAAAAAATAATTATTTATATAAAAATAAATAAATATTTGTGAATAATCAATATTTATTCTTAAAGTAACACACATTTTACTCTTGCATTATGTAAAAAATTATTTATTCTATAAAAGTAATAAATATATGCAAAATAACAACATTTTATTAGATAGTAAGACACATTTGCTCCAATAGTAACATATATTTGTTCTCCAATTTATGTTACTATATGGGCAAATGTGTATTACTATATGTGTAAATATGCATTACTATACTAACTAAAATTCTACCACCTCATCTTGGAAAGAGACCGGGGCGGCAAAAAAAAATCAAGGAATCCATCATATGGTGAGTATTGCAAGAAGAAAAAAGTCATATGCCAAAGGTGTGGTAAGCTTGGTAGGCATGATAGTTTAACAAGTGGGTAGCTACTTGATGTCAACATCTCATCACCACAAGGTTAGTTAGCTTGAATAGTTCTTTTCATAACTTTATGAATTTTAAAATACTAGTATAAAGTGATGTTTTGTTTATATGCTAAATAGCCTCTATTATTTCCTGCAGTTACCATCCTTCTCCCCCTGTTAATGTCCAACATCCAAATTGTGCTGATAACATCAATCAAGAAGATGGTCACTTGGGGTCTCAACAAGAATGGTTTCAATTTAAAAGTCAAGCTTCCTGGCAATTTATTGTATTTGAACATGGCTGCATATAATTGGTATTTATACAGCTAGCTATTGTTGTGTGATACACTGATATTTGTGTGTTGCAAAGACGCCATAGGTGTTCAATGTGTTGGGTTGATTTTATGTATTTGTTGAATGCCTACTCTCAGTGAACTTATATTAGCTCTTGTATTTGTTGATGTAATAATCTGATCCAGATGATCAAGGAAATAATCAGTGAAATACCGGATGACGTGTCCTAAAACAACTAATCAAACATGATGATTATGGGTAAAGTTGAAGAAGATCAATACAAGAAAAGAAGAATCGTCAAACAAGCAAGAAATGGCTGAGCAGCAGTGCAAAAGAGGAATGGGCGAACAGCTCACTTACTCGCCCAACCACCTGCCTAGCTCACCTGCTCGCCTATTTACTCATAATAGGCGAGTAGGTGTTGTAATCCTCATAGTGGGCGAGCAGCTCACCTGCTCGCCCAAAGAGCTGGTCGCCAGGAATGAACTGCTGCTCGCCTGTTTTTAAGAAGATCACCAGGATCCCATTTTTATCATTTTTACCCAATTTTCCGTTGTAATTATCTTGTTTAAGCGGTTAGGAACACGTGTATGCTTCAGAAGAAGCGTGGCAAAGTGTATGCCGCCACCTGCTTATGTATTTGCCTATAAATATGCCTCCATTTACGTTTTAATACAAGTTTTCTTAGCCTCAGCGAAGCTCTGCCGAAAATCTTCACGTAATCAAGCACTTTGCAGTTCCATTAAACTGTTCTTGATCGATTGTTAGTGTAATCGCACCTAAAAGCCACATAAATGCTTCCGTTGCAGAGATTTCATTATCAATTTGGCGCTAGAAGGAGGGCACGAACCTCCGGTTGCTGGAATTTGTGGGATTCTAGAGTGGAAACTGTAAAATTTGGATTTTGGATGAAAATCAACCACCTGCTCGCCTGAATAAACACAAGCTGCTCGCTTGAATACTTGAAGGAACACAACCTGCTCGCTTGAAGGTTTGAAGGAGCACAAGCTGTTCGCTTGAAGGCTTGAAAAAAACGCACCTGGTCGCTTGTTTGCACACCTGGTCGCCTGTTTGCACACCTGGTCGCCTGTTTATACACCTGGTCACCTATTTTCCACCTGCTCAGCTCAGCTGCTCAACTCAGTTGTTCGCCAGAACTGCTGGTCGCCTGTTTTCACCTGTTCGCCCGTTTTCTTATTTAATAGCATAACAACTTAACTTGCTTTGTGGAAAGGAGCTGATATTACGTAAAATGTCAAGGGAAGTTTCTCAACCAAGGATGACATCTCGCGGGAGAAATAACGACCAGCCGAATCAAAGAGCCCCAGCACCCGAACAATCAACGGCAATCCAGGATGCTACCGGAAGTCGACAACAAGCCGAACCAACCGGAGTCCCAGCAGCTCAAGTGGGACAGAATTATATGCAGGGATTATCTGAACTGCTCCCATTCCTACAGAACCCCGAGGATATCTCCCGCATAACAGCACTCTGTAGAGTGCTGAAAGAGCAACAACAGGGTGCAGCCGGTCCTTCTGGCACTCAACCTGATCAGAGGCCCGTTCTTCAACGAGTCGATCAGGGTCCACCAGAGACTGAGGCTGACAGTGAACAAAGATGGAGGTGCGAAGAACACGGGAAGCAGAAGGTGACGGACTGGTTGGGGCAAAAAATGGCAGACTGACTGGGCCCACAAGGCGGAAGAGCGCGGAGCGTGATGGATGAATCAAGTCACGGAACTCTACAGAGCAGATTACAGGATCCACGAGAGTACAGGTCGCTGGGCCAGCCCGTGACGGCCTATTGACCCCCCAGTAGAGCTCCAGAAGGGGACCAAAGGAGACCTAACAGGGTACCAGAGGTAGACTAAGGGAGACCCAGCCGAGTACCAGAGGTAGATCAAGGGAGGCAACACACAGTCCGTGAAAGATTACGTTGGCCGGCAGCAGAGAGGCTCGGTCCTAAGGGCATACACAAGGCAAGTATGATTCTAGCGAGGTCACACCCAAATGACCGAGTGTCCGGCTTCCTTCGCCTAGAGCGAGAGGAACGGCCACCCCGTCGAGGTGCAGAGGATTCAGATGAAATCTTACGATCAATGAAAAAGACCATCGAAGACCTTCAGGTCAAAGTCTCGTTACGCCTAGAAGGCAGTCCGGCAATACAGATCTCAGTTTCACCCCTATCAGCAGCAATACTTTTGGCACCTGTTCAGCCGAAGATCCAATTCCCGGTCTCTAATCTGTATGAAGGAACGTCAGACCCGAAGGTGCACGTGTCCAAGTTTACAGATTACATGATTTCTATGGGAGCGTCTGATGCGACCCAGTGTAGGAACTTTCCTCTTACACTTGGAGATCATGCACACCGATGGTTCACCGCGATGCCTCCTGCATCGATTACATCTTTCATGCAATTGAGCCGAGAGTTTTTGCTACATTTTTCTGGAGCAGCGTCCTGTTTCACCCAGAAGCATCGACTGGAGAATCTTGCCCAGGAACCAGAGGAATCCGATCAGCAATTCCTCGAACGGTTCGATAAGATTTTGTTAGAAGGAGAGCCAGTCAGCGAAGATACCAATGTGATTACCGCGATGGCAGGCCTAAAGAAAGGGTCAGATTTGTGGAAAGAAATGCAGCTTGCGTGTCCGACAACTTATGCAGAGTTTCGGAACAAGGCCGGGATATATGTGGCCATGCAAGAAGCATTGAAGAAATCCATGGGAGAAGTTAAGGAAGCACCGAAGGCGACAGCCCCAGTCAAGGGAAGTGGGGGAAAGTACCGAACCCCCAGGAATTTAAAATCATTTGAGGCAACCGAGTTGGCGGAAAGACTGAACCAAGTTATGACCGTGTCCATTGACCAGCTTTTCAACGCGGTCAAGAGAACTGGAGAACTACCACCAGCAAGAAAGCTCAAGGTGGATCCCTGGAGAACAAACAGGAACAAATACTGTGCCTATCATCAAGCAACGGGACTTTCACAACCAAATGTCAGGATCTCTTGAGACAGTTGTGGAGGTTTTACGAGGATGGTAAGTTGGCTGAGTTTGTAAAGCGAGCCCTTGGAAAAAGACCGCGTGTGCCCGATCGAAGGGAGAATGGAGAAGATAGCGAGAACGAGAATGAGAACGAGGAAGGAGCTAGACCGAGACGCCGGCAGGAACAGCAAGCCCTAGTCTCCCCGCCACGTCCAGTGCGGGATGTTTTTGTTTTGGAACCCGAGGTTGGCCGAGCCGGCGGATGTACAGATGGGAGGCCACCTCCGTTGAAGAGGCAGATGAAAGCAGAGTTGCGCGCTATCGACCAGATAAAGGAGACCGAGGCAGGACCCTCTACCAAGCCCACTGCAGAGCTGACTTTTTCACAGAAAGACTTGGAAGGGATTATAACCCCACACAACGATTCCTTGGTCATAAGCGCAAACATCATGAATGCACGAGTTCACAGATTACTGGTTGACATTGGAGCATATACGAATATCCTATTCAAGAGTACTCTAGACCAGATAGGGGACTATGAATCCTACATTGAAAATTGTAATCACAGGATTATAGGATTTGGAGTCCCTGTCACTATTCCCCTAGGAACTATACGTCTATCTGCTGAACTTGTATCGGTCGACGATCCCGATAGGAGGATGACGAGGCAAGTAGATTTTCTCGTTGTAGACCAGCCATCCTCCTATAATGGGTTCCTCGGCCGATCTTTTTTACATTAATTTAAGGCTGCCTGTTCGACTTACTACTATTGTATCAAATTCTTGACACCAAACGGAGCTGGCACAATAAAGGGCGACCAAAAGAAAGCTCGTGAATGTTTACTTCAGAACGCGCCATCGGTCACCTATGTACACATGATTGAAAGTCCTCCCCCACACGCTGAACTGGAACCAGAGGCATTGAGTGCTTCCCAAGCGGAAGCGGAACCAATGGAGGTTGATAACCCAGTTCCCATACTAGAGAGTGCACCCAATCATGTTGTACGAGTTATAGGGAAATCAGAGCCTGAGGGGCATCTCAGAGGGTTACACCCAGATGAATGCCTACTCAGCAAAGATTTTGAACCTAGGCTCGAAAGTGAACCGATGGAGATTGAAGATGAACTAAACATGGACGGGCCTATTTTGGATCCGAGGTGGAAAGAAAAGCGAAAATGTGCCACACCGATGAAAGAATTAACATCTATCCAGGCTTATCCAGATAAAGAAGATTTAGAACTCTTCATCGGATCTGAACTACCAGAGCCGTTCAGAACAAGAATGATCACTTTTTTAAGGAACAACCTGGACGTTTTCGCATGGTCCCATTCAGACATGACAGGTATCCCGACCGAACATGCCTGTTATTGACTCAATATTGATCCAGCACGCAGACCGATTCGCTAAAAAAGACGGAAGTTTGGACCTGATAAGTATGAAGCATTGACGACAGAGGTCAAGAAGTTGCTGGACAACAAGTTGATACACGAAGCCTTGTGCCCACAATGGGTCGCGAACCCTGTTCTTGTTCGTAAACCCAATGGCACATGGAGACTCTGTATTGACTTCACTGATCTGAATGACGCTTGCCCGAAGGACAACTTTCCACATTCCCCACATTGATCATCTGGTCGATAACACTGCAGGGCACGAGCTCATGACCTTCATGGATGCCTTTGCAGGGTATCATCAGATTGCACTACATCCTGACGATCAGGAGCATACCGCGTTCTACACCAACAAGAATCTCTATTGTTGGGATAGGATGCCATTTGGTTTGATCAACGCTGGAGCCACCTACCAGAGATTGGTGAACAAGATGTTTGACGAACATATCGGCCACTCAATCGAAGTCTACGTGGACGATATTGTTGTGAAAAGCTTGCGCAAGGAAGACCATCTTGAACACCTTTCTCAAACATTCCAGATCCTCCACGCCTACAACATGAAACTGAACCCGAAGAAAAGCAGTTTTGGAATCCATTCGGGTAAGTTCCTAGGACATCTGGTCAGTCAGCGCGGAATTGAGGTGAATCCAACTAAAGTCATAGCCATAATTGATATGAAGCCTCCTGATTCGGTTCGAAAAGTTCAACGTCTTACAGGTTGCTTAGCTGCATTGAACAGTTTTATCTCGCGTTATGGAGATAAATGTCGGCCATTCTAAAAGGCCATGAAGAAGAAGAAGGATAATTTTGTGTGGACAAGGGATTTCCAGATAGCATTTGAGCAGATCAAGGAGTATCTGGGCAATACACAAATTTTATCCAAACCAATTCCTGGAGAAAAACTCTATCTCTACCTCGCTGCGTCAGAGGTAGCAATAAGTTCCGTGCTGGTACGCGCCGAAGGTAAGTTTCATTCCCCGATTTACTATGTCAGTTAGGCTCTACATGAAGCCGACGTCCGGTATTCTCCAACGGAGAAACTGGCATATGCATTGGTCATGAGCACACGCAAACTGTGGCCGTACTTCTACGATCATCAGGTAGAGGTACTTACGATGTTCCCACTATGAGAGATTCTGCATCACCCTGATACCGCGGGAAGATTGCTAAAATGGTCACTGGAAATTAGCCAATTTAGCATTACGTACGCAACGAGAACGACGATCAAGGGACAAGCTCTGGCCGACTTCATTGTAGACCTGACTTATCCATCTGAACTGACAAGGGATCTCGAACATCCATGGCACCTGTATGTAGATGGTTCATCTAGCAACTAGACGTCGGGGGCAGGAGTGGTTTTAATAAGCCCTGACCGACAGGTGTTCACGTCGGCAATAATATTTTCTTTCCTGGCAACCAACAATGAAGTTGAGCACGAGGCGCTGATTGCCGGACTCAGACTTGCATTGGCAATCGGGGTTAAGAGAGTACAGATTTTCGGCGATTCACAACTCATAGTTTCTCAAGTCCGAGGAGAATTCGAAGCCAAAGACGAACACATGATCCTATACTAGAAGATAGTGGCTCTTCTGATATCAATGTTTCAGCAAGCATACATTGAACAGATACCTCGACTCGAGAACACTCAAGCAGATGCCTTAGCCCGATTAGCATCCAGCCAGGGGGCAACAGAGATAACGGAAGTCGTCATCACCCGGCTTGATAATCCTTCAACCTTTGATTACCAGATAAATCAAACGTTGAATGGGGGGCATGTGATGGACGAGGAAGATGACGACTGGAGGACAAGTTTGAGAAAGTATCTAACCATGGGAGAACGGCCCGAAGATCCTTGGGCGGCGGTTCGTCTAGTCAAGCAAACAACATGTTACGTAATGGTCGACGACCATTTGTACAAGAGAGGATTTTCATCACCCCTACTCAAATGCGTCTCAAGAAAATAGGGATTAGAAATTCTCGAAGAAATCCACGAGGGAATCTGCGGAAGTCATGTTGCAGGACAAGCATTGGCACACAAAACCATGAGGCAAGGATATTACTGGCCTACCCTGAAAGAAGATGTCATTTCATTTGCGAAAAAGTGTCGCAAATGCCAAGTGTTCGCCCCCAACATCCATGTTCCTCCACAAGAGATGAAAGCTGTCTATGGTCCTTGGCCGTTCACCAAGTGGGGTATCGACATCATCGGACCATTCCCACCCGGGAAAGGTAGCATAAGGTTCGCAGTGGTTGCCGTGGATTACTTCACCAAATGGGCCGAAGCCGAATTGCTAGTGACAGTCACTCAGGAGAAAATGATCAATTTTATCTGGAAAACTTTGATTTACAGATTCGGTTTACCTCGATCGATTGTAACTGATAATGGGCCACAATTTGACGGAAAGAAAGTCCGAGAGTTCTGTAATACTTGGGGAATAAAAAAGTATTACTCGACCCCGCATCACCCACAGTCTAATGGTCAGGTCGAAGCTATCAACAAAATTATCAATAGGACATTGAAACTTCGCCTGATGGAGAAAAAAGGAAGCTGGTCAGAAGAACTCCCGGTAGTGTTGTGGTCGTACCGCACGTCATTCAGAACAAGCACAGGCGAGACTCTATTCACAATGGCGTACGGCGTCGAAGCAATGGTACCAGTGGAATTACAGAATCCAACGTGGCGGGTTTGTATGTACGACGAGAGGGAAAATGATAAAGCCGTTGCGATCGAAAAAGATTTCCTCGAAGAAAAGTGGACGGCAACAGAAGTACGTAATGCTGCATACAAACAGTACGCTACCCGGTACTACAATTCGCGAGTCAAAGTCAGAAGTTTCCAAGAAGGAGATCTAGTCTTGCGGAAAATCCTGTCCACTCCATCCGGAACTTTTGGACCAGGCTGGGAAGGACCATTTCGTGTTTCGCGAAGTTGGTCAAATGGGACTTGCGAGTTGGAAGACCTGGACGGGGTACCATCTTCATACACGTGGAATGCTGCTCACTTGAAGAAATTTTATCAATAGAAGATGTAAATGTACATTTTGTTTCAGAATAGATTATGAATGCTGTATACGGTCTTTTGTTGAGAAGGTCGCAGTCTAACTGAAATTGCCTAACTAACAAGTGGCTACAGAGGGCCAAAATGAGCTCCAGTTAAAGCTCAGGCTCTGCTGGTCGAGCATGCTCTTCGTGCAGAGACAAAATGGCATTGTATAATGCCTGTACGTCCAGCACCAGAAAGAGCACAAGCATGCCAACACTCTTTTTTGGTTGAAAGGTTACGGCGTTAAAATGCCTAATTACTCCCGAATAAGAACCGAGCATGAAGCTCGGAAAGACCACACACAGAGGGACTTGAGTGTGCATCCGAGGCCCCTCCAAAGGACGTCACGTACGATCCAGAAGATAGCAGAGTGGATGTACCCGGTAATACCGGGACAACGCTTCATGTCCACCAAAGGGATGCAAATACGCTCCCCAGGACGAAGTGAACACTTTCTGATGGCCCATTTCCACGCGAGTGTCTTATTTGTCCCGTGCCCAGGAAGAGGCGAAGCAAAACAAATTATAGACCCAACAGACGCGAAAGGCGATATATAACAGTTAGACAGAAATAGCATTTCATTAGAGTTCATTAAAAATAAAACAAGTGCATTGGAAAAACATCCTTCATTGAAGAAAAAGAAGTACAGTAGAAAACAAAAGATTCAAGCAACGTTCGGAATTGAAAAGACAGAAGATGAAAGTGCAACGCAAAGCAGTAAAGCAAAAGGCAAAACTGATGTCTAAAACAGATAAGACATCAGGCAAATATAACAAAAATCCTAATCAGTGGTGTGAGCAGCATCAGACGACGAGACCCCGGGAGCCATTTTATCGTCTCCAGGAGGAGTCTGGATGTAAGACATGGCGATCTCGTTCTCTCTCTCCTGACGACCTTCTTCAGGAGAAGCTTCAGCAACATCAGCAGTCTCTTGGGCGGTGGAAGAAGTCTCGGCGACTGCATCAGTTGAGGGAGCGTCAGGAGCTGATTGTGATCGCAATTGAGGCCGGACGATAGTATATCCTTCTCCCAGAAATCCCAAGTCAAGTCCCGACTCCACTAGATCAGCCAGGGGAAGAGGCTGCGACTTGGCCTGCGAATTGGCACGAAGGAAGTCTGATAATTTCCTCATCATCATCTCAGACATCTTCGACCTCTCTTTCTCAACAGCATGGATCACTCGAATACTTTCAGAGTACGCACAAACATATCCGAAGTTAGCTGATTCACCCATCTGCTCCACAAATTCCTCTTCCGGATACATGCACTCCACCGTGTTCTGAAGTGCAGCTTTCTCCTTCTCCAACTCCAGGATCCGATCCAGGGAATCACCATACTTCTGATGCGCATCACCATTCTCTGCCTTGAGACGGGCAATGCCTTCAGTAGCCGCAGTTAATTGTTCATTGAGATTCCGATTGCTATACTGAAGTTTCTTGACTGAGGTAAGAGCGTTATTCTCAGACTCCAGAGTACCCTTGATCTTAAGAGTTGCTCGGGCCAACTCATCATCTTTTGCCTTCAGAGCCTTTTTATTCTCTTCACACTCATCCTCAGCTTTTTGATTCGCTCTTTTGAGGTCAAGTACCTGATCCAGGGCCCACTGGATTGTGATGGCAACAGAGCTGGCAAACATCCCGCCCATAAGCAAGTTATCACTCATGTCTTGTTGACGGATCGTGCGGTCGGTTGTTCTGCTCCAAAACTGAGCAATGAACTCAATGGCCCTTTGAACGTCCTGATCAGGAATATCACCCATATACCTCGGCACCCTCGAACAGGCAGCCTGATGAAGTGTATCACAACAAAAAGGATGATCGCTTGGATGATAACTGAAAAGAAAAATGATCGCGTGAGCAAAATGATAGTTCAAATGCAAAGTGATGGGAAAGAATAAGAACTTACGAATCTGGAATCTCCCGTTCCCATCCGAGATAGGAGTCGTCTCGGTGAAAGCTTGGTTCGCGAGGAGAAGGTGGAGGTTGATCACGAGGATCCCCAGATCGAGGATCGGCAGGAGGGCAATCAAATTCGGTGGACGCGGCAGTCTTGCTTTTCTTCTTCAGTCGATTGGCATCCTCTTCATTGCCAGCGGAAGAACTGTCACTCTTCCTTGGCTGCTTGGAGGACTTCTTAGGTGGGCTCTTCCGAGCCTGCGGATCGGCGACAGGAGCAACAGGAGGTGGCACAGCTGCCCGTTGCATCGGAGGCTTAATCCCTCTCCTTTTCTACAACTGAAGCAATACTGCTGGAGGATCTATCGTGCACTTATTCAATCCGGAGTCAAGATCTCGAACTCGGCAGCAGAAAGTGTGGAACTCCGGAGGAATCGCAACCGCAACTCCTTGATCTGTCACAACAACATACCATTAAAACAATGAACGGATCAAGAAAATGGTAACAAGCAGATGATATCAACCTGCTGGAAGTGGAGCTTGGGCTGCGAGATGATGCGGACTGGTGAGCAAGCCGGCTACTCGTCTACAGTGGTAGTTCGACAAGTGCTTCACTGTCCGAAACGGCTCATGGCGGTAAGAAGCGTTAGAAAGCGCATAGAGAAACAAATCAGGAACTCCTTTCGGTCCCCACTATGGAAGCCTCGGACCTGCAAAGAAGTAAAGTTTACATTAGTGAATTCCGGAATGAAAAATACATGGAGAATGACACTTACGTCTCAATTCCCCATATTCTTCCGGAGTCCTAATCCTTTCACTAGTGCCGGTGTAAGACGTGGGGGCGCGCCAATCCCCTTTGATGAAAAAGAACTGATCTTTCCACCATTTCACTTTGTTCAGAAGCAACTCCACGACTTTCATCCCTTCTCGGGCTTTCAGATAGTAATATCCATACCCTTCTTCGCTACATACCGAGATCATCATAGCGTAATGATTCTCGGGAGCCGTCAATCGATTGGGATAACCCTCCAATCCCTTCACCGTCAAGAAACCTAGCAGATTATTCCATCCATTTGGCGTAATCTGAGTGATCGCTAGGTTAATGTCCATCAGAAATTGGCCGATCACCGGATACAGCGGAAGTGGGAGTCCGGCTTCGAGAATATCAAAATTTAATGCGGTACACCCCGGTGGTGGCCGATCAGCACGTTCGCAGTCTCAAGGAACGTACATGTGAATATCAAGCGGGATCTTGTACTCATCCCAAAAAGCAGTCAAATCATCCTCTGTCAACAGACTTCGATGCGTGGTGGCAGTGTATACCGTTTTCTCATACGGAACAGGAGGAATTTGAGGTCGAATGAACTGATCCCGATACCGATTTAGATATACCACCCAGCTCATCTCCTGTGCAATCCCCTCTGGAATCGTATATTCAAGCAATTGCTTAGGAGGTTGATAGATTCTGGCCAGGTCATCCCATATTTCTTGTTGGCTTTGGCTCGGGATCACGTTCAAAATCTTCTCCAAGATCAGAGCCTGTATCGTCCTCACCAAAGTTAATCTCTTTTGGAACCTCGCCAGACTGATCCCGAGCCTTGGGAGTCTCACGAACGACTTCAATATCAGGAGACTCGGTACTGGTCCCGAAGGCATCATGCATAGCCGAACGAATGTCCGGATCAATTTTATCCTCAGTGTCTTCATCTGCTAATAGCAATCTTCTTCTAGCAGGCGGAGGGGAAGCTGATTGTCTACGTTGCGCAGCCTGTGGGCGACGAGCCGCTCGCAAATCCCTATCCCTGGGGCGAGCAGCTCTTTATTTGACCCAGTGAACAGCTCCACCTGCTCGCCTAGTTAGGCTAGCAGCACCTTCAGACACCAGGCGAGCAGCACTTGGAGAATCCTGGCGAGCAGCTGCACCTGCTCACCTGTCCAGGTGAGCAACTCCTTATGCATCCAGGTGAGCAGCAGTAGAGGCATCCCGGCGAGCAGCAGTTGAAGTCTCCTGGCGAGCAGCTTCACATGCTCGCCCAGATTGGCGAGCAGCTCCTTGAGCTCCCAATTCTAGGTGAGCAGCTCATTCAGCTTCGTGCGCAGCTGCTCGCCTTCGTTCTTGCACCGCCCGATCACGTTCCCAGGACTCCATCCCTATCACCAAGCTCCTCATGACCCTGTTTCGTGCCAAGTTTGAGTAATCCCATAGGTCCTGTATTGGGGATTCAACCATGGGCCTTTTTTCGGATTACGCAGCGGCGAACCACAGGGTGAAGGCGGCGACATCATTTTTTCCAGCGAGAAGAGCTCCCAAAATCAGAAATCCAACACCCCACCGATCAAAAACTAGAAACGATATCAAATTCTAATAAATTAAACCCAAAACCTCAGTTTCCAGTGAAGAACAATCCCATAGTCGACGGTTTCCAACGAGGCTAATAAGAATTGGCGAAGTTAATCTTCAATCTGACTAAAGAACAAGAAAAAGAGCAAGAAGATGCACACGGATATATTACCTTTTTACCAGAAACCGAAGATGATGAACACGAATGAAAATATTGAAGATGAAGGTGGCCGAAATTTGCTCAAGAAGTGAAGAAAACGAAAGAGTTGAAGGGGATTCGGTGTTGGGTATTTATAAGAAGAGGGCAAACCCTTATTTGCAATTACTCAGGGACCAAATTGTAATTATTTAAAAATCGAAAAGAGGCGCGCGATTTAAGGGGAGACGTTTCGTATTCCGTGCCCAAGATCTCACCAAAACAGGCGAGCAGCTCACCTGCTCGTCGTACGTGCTGATCGCCTCCTTCAAACGAGCAGCTCACCTGCTCGCCTAGTGTGCTGCTCGCCCATGCTCGCCTACATTGATTCAGGCTGTTGATCGCCAATCTTAACAATCCGAGGATACACTAACCAAATTTTTAGTGTTTTACATCATTTGGGCATGGATATGTAAGAGTACACCCTGGTATCTCTTTTTTCTGACGACCGGTTTATCCACAAGGGTAGTTTACAGCTAGATTTTTAATGAGGCCACGGGGGTCTTTCATTATATCCATACTCCAAATATTTGTAGGTTACAAAGGATCCTCGATTACTTCCACACCATGAGGAAATTTCACAGATAACCCAGATAGCTCGATGATTGTTTTTCTCATGAAGATTCAAACAACATCAAGCTAGGGGGCAACTGTTGATGTAATAATCTGATCCAGATGATCAAGAAGTAATCAGTGGAATACCGGATGACGTGTCCCAAAACAACTAATCAAACATGATGATTATGGGTAAAGTTGAAGAAGATCAATACAAGAAAAGAAGAATCGTCAAACAAGCAAGAAATGGCCGAGCAGCAGTGCGAAAGAGGAATGGGCGAACAACTCACCTGCTCGCCCAACCACCTGCCTAGCTCACCTGCTCACCTATTTGCTCATAATAGGCGAGCAGGTGTTGTAATCCTCATAGTGGGCGAGCAGCTCACCTGCTCGCCCAAAGAGCTGGTCGCCAGGAATGAACTGCTGCTCGCCTATTTTCAAGAAGATCACCAGGATCCCATTTTTATCATTTTTACCCAATTTTCTGTTGTAATTATCTTGTTTAAGCGGTTAGGAACACGTGTAAGCTTCAGAAGAAGCGTGTCAAAGTGTATGCCACCACCTGCTTATGTATTTGCCTATAAAGAGGCCTCCATTTACGTTTTAATACAAGTTTTCTTAGCCTCAGCGAAGCTCTGCCGAAATCTTCACGTAATCAAGCACTTTGCTGTTCCATTAAACTGTTCTTGATCGATTGTTAGTGAAATCGCACCTAAAAGCCACATAAATGCTTCCGTTGCGGAGATTTCATTAACAGTATTGTTGAAAAACAATCAAATACTATGTTATGTAATATAATTAACTTTTTCATGTTGGTCTTAATGGCATTTCCCCTACAAGTTTGTTACTGAACACTGAAGATAAAAAACCGATGGATTTGTAAGACAATTAGATTAGGTAGAAATTCTTATAATTATGCAATTAACAGAAAATATTTTTACTGAAAAACCAAAAACAAATGAAAACTAAATCAACCATGGAATTTCAGAGATATGTGCAGAAAATTGATTAAACAAAATACCCGGGCAAAGAGTGGAGATGCTGGGTTCTTACGGAAGCCGCCGAGGAAGTGATGTGAGAGGTGAAATTAGGGTAGTGCATTTATATATGGTGTTGAAGAAGATTCTAGGTCATTTTTTAAATTTGGGTTATATTTTTTTAATTATTTTATGTTGGGTCTATACTTTATGTCACCTAAAATTGACAAATTTTTCAAGGCCCAGGTTACATGCACCCACATCATTTCGTAGTACACACACTTTATAAAAATATTACTTTTAGTAAAATATAAAAAGACACAAATACCTTTTCAACTTTCAATTTTCAAACCATAATATTGTTGCATTCTAATCACCGTTCGCATTTTTTTCCCAAGAAAAGGGGAAAACAACATAGTAAAATAAAAATTCTAAAAAATCAAAAGGAAAGAAAATAAAATTTAAATTAGAACATAAAAAGTAAAAAAAAAAAAGAGATATATAAGAAAAAGAAGTAAAAAAAATTAGGTGGTCCAATTCTCCAAAAATAATATTAGAATTATCTTACAAAAAATGAAAATAGATATAATTTGCTGAAATAAATTGTAGAATAATTTTAGTAAATATTTTCAAAATGAGATAAACAGGGAAGAAGGACGGCGGCAGGGGTGAGAGAAAAGGAAGAAAGCTAAGGAAAGGAAAAAGAGGTTGGTGGGAATATAGGAAGAGAGAGAGATGAGTTGGAGAAAGAAAAATGAAAGGGACTGGGTTGTGGATGCAGTGCGTGTGTAGAGGAGAAAGGGCATGCTTAAACCTATTAAAGACAAGGACATGCTTAAACCTCCTCGTCCACTACAGAATGTACCACGCCCGCCCAATGATAACGATTGTGCGCCCTGGTCATAATACAAGCAGGTGTCGTGATCTCCTTGGACAACTATGGGAGTTGTTTGAGGAAGGAAGATTGAACGAAATTGTCAAACGGCCGGTACCAATGCGGGGCACTACTGATCAAGGTCCTTTGAAAAGAGGACGAGGAAACTGATTTCCACCTCGCCAGCAAACTGAAGTTGCACACCTAAATGTTGAGGATGATGGTTCTTTTCAGGAAAGAGCCTCTAATATGAGTTAGGGGGCATGTGCACAAGCTCTAGTCTGGCGGAGTTTTGAGAGGACTTTTTGATGGTCTTATCTCTTCTAATAGCAAGACGAAAGCACTTCAACTCCAAGACCAAGATTAGAAAATTTGGAGTAGAGAATTTCGTGCTTAATAAGATGTTAAACTTCAATTTATAAAGTTATGAGGGCATGTACATATATTGTCGTATATGAATAAAATTTATATATACCTTAATAAAATTATTGTGAACATACTTCGCGCAAGCTTCATTCGAAGTTAGCGAGCTCCAACTACCTAGCGCAAGTTTCAGTGAAAGTAGCGAGACCAAGTACCTCGCGTAAGTTTCAATGGGAGTTAGTGAGCTCTAAATACTTCGCACTAGCTTCAACGGATGTTAGCAAGCTCCAAGTACCTCGCGCAAGCTTCATTTGAAGTTAGCGAGCTCTAAGTACCTCACACAAGCTTCATTTGAAGTTAGCAAGCTCCAAGTATCTCACGCAAACTTTAATTCAAGTTAGCGAGCATGACAGTGGTTGGAGCCAAAGTCGTCCGAACTAAATTAAGGGCGAGCTAATTATCTTATAAATTGAGTTTAGTGTGAGGCGCGATGGATTTAGCTCGACAAATATATCTGACGAGGATAATTCCTTAAAAATGAAGTCCCTTGATGAGCTAATTATCTCTCAACATGGGCAACACCAACTCAAAGGCGAGCTAATTATCTTCAATCAAAGCTGGCAAAATTTTATATCTAAGCGACCTAATTACCTCCCTAGCACAAATTTATGAGAGCATAACTGCAAAGTCCAAATATCGTACATAGACAATATAGTCTAAACAGAGAAATTTTTTTTGGACGTCCATTGTTTAAAAAATATTAAACTCCGAGCTCGTATCAAGTGATCAATTTATTGTAATGACATTAATTGAGCACAATATGAGTGGGGGTATAAAGAGTCCATATGTGACAAGCATGCAACCATCAGAAGCAAAGTGACTCGAATTACATTTTTGTAAGCAAGGTAGAAAAATACGCAATAAAAATCTTGCACCAACTGTAAAAAAATAATGGTAGTTATAAACGTACTGAACACTGATGATGAAAATCTAATTTGTACAGTGAAAATCATCTTCTGCAGATCTGGAAGAAATTACTTTTCCCGGTAAATTAACCGACGGATTTGTAAGACAATTAGATTAGGAAGAAATTCTTATAATAATCCAATTAACAAAAAATATTTTTACTGAAAAACCAAAAATAAATGAAAAGGACTTAACCGATTGGGCTATTAAAACACTCGATAATTAAAACAAAACTATATTTAAAAAAACTAAATCAGCCATGGAATTTCAGAGATGTGTGCAGAAAATTGAGTAAACAAAATACCCGTGCGAAGAGTGGAGATGCTGGGCTATTACGGAAGCGGCCGAGGAAGTGATGTGAGAGGTAAAATTATGGTAGGAAGTGCATTTATATAGGGTGTTGAAGAAGATTCTAGGCCATTTTTTAAAGTTGGGCTATAATTTTTTTAATTATTTTATGTTGGGCCTATACTTTATGTCACGTAATATTGGTAAATTTATTCAAAGGAAGATCTTTACAAAAGAAATTGTCAAAGTATGATGGAATTAAAATTTTTTTAGTAATATAAAATTAGTCGATGGAGTCATTTTTTATTTAAGTTCAATCAGTAGTTATAAAGTCGATTTAAAATGTTAGTCGGTTCCGCCACCACCGACTGATGAGGTGGCAACATAACAACATTAATCATTGACAAGGAAGGTGCTTTCTTTTTCACTGTATCTGAAATGATGAGTAATATGATTAGCATCTATAACTTGATTTTGAGCGAAGAAATATTTTTCTTATATTTATTTATCAGTTCTTTGTCTCTAAATCCATCATTTTAGATTCTGAAAATTTTCGCTATTGTTTAAAAAATATCACCGAGCATAGGATTTCAATTACTTTGAATGAGTCAAAGAAGATGATGGAGAAATTGAAGCTCTCAAGGTATCAAATTTTGTCACTTTAAGTCGGCTTCCCTATTACTGATTGGACAATAAATCACCTTCCTTGGTCCGAATCTCGATCAACTTTCAACCGACTTGGTTCGAATCTCTCCAGGAGATCATCCTCATGGCCTGCTAATCGAGAAGTACCATATGTTTCTTCTCTTCAAGAACTATTGATGATGTCCTCTAATTATACTCCTATGCAAATCTCGTATTCAAGGGGTGTTGAACTTGGAAACTCGGCCAGACAACAAATGAGTTTTGCACAAAGTGTGTTGTTTAGGTGCGACCACCCCCGTATTTCGGTCCATGATCAATTGGGCCCAAGGGGTTGTCCTTACTATATTTACCAAGATCCTGCTATTGCACAGATAAGTCCAGCGGTTGTGCAAGATAGCCAAGAATCCCTTTTGCAAGCCTTACAAAAAAAGGCTAGATGAAGTGGAGGACAAAGTGGAATCAATAGAAAATCTCCACACTCTGGGCGAACTAGCCAATAAATGGTACATGAATCTTGCTCCTCATCCCATCCACAGTTTCTCCGAGCTTGGGGAGAAGTTTGTATCATACTTCGCTGCAAAAATCAACAAGCCAAAAAGTCACCATTGATTGATGAGAGTTCGACAATAAAAGGATGAGGGAGATGAGCAGTACATTGATAGAATTGATGAGATCATCCTCGGTGGTAAGCCTGTGAGCGATGAGCTCGTGCTTCATTCTCTACTTGGAGGATATTGGGGAGATCCTCCCATGTTCCGTTGTCTTACCAAAGATCTTCACACTACATATGCGGAATGTAGGAGACGAGCAGGTGAGCTCATTAACCGAAAAAAAAATTTGGCCAGAGATTGGGGGAGGTGAAAGTGGACAAAAAATAAGAGAATACGTCTCCATTCAAAAAGGGAAATGGAGGACGAGAATACAAGACACCAGGAACCTTCAAAAGATTCGACGCATTAGAGGAAGTAGGTATCGTTGAAAAATTCAATCAAATTCCAGCGTACATTTTCAACGCTATTAAAGACAAGGACATGCTTGAACATCCTCATCCACTAAAGAATGTACCACGCTAGCCTAATGATAAACGATTGTGCGCCAATCACAATAGCCCTGGTCATAATACAAGCAGGTGTCGTGATCTCCTTGGACAGCTATGGAAGTTGTTTGAGGAAATGAGGTTGTACGAATTTGTCAAACGACTGGTACCAATGCAGGACAATACTGATCAAGGTCCTTTGAAAAGAGGACGAGGAAACTGACTTCTACCTCGCTAACAAACTGAAGTTGCACACCTAAATGTTGAGGATGATGGTTTTTTTTTGGGAAAGAGCCTCCAATATGAGGTGGGGGCATGTGCATATTCTCTAGTCTGGCGGAGTTCTGAGAGGACTTTCCGATGGTCTTATCTCTTCTAATAGTAAGACGAAAGCAATTCAACTCCAAGATAAAGATTACAAAATTTGGAGTAGAGAATTTCGTGCTTAATAAGATGTAAAAATTCAATTTTTTTAAAGTTATGGGGGCATGTACATATATTGTCGTATATGAATAAAATTTATATATACCTTTATAAAATTATTGTGAACATACTTCACGCAAGCTTCATTCGAAGTTAGCGAGCTCTAACTACCTCGCACAAGCTTTAGTGGAAGTTAGCGAGACCAAGTACATCGCGTAAGTTTCAGTGGATGTTAGCGAGCTTTAAATACATCGCGCAAGCTTCAGCGGAAGTTAGCAAGCTCCAAGTACCTCGCACAAGCTTCATTTGAAGTTAGCGAGCTCCAAGTATCTCTTTGCAAAGAATTTGAAAAGGTTAACAATTATTTGTGCGCATTTTAAGGCATAAAAGGATGCGATAAAGTAACTGATGCCTCGTATTCTGGGCTACATCTGCAGAGCTGCCGTCAAGTTGGCAGCTCGCCAAGACTTGGGAGCCAGTTCGCCACCACACTAGCTCGCTCAAAGAGGCAAAACAACTCGTCTTTATATTGGTAAAACTATATAAAGGTGAGCTGGGGGACAAATGTTGATAGGCGAACTAAAGCGAGCTAATTAGGGAAAAATTAACATAAACAAAAGCTTAAGGCTTAGTAGCTCACCCCAAGTTGTCAAGCCACGTCATCATTCGTTGACCAGTCAATCCAACAAGAGAGAAGAAGCTCGCTAGGTAGCTCGCCAAGAGCTCGCCCAAAGCAAGAGACAGGAGACCATTCCCTTCTACAATCACTGGACCCCGAAATAGCATAAGGAGGAGGAGCTCGCCCTACTCGAAGAAGGAACAGTAACTAGATAAGTCTTCAGTAGTAATGTAGTAGGTTGAAAGCAATGTAACTAGAGCATAAGAGGTGGCTAAAGAGACATGTGTTAGGACACTTGTCAGTTAATTAGGCTATTTAAGCTTAAAACATGCCACCTCATCACATGCAAACATATAAATAGGTCTCTTGTACTCCCATTCTCTCTCTAAGTTCCTAATATACAAAAATTACCACTCTCTACTTTCTCTCTCTCTATAAAACCTATTTCATAACGAAAATTTAATTATTGTTTGGAGGATTACATGCATTAATCAGCCACATAAACACTCAATTAAGAAAATCTTCCAAACTGTGTTAATGGAACTGAATATCAAAACCATAAAAGGTAGTGTATTTATATAGAATTAAGTGGTGATATTCAGTACCATTAACACAGTTTTTTCAAGTCCCTATTGAATATGGTGGAAAACATTTTTTTCCATAGTATTTCTCATTCAAAAAATATTTTTAATATAAAATTTTGTTATTTTATATATATATATTATATGATGTGGAAAAAAATGAAATATAAAAAAGTAATTTCACACGTGTACGCCAGCGTGACAACATTTCATGCGCTTCGGCGAGACACGTCATCAGTTGCTGGCCGGAAAAAAAAAGTGTATCGAATTGAAACTTTTTAAAAGGTTGGGATTTTTTATAATAATCGTGAACTCAGGATTAAATTGAAAGTTGAGTAAAAGGTGGTGTATTTATATAGAATTAACCAAAAAAGTATTTCACGCGTGTACGCCAGCGTGGCAAACATTTCACGCGCTCCGGAGAGACACGTCATCAGTTGCTAGCCAGAAAAAAATGTGTATCGAATTGAAACTTTTTAAATGGTTGAGATTTTTTTTAGAATAATCGTGAAGCTCATGATTAAATTGAAAGTTGAGTAAAAGGTGGTGTATTTATATAGAATTATTCCTTTTTTTTATGACATGGAGACATATTTCACCTATCGTATCTTGAAATAGCTGGAACTTTTCTTTCCAAATATTTCAGAAAGCCTCAACCTCATCCTGGTTGGAATAGGGATCAAGCTCATCCTCGAAATGACGTTGGTGCTCCTGGCTAGGATGATGCAAAAATTTATTGCTTTGCACATATGTTTTCTTGTCTTGCGAGTCGACTTCTTTTGAATTTACCTCATCTTTTGAGGTATCCACTGTTTAGAGTCTTGAACTTGTGTATTTGGCATCATCCTATGACATTGAAATTTACAAGTAATAACAATATTTTGTACAAAAAATTATCTGATTTACATTGGTGTAAACAGCTTTATACTTTATACAAATATTTACAGAAGTATTGTATTCGCTTCCCTTTTATTTTATGTTTCTCGAATAGAACCTGATATTCTTAATGTCGGAGTTGGCAGCCTAGGTGATTCTTGGCTTTTTTCCGGGGGCTTTTTTACAAATTCTGATAGCTATTCCTGTTCGTAGATCTTCCATACCTGCCGCAACAAGTTTCGACATTCGCTAGTGTAGTGTCCAATGTTGTGATGACATGCATAATACCCATTGGGATTAAGATTATTCTTTCTTATCTGATCTTACGAGGAACATCTAGCATACCACGGCTACTAACAATTGTTGGCTAGCGAGTGAAAAATTAATACCTAAAGTTAAAACATAATTACTGTGTGGTTTTTAACAATTGGGGTATAAGTGTTAAAACATAATTACTTGTTCTTCGGGTATTACTAACTTGTTCTTTGGGTCTAAGTTATTCTTGTAGTATAACTTATTAATACTTGATGTACTGTTGAATATAGTATCGGGTATTACTCAATTGTTATTCAGGTATTAGTCAATTGTTTTTGAAGTATTACTACATTGTTCTTTTAGTATAACTTATTAATGCTTGGGGTATTGCTGAATATAGAGTTTAAATCATAAATCGTTCCAAATTTTTTTGAGACAAATAGATTTAATCCAAAAATTAACATTTTAGTAGATTTAGTCTCAAGTTCTTAGACAAGATTAAAACTTTATGTGGCCTGATTTTTTTTATTTTAAAAAATAAATTACAATAATATACCTAAACAAATTATCGTAATTTTTTTCAATCAAACAAAGCCTTTGTTTATTTTGAAGTTATTTTATTTATTTTGAAATTTCTAACATTGCAAATTGCACTTATAAACATGAATCATTATTTGTTTTAAATTATCATTTGACTTTTTTAAGATATGAATTATTTTTTGAACTTAATTTTAATTTAGATTTATAAATCCTTAAATTAATATTGGATATAAGTTAATTTATTTTATAAATTTAATTATTAAAACAACTGGTCATTTTGGCTCAGTGGCCCGTCTAGGGCTAGACTGGACCTTTAAAATATAGGTTTGATTGGTAATGGGTCTAACTCATAAAATAAGAGCAATCCAAAGGGCCAATGCCAGCCCGACCCAGTCCATTTTCCATCCCTAAACAAGATTTAATTTAAATTCTAAATCGATTGTAAAAAGTGATGTAGCTTAATATATAATTCGTCATCTTTTCTCCATGTGTATTATATACATATATAATAATTATAATTTTGAGCCAAAATTAATTTTAAAATTTTTGTGTATGATGTGCACTCAAATGCACATAACAACTACTCCCTCTGTCCCTAACCAATTTGCACACTTTCTATTTTGGGTTGTCTCAAATTAATTTGCACACTACTTAAAAGGGAAACATCGATTTGCGTACACACTCACAAAACTTTTCACACATTTACCCATATACCACTACTTTATTTAAAAATATATTTTTCTTAAACCGTGTGCCATCCCAGGGGTGCAAATACCCATGGGACGGAGGGAGTACTATTTGTATTAATTTATTTCTCCTCTTCATTTTATTATGTTAAATCAATACTGGGTCACTCCAGTTTTATTAAAAATATTATACACTTCTAGAATTTAATATAAAATATTCAACAAAAACAAGTGATATGTTTTTTCCAAAGCAGTATTAATTGTGAATTTATTATTTTCAGTAATAATTATAAATATTTTATGAAAATTAAAATTTATTCTCCTATTAAAAAATCTAACTTCAAATCTCAACCACAAAAAGAACTAAAAAATTTAAATTTAAATTAGCCTTTTCTAATTATTTAAATCTAATTTTAAATTAGTCTTTTATAATTATTTATTTTGAATTTACTTATATTTTAAATTAGATTTCTTTAAGTAATACGTTGTTGATAGAATTTACTAATCGGTGTGTTTATGTGGCTTTCATAATCATATTAATTCTACCAAACAATAATTCAAGAATTTGTGTTCTTGAGGGATAATATAGAGAGAGAAAGTAGAGAGTTTTAGAGAGAGAAAGTAAAAGTGTGTTATGATTGAATTGATTGTGTAATAGTACAAGAGATGTCTTATTTATAGGTGTGCAAGTGTGAGGTAGCACCTTGTGAGCCTATATGGCTTCTGGTGTTGACGAAGGTCCGTAACCTTCGTCTTAATCCCTCACAATGCTCCCTTTACAATGCCTCATTCTACTACATATACATGTTATATTCGTGCACCCGCTAATCGGGCCCTTAAGCTGGGCGAGCTACCTGGCGAGCTCCTCTGCCTTGTGTGATTTTCCAAAGGGTGATGCAGTGGAGGACCTCAATGCGGTCCCCTAGAGGGCGAGCTCCCTCTCGAGAGGGGTAGCTCGCCCGTGGCTTTCTCTTCTCCCGATGCCCCTAGCTCTTTGGCCTTGGCCCACTGGGAGCTTGGGCGAGGTCCTTGCCAACCTCGCCGAGCTCCCTCGTGTTGGCCCTGGTCAGGGCTGGTGACTTGGTTCTCACACAAGTGGGCGACCTTCGTAGCCTCGAGCTAATCCCTTGGTAGTTTGCCTTTGTCAACATTTGCCCCCCAGCTCGCACACATCATGATTCGTTCAATGTGTGGGCGAGCTGATTTGTCCCCGTGGGCAAAGGCTCGAGTCTTGGCGAACTATCTACTGACGAGTGTTGAGCTCGCGGGCGAGCTCTGCTATGGCGGTTTGTTGTGCCGACGTGGAGCGGGATTTGAGGCGTCGTGCACACCTTTTCAGGCTCCAATTCCCGTGCCCATCATGATAATATTTTCAAATTTTTGCAACTTGGTCCTCATACTTTCCGGATACTACAGTTCGCCTCGACACCTCTAAATAGGGGGAGTGAATTCATTTTCCACTTTCACACTTTCGATTCTTCTGAGCTTTCTTCCGGCGGTCATTTTTATTGCATCTGACGGATTTTCGAAGGCTTCTCAAGGTAGAATCCGAGTTCTTTCCTCTTTTCTTCTTTTATTTTGCAGATTTCCCTATTTCTTTTTCAATTTCTTCGGGTTTCCGGGAATTTTGGACATTTTCGGTGACTCTCGAGCTTTCCGATCATTTTCGTTCTGTAGATCCGGCGGTCAGATTTTTTGAGAACACGCAACCTTGGACCCCGCTCCGACCATGTCAACTCAATCCTCGAGTCGGACCATGTCGAACTGTAACCCCGAAAAATATCCTATTACTGGAAACGAACTGTTACCTCTCATCACCCCGATAACTACCAACCCTGGCTCTGAGGCGACCTCCGTAGCTCGCCCGGGCTCCGACGAGCTCCTTGGGAGAGTCCGATCTGATCCCGGGGAGAAAGTCACCTCCTCTGAGCAAAGCGAGGAATCTTACCTCCGCGAGCTCTGGCAAAGTCATGAGTCGACCTCGAGTGAGGTCTTAGCGGAAGACGAAGGGGTCGCCGAGACCTCGGTGGGGATCGCCGAGGTCGATGAAGAGCTCGCCGGGTTGGACGAATCAGGCGACGACCTCGGCGATGTAACAATTGAGTACCTTCGCTCTATTGGTTTCCCAGAACCTCAACTGCTTGAGTATCAAGTGTCTGACGAGGTCGTCCACCCCTTCGACTGGGAGGAGTATGTCACCGAGCACGTGGCGAGCTTTCCCTGTCCGGACCGAGAACTTCCTCTCGATTTAGAGGAGGTCGCCGCATCTGATTACAAGGCTGGCGAGGTCGTGAGTATCATCAATGAGTACTCCCTCCCCAACATACGCAAGAAGTTTCGCATCCCGCTCGATATTTTCATGTATGCCCCCGAAAAGAACGAGCGGGCCGATTCGGCTCCCACCGGGTTGACTGCCATAAACATACATACCCTCGAGGCCGGGCTTACCCGGCCCTTGCACCCAATCATCGGCCAGTTCCTTTTCGACAACAATTTGGCCATCACTCAGCTTACCTCGAATGCATGGAGCAATCTTCTTGCGGCCTTGTCCATTTTCGGACTTGAGGGTTATGAGAACCGGGTGACCTCGTCGGACCTGGATAAGTTCTTCGTCGTGACTAAGCAAGTGAAGGATGGGAGGGGATACAATTACTTGAAAGCTCACCCGGGAGAGAAGTTTATTGGGGTATTGCCGAATAAAGTCCGTGATTGGAAGGAACAATTCTTCTTCATAGGTGGGGACTGGCAAGCTTCTAACACTTACTCCGAGCGAGGTGGCCGTATTCTCACCCCCGAGGAATACGGGGAAGCCAGCAGTAGGTCGCCCATTTTGGTGTGCGTGGGTCAGATTAGATTTTCTAATCTAATTCTTTTTTCTTTTTGCAGCTCTGAAGCGCCACAAATCCGGCCGAGGTAAGCCTGAGGTATCGGTTGAGTTCGACCTAGTGCGGGCCATTTGTTGCTTGAGAAGTGAGAAGGATAGGGACGTCGCCCATCTGAGCAAACATCACTGTCTCAGACTCGCCGGGCTCCATACTTTGCCTCATCACCTCACCTTCCAAGGTCCCGAACTCCCAGGTCCTCAATCTTATAGGAGCTCGCCCTCTATGGTGCGTAGCTCGCTCAGATGCTGACTTCGCTGTTCCAATTTTTGCAGGTGGTAACTTCGTCGCTTTCCCTATCGTCGAGATCCCCGAAGCCTATCACATACTCACCTGCCGGCTTGCGATGGCGCCACCTCGCCCGAACCGCCTAGCCCTACCCTCAACACTCGCCCTGGAGGTGAGCAAAAAAGTTGAGCTTGCCTCGAAGAAGGGCGATGCTGGGGGATCAGGAGCTCAAAAGGGAGAGACCAAGGCTCCGGCCAAAACTCCTGCGCCTACCAAGGCAACGCAGGTCGCCAGAACCCACAGGGGCGGTGGGCGAGGTTCCTCGACTCCCGAGCGAGCTCCTCACCCTTCAAAGAGGGTCTCTGATCGTAGCAATGAAGGCCAAGCTCGCAAGAGAGTCCGCTCCTCTACTCAAGACGAAGGATCCTAGCCAGCCGAGCGAGCTGACACGAGGTCGGCCCAGGGTGGCTCGGCCCACTCCAATGCCCCTCTGGCGGTTGAGCCCATCCGGAGGTCGCCACCTTCTCCGTCACCCTTCGGGGTCCAGGTGGTGGACGACACCCTTCTCGGCTGGGATCCCGAGCGAGTTCAGTAAGTAGCTCGTCCCCTCGGTCCCATGACTTAACATTTTTTCGAACGTTTCAATAATCCTAAGTTTCATAACCTCGCATCTACGCCTCCATAGCTCATCCTCGCAGGCACGAGGCCCTTCATTCTTACGAGCGATCCCGCTCGCTTACCTCGATGCGCAATCTTCCTCCTGGCCTAACTCGCAACATTGTGAGCGAGGTCCCGCGTTATTGGTCGAACCCCAGTTGGCGACCATCGAGGGACAGAGCTTGATCGAGAATAAGAGGCTCTCGATTCACTACACCAGTGGACTCCTCGCCAACCAGAAGGTGATAGACCTGGCAGCCGAGCAAGAGGTTGTTCGCCAAGAAAAGAATGTGAGCCTCTTGAAGATGGCGGAGTCACTCGACCAGGCCAAGAAATCGGCGGAGCTCGCGGAGGAGAAAGTTGCGGCCTCCTTGGCTGCCGAACGAAGCTCCCTCGCGCAACTGGGCGAGCTCCAGAAGAAATATGCCGCTGTCCAGCGTAACGCCGAGGCCCAAATGAAAGCTAAGGAAGAGGAGTTCGCGGAGAAACTCGCCAGAGAGGTCGGCCAACATACGGTGACCAAAAAGGACCTGAAGCTCCAGCTGGGGTTGGCCAAGAGCGCTGATGAGGAGTGCTCGAAGCTCCGGGAGGAGCTTTCGGTGAAGATAAATGAAGTCGCTGAGCTCCGAAACAACGCTTCCTCTACCTCGGTGGATCTAGCTGCCGTAAGGGCCGAGGCCTCTGACAAAGGATTCGTCCAATGTTATGCCGAGGTCCTGAGGGCCATTTGGTGGGCTCGGGCACATAAGAGTGACGAGGTCGCCGCAGTGGGGGGCGACTTCAAAGACTGCCTGGATAGGGTCCCCTTCCCCGACAATACTGAGCTGGATATTGGCGACCTCCCAGAGTTTGGAATTCCTCTTGACTTTGTTCCGGCACGGTTCAAGATCATCAATACGGTCCCCGTGCCGGAACTGGATGCCGCTGAAGAGGAGGTCGCCGACGAGGAAGGGCGAACTCCACCCACCATCTTACAGCTCCAAGAAGCTTGCGGGGACACGATGCTGGACACATCTGGGTTTGACACCAGTGGGCTCACGGGCAACATCACTACGTTGCCCGAGCTTTCCCCTCCAGCTGGCCAGGTTGCCACCGACTCCGCCGAGGTCCCTGCCGATGTCCCTGCCACCCCCGCTGCTCCAGAGACTTGAGCTCTTTAATCGCTTTCGTAGATTAGCTTTTGTAGTTTCTGACTTCTGCAAGTAGTTGTAGCTCGCCGGGCATGTGTAGCTCGCCCAGAAGGAGCTTTTTGTATTTCACAGATGGTCAGCTGGCCGACCTTTGTGGCCAGCAACACTACTTATACTTATGATTTTTTCAAGCATCATTTTTTGCTTGAAAATTTCCCAAGTATTTTTTGAATGAAGATCGAGCTTTTTGTTCTAACTCTTTTTACCTACGTTTTTGCGCTTACGTTATAATTTTTTTTATTAGCTCGTTTATATATTTTTCGGGTACTTGACTTTCGTCTTACTCTACTTTTGAGAAGTGAATTGTTCGTTTTACGTCACTTAGGACTACGAATCATACCTCCATTTGTGTAGTACATATTCTTCGTCTTATGCCACTTAGGGCCGCGAATCGCTCGTCTTAAACCACTTAGGGTAGCGAGTTGTACTTTGTTTAATTCACATTGGGCAGTTGGGTTTCATGAACCTTGCCTTAGACGTTTTACTCGTCTTTTTCGTGAATTTTTCTAACTTGAGGCAGTTGGGTCTTAGTGACCCTTTAGGAAGGGCACCTACGCGACCTTGGCCACTTTGGCCTTTGCCTTCGAGCATTTTGATTATAACGTTTGGGTCCTTGGTCCTTGCGCATTACGAGGCTTCAAACACTTGGTGGATTACGGACCTTCGAACAGTGGGCGAACTATGGGAGCTCGCCTAGTTGACGAGCTGTAGGGGCTTGCATAGTTGGCGAGCTATAGGGGCTCGCATGGCTGACAACTTTTCTGACTCCAAAAATTTTCCCAACTTTTCATAGCTAATAAATTTTCCCAACTTTTCATAACAGCGTAATTTACATTGGTCTCCATCAATATTTCTGATGCGAACCTTCGTCTAATCTATTACAAAATCTCGATCTATTGATAGAATTTTTTTAAGTGCGCGACACTCCAGGTGTATGACGAGGCGTTGCCTTCTGCGTCTTCGAGGTCATAAGTGCTGTTTGGCCAGGCTGCGGTAACCCGGAACGGCCCTTCCCAGTTTGACCCGAATACACCCGGTGGGGCCATCAACTTCTTTTTCAGCACTAGATCCCCAACTTTGAATTTTTGGTCTCGGACCTGGGAATTGTAGTACTTTTCTGCTCTACGCTTGTAGGTGGCGTTCTTCATTTCTAACGAAGCTCTGGTCTCTTCGATCATATCTTTTTCTACTGCCAAGGCTTCGTCATTCTTTTCTTCGTCAAAACCCACCACCTTCCAAGTCTTATTCTGAACCTCGACTGGTACTACTGTTTTGGTTGCGAAGGCTAAGGCAAACGGGGTCTCTCCGGTACTGGCTCAGTATGATGTTCTGTAAGACCATAGGACCTCCGGGAGTTTGTCTGCCCAGCTACCTTTCTTATCTTCGAGGCGGAGCTTCAATGTGTGCTTTAGAATTTTGTTAACCGCCTCGACCTGACCGTTTGACTGTGGATGGTACGGGGTTGACTAGTGTTTCTTGATGTTCCACGAACTGCAGAAGTCTCTCAACTTTTGGCCGTCGAACTGCCTTCCGTTGTTAGTGATGATCGATTGTGGAAGTCTGAACCGGCAGATTAGGTTCTTCCATATGAAGCCGATCATCCTTTCTTGTGTTATTGTTGTAAGTGCTTCGGCTTCAGCCCACTTAATGTAGTAGTCTACTGCTACGACAACAAACTTTACACCGCCCCTGCCAGGTGGAAATGGGCCG
Source organism: Prunella vulgaris (assembly GCA_026898435.1). Lineage (NCBI taxonomy): Eukaryota > Viridiplantae > Streptophyta > Magnoliopsida > Lamiales > Lamiaceae > Prunella > Prunella vulgaris. Next base: position 382,074 of record JAPKLY010000352.1, on the reverse strand, counting down.
ATCAGGTCGATACCCCATTTTGCAAAAGGCCATGGGCTGAAGACCGTCTTGAGTTGGTTGGCTGGGGAGTGGATATTAGGTGCGAAGAGTTGACATTTTCGGCACCTTCGCGCATAGCTAATGGCATCTTTACGAAGAGTGGGCCAATAGTACCCTTGTCTGATCGTCTTGTATGCCAAGGCTTGCCCCCAGCGTGACTTCCGCAAATTCCTTCGTGAATTTCTTCTAACACCTCGAACCCTTGTTTCTTAGATAGGCATTTGAGCAGAGGTAGAGAGAATCCACGTTTGTAGAGTTGGCCATCCAGCAGCGTATATCTGGCAGCTTGCTTCACTAGTTGGTTAGCTTCTCAGGTGTCTTCGGGGGTCGTTCCGTCTATTAAATATTTTTGGATCGAAATGCACCAATCTTCGGCATCTTCCTGTCCCCCATTCAAAGTTTGATTTACTTTGTAATCGAATGTCGAGGGGTTCTTTAGTTTTGTGACTACAACCTCCGTGACCTCGGCTTCGCCATTGCTAGTAGCTAGTCGTGCTAGGGCGTCTGCTTGCGTGTTTTCTAGCCGTGGTATCTGATTGATGTAAACCTGCGTAAACATCGAGATCAGATGCGCGACTATCTTCTGGTAGGTCATCATCTGCTGATCTTTTGCCTCATACTCCCCCCGGACTTGGGATATTATTAGCTGGGAATCTCCGAAAACTTGAAGATTGGTTGCCCCCATAGCTAATGATAACCTAAGTCTGGCTATCAAAGCTTCGTACTCCGCCTCATTGTTGGTTGCTCAAAAGTCAAACCGGATTGCGGAGGTGAAGACTTGTCTGTCTGGGTTGATCAGAACTACTTCGGTACCTGCCGCTGTGCTAGTCGATGATCCGTCAATGTAGAGGTGCCACGGAGCTATACGCCCCCTCGTCGAATCTTATGGGAAAGTTAGCTCGACGATAAAGTCAGCGAGCGCTTGTCCCTTGATCGCTGTTCGGGGTGCGTAGGTTATACAGTATTGACTAACTTCTAGTGACCATTTCAGCAAGCTTCTGGCAGAGTCTGGGCGCTGTAATATTTGACGTAGTGGGAATGTCGTCAGCGCCTCCACAGGGTGGTCGAAGAAGTAGGGTCTCAATTTTCTAACACTCATCACCAGTGCATACGCTAGCTTCTCCGTCGGGGTATACCGCAACTCAGCTTCGTGTAAGACTTAGCTTACATAGTACACTGGTAGGTGTGTTTTCGCCTCTTCTCGAACCAGGACAGAGTTAATGGCAACTTCCGACGCAGTGAGGTAGAGGTATAGCTTCTCCCCGGGTATCGGCTTTGAAAGGACCTGCGTATCTGCCAGGTATGCTTTGATATCTTCAAAGGCTCGCTGGCATTCGCTCGTCCACACGAAGAGGTTTTTGAGGTGGAGCTTGTTGGCTTTAGCTGCCTCTTTTTACCTTCGTGTGTTTGCCTTGATCGCCTCGAAGAATGGACGGTCACCAGACCTGGAGATGAACCTGTTCAAAGCCGCCATACATCCGGTCAGTCTTTGGATTTTTTGGACGGAGTCGGGGACTCCCATCTCGATTATGCATTGAACCTGCGCTGGGTTGACCTCTATCCCTCGCTGGCTCACCAGGTGACCTAGGAACTTTCCTGAGTGTACATCGAAGCTGGTCTTCTTGGGATTTAGCTTCATGTTGTAGTGGCGTAGTATGTCAAAGTTTTGCTTCAGGTGGTCGAGGTGGTCCTCTTTTCGCAAACTCTTGACAACTATATCGTCCACGTACACCTCCATGGACTCGCCGATGTGTTGATCGAACATTTTGTTCACCAACCTTTGGTAGGTTGCTCCGGCGTTGATAAGTCCGAACGGCATCCTTTCCCAGCAGTACATGATTTTGTTGGTGTAGAACGCCGTATGTTCCTGGTCATCTGGGTGCAATGCTATCTGGTGATAGCCCGCAAAAGCGTCCTTGAATGTCATCATCTCGTGACCCGCGGTGCTATCTATAAGCTGATCAATGTGGGGTAGTGGGAAGTTGTCCTTCGGGCATGCCTTGTTCAGGTCCGTGAAGTCAATGCATAGTCTCCACATCCCGTTGTGCTTCTTCACCAGGACGGGGTTCGCGACCCACTGCGGACACAAGGCTTCCGTGATCAATTTGTTATCTAACAGCTTTCCCACTTTGACGGTTAGGGCCGCATACTTGTCTGGTCAATACTTCCTTCGTTTCTGGCGAACAGGTCTCCTCGTCGGATCTATATTAAGTCGGTGACATGCATGTTCCAATGGCATCCTCATCATGTCTTCATGGGACCAAGCAAACACGTCCAAGTTGGACATTAAAAAAATCTCCATCCTCGACCGGTACAGTTCAGGTAACCCGGAACCTATGAAGAGTTCCAGGTCCCTTTCCGGGTCCACCGGGAGCGCTGTTAGTTCTTCCATAGAGGTAGCTTTCCTTTTTTAGTTTTTCCACCCGGGGTCGCTGATGAACTCATCCTACTCTTCTTGTCACATCTGCGCAGGTTCATGACATAAGCGTGGTTCGAGATCATCAGCTGGGCTTTCAACCTGGACAAGTCCGTCAACTGTCAGGACCTCCAGGGTTTCGCCAGCTTGGAGAGGTTCTGCAACCTGGGGAGGTGGATCAACATCCATTCGTGCTGGTTCTTAACCTCCCGCAGGTCCCCTACCCTGGGCTTCCTGGCCTACCTCCATGGGTGCAGGATGTGAGCTTTGCACAGGTCCCTGCACTTGGTTATTGTTTTGGGATTCCTCCACTCCCTCCATTGGTGTCGGATGAGTGTCCTGCGCATGTTCAGGGACTTGGTCGATTTCCATCATTGATTCCAGCGAGTCGCCTACCTCCATAAACTCAGTTTCTGTTGAGATGACGTCTAGGATGTTCGGCTCATCCACCGGAATCTGGATTTCTTCCTCAAGGACCTGGACCTGCGTCACGGCTTTCTTGGGTCGGCCATCTTTAATTTGGAGTAAACACTCTCGGGCCTTTTTCTGGTCACCTTTGATGGTTCCAGCACCTTTTGGAGTTGGGAATTTTAGACAGTAGTACGAACACGCCACTTTTAATTCATTGATAAACGGGCGGCCAAGGAATCCATTGTAGGAGGACTGCTGGTCGACAACTAGAAAATCTACTAACCTAGTCAGCCTCCGCTCTGGGTCCTCGGTCGATACAAGTTGGATGCTCAACCTAATGCTACCTAGGGGGACGGTTACAACTTTCCCGAACCCCACTATCCTAGCATTGCTAGGTTCTAAATATGACTCAAAATCACCTAAGGCATCCAAGGTGGATTTGAAGAGTATGTTGGTGAATGCGCCGGTGTCCACAAGTAGCATGTGAACTCGGACGTTCATAATGTTGGCGGTTATCACCAACGAGTTGTTGTGGGGTATTAGTACCCCCTCCAGGTCCGCCGAGGAGAATATTAGCTCATCAGTGAGTTGTGCGACGGGTCTGGGGATGGAGCAGCCTTCTTGGACCCGCGTCCTTTTCTTCATCATCGGAGGCTTCCCTCCTATCGAACCTGGGCCTCTTTGCCGGTGCCTTTTTCACAAAGTCGGCCAGCTTCCCATCCTCGTAGAATTTCCAAAGCTGTTTGAGGAGGTCTCGGCATTCGTTGGTGAAGTGGCCGATGGACTGGTGGTAGGCACAGTATTTGTTGGGGTTGAGCTTCGCGTGGTCCTGGCGAATTCTCCTGGGCTCTTCCAACAGGGCTTTGTCCTTAACCGCGGTAAATACGTGGTCGACGGAGACGGAGAGGATCTGGTTGAGCTTCTCTTTGAACTCATCCCCGTCGCCGAAAGCATTCAAATTTCAGGGGGCCTTGATGTGCCCCCGGACTTTTTCTAGTAGGGTTTCCTCTCCTTGGAGACACCGACCTCTTTCTGGAGGGCCTCCTGCATGGCCACGAACACCCCCACCTTATGGTGAAATTCGGTGTAAGTATTCGGACATGCGAGGTGCATTTCCTTCCAGAGGTCGGTCCCCTTTCGGAGTCCGGCCATCACCGCGATGACTTTGGTGTCCTCGCTCACCAGTTCGCCTTCCAGCAGTATCTTGTCGAACCTCTCCAGGTACTACTGGTCGGTCTCATTCTCACCTTGGTGGATGTTGGCGAGGCGGTGCTTCTGGGTAAGGTAGGATCCGAACCTAGAGAAGTGGGCCAAGAACTCTCGCGAGAGTTGGCCGAATGAGTGGATTGTCCCTGGGGCGAGTGATGAGAACCAGCGGTGGGCTCGGTCCCCTAGGGTCAGCGGGAAGTTTTGGCACTAGGTGGAGTCAGTGGCACCAACCGAAATCATAAAGTCCACATACTTGGCCAGGTGGACCTTCGGGTCAGATTCGCCCTCGTATGCGGACATCACCGGGAATTGGACTTTCTTCTGGACCGGTGCTCTGAGTATGGCAGGTGCCAATGGAGATGTGGGGAGATTGGTGGCGTCAGGCCCACCAGATTTGGCCGCTACTTGTGCTTGTAGCATTTATACGGCCTTTTTCAGTGAGGTCAGCTCGTCACTGTGGGTCACCTCCAGCGGAGGTTGCTCGAAGGTCGTGTGTCTCGTGGACGCACGCCCCCGAGGCACCTCACTCTGGGGTGACCATTCTGTGACGGGTTGGAATTGGCGCCCGCCGTTGGGGCCCAACCTGTCGGTCGCGGACCTTCTCAACAGGTCGTGGGCGGATCTTCGGGGCTGTAGGTCCGAATCTCCCCTATGAGATGTGACTGGGTCAGCTGTTCATTCATCCTCCCCGCACCTGGGCCCTAGTCTGCCCCGGAGGACCTCTCTCCTCAGTGATTGGTGGGTGGCGGATGCTTCGGTGTAGGCCGAAGGCATACGTAGCTGGCTCTTCCACCACCTTGGCTTTTCCAGCGCGTTCCCTATGTTGGCGAGCTTGGGCAGAGCTCGCCTCCTGCTCGGAGGGAAGGTCGCTATAGTGATCCCGGGTCGGCCTGGTCTGCTCCCTGGCTTCAGTGGCAGGAGCTCGCCGAGGTACTAGGGCGAGCTCGTCGAGCTGCATATGTTGCAACCTTTGCAAGGTTGCAATCATGCGCTGGAGCTCATCGGGGTCGTTGGCGAGGTCCCTCAGGGCAGGGTTTAATTCCTCCCGAGTTACCGAAACTCGCGGAGGTTGCGGGGCATTATTTTTCTAGGGAGCTCGGCGAGAGGTCTCCCCCTCGGCCTGATCCTGGTCGCCGCCCTTCCCCCTCCGGGTATTCACCGAGGTTTGTCCCTTAGGCATTTTAGGGTTTTGCAGGGGGTAGCTCACCGAAGGTCACCGAGGTAGGTCACCGAGGTAGGTCACCGAGGTTGCGGTCTCTGGCCAGGTTGATTTCTCGCTGGTTTTCATCTAGCGTTACGTGCAACGAATTATCCAAAATTTGGTTTATTCGCGTACACGTGTGCGTTTGAAAACCCTTTCCGGGCAGAAATTACAGATCCGAAAATCTGGGTTTTTGCCCGAAAATCCGGGTTTTTATTCAAGGAATAGAAATATGTGTGTATCTTCAAGTGTTCTTGAACTTTATCAAGAACACCTTTAAATCTTCAAACAAACCCTAACTTTTTGCTCTTGAATTTTTTTTTTTTCAGATTCGGACCCTCCTTCTAGCGCCAAATTGTTGATAGAATTTACTAATCGGTGTGTTTATGTGGCCTTTCATAATCATATTAATTCTACCAAACAATAATTCAAGAATTTGTGTTCTTAAGGGATAATATAGAGAGAGAAAGTAGAGAGTTTTAGAGAGAGAAAGTAAAAGTGTGTTTTGATTGAATTGATTGTGTAATAGTACAAGAGAGGTCTTATTTATAGGTGTGCAAGTGTGAGGTAGCACCTTACGAGCCTATATGGCTTCCGGTGTTGACGAAGGTCCGTAACCTTCGTCTTAATCCCTCACAATGCTCCCTTTACAATGCCTCATTCTACTACATATACATGTTCTATTCGTGCACCCGCTAATCGGGCCCTTAAGCTGGGCGAGCTATCTGGCGAGCTCCTCTGCCTTGTGTGATTTTCCAGAGGGTGATGCAGTGGAGGACCTCGACGCGGTCCCCTTGAGGGCGAGCTCCCTCTCGAGAGGGGTAGCTCGCCCGTGGCTTTCTCTTCTCCTGATGCCCCTAGCTCTTTGGCCTTGGCCCACTGGGAGCTTGGGCGAGGTCCTTGCCAACCTTGCCGAGCTCCCTCGTGTTGGCCCTGATCAGGGCTGGTGACTTGGTTCTCACACAAGTGGGCGACCTTCGTAGCCTCGAGCTAATCCCTTGGTAGTTAGCTTTTGTCACTCCTTCGTCGTTACTGCATTAATGCTTCACACTCAGAAAAAAAATAGTTAATAAAATTAAATAACAAACATATCTATAAAAATATAATAACAAACTATATATGTACTCACCTTCATAATTAAAAATAAAAATCACGAAAAAGTAAACAAAACTAATATCTCAAAATTTAAATAATACCTCCTCCTCAATACAGTAAATTCTAGTTTCAATACTCTAATACAAAGGTTGTATCTAAAATTATTATAAATTAGTTGAGGCAGCAAATTATTTAAAATATATATTGTAGCTAATGAATCACAATTAATATTAAATAAAATATATATAAATGATTCATTAGGTAACATAATTTCCGAAGCTAAAATAATTTTATACAATTCTTCAGCCTTAATTAACTTATCTAAATACAACCCCGTAAAAAAGCGATGAGAGTAGATCTTTTGATGAGCTTCCTCGGCCATGCCTGCAAAAATAATAAGTACCTAAACATTAATATATACATTTTCAGCGTGGAATTTACAAATTGAAGCAATGAATATTTATGTGGTATATCTAAAAAACCAAAAACAAATGCAGAAAATTGAGTAAACAAAATACCTGAAGAGTGGAGATGCTGGGCTCTTACGGAAGCGGAGGAGGAATTGATGTGAGAGGTGAAATTAGAGAAGGAAGTACATTTATATATGGTGCTGAAGAAGATTTTAGATCATTTTAAAATCTGGGCTATATTTAATTAATTATGGCCCAGGTTACATGCACCCACCCTTGTTTGTAGTACACACATCCAATAAATTATTTATTTTATGATTTATATAAAGCAACATACATACCCTCCTTATTGATAGTATCACACACTAAAAAAGTATATGTACTATAAAATTTATACACCCATGATAAAAAAAATTACTTAAAAAATTTCTAAGAAGTTCCTACTTTTTTTCCCTGCTTCTCTCCTTTGCCCACCCACTCTCCCTCTTCTCTCTCTTAGCTCTCTCTCTCTCTTCTCTTCACTTTGCGTGATTCTACCAGGCCCAACCCAATTTTCATCAGCAGTTTACACCTTCCCCTCTTGCTGTCAAAAACCACCCCTCTCCATCTATTTCTTTTTTATCTCTTCTCCTCAACTTCAAACATTCGATTTAATTTTTTATTTTTATTTCTCAAAATTTTAATCTCATCTATAAAATAGTTATCAAAATTATTGTTTGAATACTTTTAACAAAATATGTTAGTGTTCGAACAAAAATTCAAAAATTTTACATACTTTTGGAAAAAAATTATATTTCTCCATCACAAATAAAAAGAGTGGGTGCATGTTATAGGAAAAGGGTGAGAAGGATATATATGTCATTTTATATAAATTATAAAATAAATAATTTATTGGATATGTGTACTGCAAACAAGAGTGAATGCATCCTTTAATTATTTTATGTTGGGCCCATACTTTATGTCACCTAATATTGACAAATTTTTTCAAGGCCCAGGTTATATGCACACATATTGTTGCATTCTAATAGCATAGTAAAAAACCAAAGGCAAGAAAAAAAATATAAATTAGAACATAAAAAGCAAAAAAAAAAAGTTGATATATATAAGAAAAAGAAGTAAAAAATTAGGTGATCCAATTCTCGGAAAATAATATTATAACTATCTTACAAAAATTAGTTTCGAAAAAACTATATTTTCAAAAAAAAAAATAGATATAATTTGCCGAAATAAATCGTAGAATAATTTTAGTAAATATTTTCAAAATGAGATAAACAGGAGAGAAGGACGGCGGCAGGGGTGATAGAAATGGAAGAAAACTGAGGAAAGAAAAATGAAAGAGAGTGGGTTGTGGGTGTAGTGCGTGTGTAGAGGAGAAAGGAATGAGAGAATGGGAAAATTAGGTTTTTAAGGAGGGATATAAGTGTTTATTTGTATGCATGTGGTGAGGTGGCATTATTTAAGCTTAAATAGCTTAATTAGCTAATAAGTGTCCTAACACATGTTATCTTAGCCGCCTCTTATGCTCTAATTACATTATTTTCAATCTACTACATCCCTACTAAGGATCTGTTCAGCTACTGCTCCCTACTATGTACAGGGCGAGCTCTTCATCCTCGTGCTATTTTGAGGTCTTGTTGTTGTGTTGAACAATGGTCTCCTGTTCCTTATTACAAGCGAGCTTCAGGCGAGCTGTTTCTCTATTTGGCGGAGTGATTAGTCAACTGATGGTATTGTGGCTGATGACTTAAGCGAGCTACTTTGCCTTAAGCTTTTGCTTATGCTGATTACTCTCCATTAGCTCGTCTTTAGATCGCCTATCTACACATGCTCTTACCCCTATCCCTATTAAGATTCATTCTCTTATACTTCTCCTCCTTCTATGTATTTACACCAAGAAGAATTTGAGTTATGAGGATGAGTGTTATGGTTAAGAATCTGTTCCATGGGATGAATTCAAATATTAAGAAATTTTGGAGACTTTTTATTATGATGATCGGAGGAACTATATGTATGAAGATCAAATGTCACAAACTCTCTCACATTATCAAGCATGTACACAAATTGAAGTTAAAGCTACTACGAACAAGATGTTAGCCTTGCTCTTGAAGCAATTGGAGAAAAGTAACCAAAGGCATGATATGATAAACCAAAAAGTAGATGGCTTTAACCGGAGGCTTGAGAAAGGTATTACAGATAACAGAAATCGAATTATATATCTTCGTCTTCAAATTCAAAAGTTTTTTATGCTAGTGGAGAATCTACAAGATAGAGATGTGGGAGAAAAACTAGAAGAGGAGAAAGAAGAAAATGAAAAAGAAGTGGAAGAAGACGAGGATAAAGAGGACTAAAGTGATTAAACCAAAGTCATCAATTCTATTACCAAAGAAGAGATGGAGGATGTCCACTAATGGACATGAACAAGATTGAAAAAGAATTTCAAGAGGCATTGTAGCAAGAATTAAAGATTGAAATGAACATTTCTTAAACTCATTCATTTGTACTTTAATTGATAATGATGTTTCTTGTAAGTTCATTTTCCCTCTTGAGGCAACCCATTCTTTTCTTTGCTTTTACTTGTAATTTTAGTTATTAGTTGTTTGATCTTGTGTCTTTAGTTTTTTGGTTTGTTTTTTTAGGAAAATGATGAACTTACATAGAAAAAAGGTGCTCGTGAGCTTACAAGTGGGCGATAAATTTTTAGACGTGTGTCTAGTGCTGCTTTGAGGTATCATTGACTCTGGGCTCAAACTTAGGATTACTTGACAATTCCTATGTTTAGGGGGGAGGGGGTATTTAATTTTTTTTACATTGCACAGGCACATTATATTTTTGGATAGTTTATTTAGTTCTTTAACTTAGTCTACATGATTTATTGCTAGTATGAGCTTTTTGTGTTGTTGATTGCAAATTCTATTTTGAACACTCTTTTGTCAAATTTTTCATTGCGTAGCAATGAAAAAGTTTGTGGGAGTATGATCATTTTTTAAAATTTCATTTGCATAAACTTTTCCTATGTTAGTGTTGCTCGATCATGTGTACTCTTAGGATTGATGGTGATTAGTTACTGATTTTTGTGAGCTTTAAATGTAGTCATGCTTGTTTTGATGATAGAATGATTGCTTGATGAATGTGTTCTTAGTGTTGTTAGATGTTATGTGATCCTATTCCATGATCAAGTGTCTGATTAATCATACTTGATGTTTAGTTGAGATGAACATTTGAGAAATAAAGCAAATCACAATCACATAACCCTTGAGCTTTTGAGCCTAGTTCTTGTTTCATCTTAAAGTGGATGACTTTTTTTGGTTGTGTGGTCCTTGTGATGCATTGTACTCCAAAACTTGTCACAAGTCTTGTTTGAGACTACACTTTATAATGAATTTTTAAAAATTATTTGAGGTCATCTCTATGTTTAAAAGAACCACGTAGCCAAATTGTCCATACCAAATAACATTGAATCCATAGTTAGCCATTTGAGTCTTTGACCTTTTTCTTTGGCAACCTATGTATGTAGATTATCCTTTTTTGGAGACTTATTTTTCCTATGACTAGTGGAGTTTTCATAAGAATGAGGGTGGTACATGTGCTTTAAAGTGAAAATTGGGTGGATGAAATGGTGTCTGAATGACAAGTGTGAAAAGGAAGAAAAAATGAAGGTGAAAGTTGTGCTTTTGAAAGAAAAATATTTTGAAATGGTGTTGCAACTTGATCACTTACAACTTTTCTGTTGAGACTGTAGAGATATTCTAAATGTCTTGACCTCTTGCTCCACTAGTTTGTGAGTCACTTCTATATAAACATCTTACCCTTACCTAAGAGCCTACACTACAACTAAATAAAATGTCCTCTTTTATTTTATGATGATTTGCATAATTAATGGCCGAGAATTTAGACAATTGACAAGTCTATGGTAGTATTTGTGTTGACAGAGACATGGAGTTATTTCCATCATTAACTTTAACATTAATGCTCGTTGACACTCTTGATAATAAAAAGGAGCTTGTGACATGTGATCTTCATATACATAATTTCCTCCATCATCATAATAAGAACTTCCTGAAGCTTCTTGATACACACATTCATCCGGTGGAATGAATTCTTGACCATAACACTCATCTACATAGCTTGGACAAGTTTCTTCTTGGTGAAAGGGCATAGGAGGAGGTGGAGTGTAGGAGCATGTATCTTGATAGGAATTATGATGAGAGTAGGGATAAGAATATGAATATGATTGAGGAGTATAAGGATCTTCTTATGAAGGACATGGATAATGTTGAGGAGGATATGTGTATTCTTGTGGAGATTTGTATTCATGTTGAGTATATGTGTATGGTTGATGAGGATATGTGTAAGATGGAGTGGGAGAAACCATATTTTGATCAAAGCTTTGATTCCAAGAGGATTGGTTGTATCCATCCATCTTCTTCAATTGAACTCAAAATCTGCTACAAAAGATTAGCAAATATCAACACTCACCAAAATAAATATAAACAAACAAAAGAAAACAAAGAAAAGCATACAACAAGAATTAAATTGACTAATCGTTGGTTCCCCGGCAACGGCGCCTAAAACTTTTTTGCCTATTTTCTAACTGCAACATGCAAGTGTACGTGATCGTTGTTGTGTTAAAACAGGTGACCAAGTTAAATATCGAACCAAGGGAAACATGTGCTAATTCAATCTAATATCTAGAGATATACTTCTCTAAACAAACAAAAGAGAAGATAAATTCGGGTCCTATTCTAACAAAATAAAAATAGGGGTGAACTAATCTAACTTCCGTAGAAGTGCAAGGGAGAGGGTGTATGCTCTACGTAATCTCCATTATGCATCAATTCAAGCATTAATCCATTATATAGCTATCATGAGTTTCTTCAAATGATTAAACTAGATAATTAATACCTTATTAAATATTAAATTCTAATTTAAATGCCTAATACTCCTATTGGTTTTGTTCTAAGCTCCTAACAATTCTCATTGACAGAAACCAAATCACAGAAACCAAATCACACACACTTAGTATGCACTACTATCAATTAAGAACAAAATTGAATTAACTCAATTCTCATATGTTTCCAACTCAATCAATGAACTAAATCTCAAGTAGCAAACAACCAAGGCTCAAAGGATCATCATATTAGAGAGTTTTAATCATCTAAATCAACACAATCAAGATATAAAATGAATCAATACATAACTTCAATCACCCAAAGCATAAGAGTGATTAGCTGATGACTAATTGCATGAAAACTATAAAAAAATAACATGAAATCAATCAACATTCAATGAATTGAAAGATAATTAGAAAGATCTTAACAATTTGAGAGAAATTGGAATAATTGAAAAAAAATTCAATCCACAAGCTTTAATGAAATCTTCAACAATCTTAAAATTGTACCATAGAAATGTAGAGAATCTAATGGATAATTTATCTATTACAATTGACTAAAAATCTAATGGAGAAATCAAAAGGAAATTGAGAAATTTAAGTAGAAATGTAGAGAGAGAGAATTGGTAACTACCACTAATCTAATTCTAATCTAATCTATCTAAAAGTATGATGAAGTAATCCTAATTATCCTAAAATCTGAGGGAAAGGGGTATTTGTAGGTACCTTGGACAAAAATTGCAAAAACTCCCCGAAAATAGCAAAAAACAAAAATTTACCCAGTTTAGTACATACACCCACTCTAGCAAAGCACAAGTCCCTCTCGACCAAAGCACAAGTGGAACTCGACCAAGATTGGTCGAGCGGTGCAGTATCGTGGAGGCAGAATGTTTTTTTGCTCGACCAAGGAAGGAGTGTTGCTCGATCAAAGAATGGGTGCCACTCGACCAAACTTGTTTTCTTCATATCTTAAGCTCTAGAATTCCGATTGACTCGATTTTTTTTACGTTGCGCTCCTCTCTTCAAGATCTTTCACATGAGATATGATTTGTACCATTTGAATTGATTTAATAAATCTGAAATTTATCAAACTTGCTCGTTTTTTCACCTTTTTGCCTCATTTTTACTACAAATGCACAACTTTTTGCAAAATAGGTCAATAATCAATTATATAGCAATTAATATCATAAATGCAATAAAAAAACAAAAAAATCATATCAAAATGAGCATGAACTTGATGCAAATATGACCCTAATCAGCCTACACTTGAGTGCTAAGGTAAAACACACGTGAGATGATTGTGATTAGTAAATTGCTCTTCAAGTGTTAAGTGATATTTCATCTTGAAAAATTATTTTAAAGCACTATAAATTCAATTAGAAGATTATAATCAACATATATTATTTATTTTATTTGATATAAATCGACTTGTGCTTGGCGTATTACTAAATTGTTCTTTGGATATTGCTAAAATTGTTTTTCAAGTATTGCTAAGTTATTCTAGCAGTATAACTTATTAATTCTTGGGGTATTGTTGAATATACTATGGGGTATTACTCAAGTTATTTTTCGGGTATTGCTAAATTATTTTTCAGGTATTAGTAAACTGTTCTTCAGGTATTGCTCAATTATTCTTACAGTATAACTTATTAATATTTCGGGTATTGTTGAATATAATATGAGGTATTACTCAGTTCTTCAAGTATTGCTAAGTTATTCTCCATGTATTACTAAATTAATCTTCAGGTATTTCTAACAAATCAAACAAACTTTTTCTTCTTCTTTCTGAAATTTCTTCTACCTCCATCATTGATATCCAAGAATCAAGATTTTTTTTTTCCAAGTGCTCAATTGGTATTGCTTATATATATTATTACAACCTTTTTTTTTTTAACAAATATATCCAAAAGTTTCAATTTATGTAACAAAAAACATGACCCTTTGAACAATTGATTCATCAATTCTCCATCCATAATTCTGAAATTTAATTCTGCAGGCTTTCAGATAAGACCACTTGCAGCTCACCATTTGTGCTCTAAAAATCGTTAATGACCAAATTAACTTCACTTTTATTATGGTATGACGACCATATTTGAGTGCAAAAAGATGGATGCATGATGACAGCTGCAAGATGTTGAAGATGATGGAGGCAATTATTGTAAGAGGAGGAGAGGCGGCGACTGGAGGAAGAAGATGAAAGTCGAAATGGCTGGAGGAATAAACTTGATAATTGATATCCACGTTCAATAATAACCCACGAGTTTTTATGGATTTCGACAAAGTCAAAATTAAATTGATGGATGCATACTGCACGCAAGAACTACTTGACTTTTTATAATTAATTAATTATTTAAAATTGGTGCATCTTACATTTTTTTTTTAAGTAATACATTTTACCTTAAAATTTGATAAGATTCCTGATGAAAATTAGCAATACTGTTCTGAAGAAAATATTATTCAAGACTTAATTCAATTATGATTTTACATGCATGTATCAAGTAAGAGTGGGTATTATATCAATAATACTCACGATAACAATTTCGTGCACAACATATTCCATTTCATGCAATAACACACATTTTGGTGTGTAGTATTAATTCATATATAGTATGGTGCTAGTTCATATACAATGTATTATTAATTTATATGCAATATTGTTTTAGTTCATTTATTGTGGCATGCTACCAGTGATGTTATTTCATATATAGTGTGATGTTATTTCATATATAGTGTGGTGTTAGTTCATATACTATATTTTATATTATTTATCTCTATAAAAATCAAATATCAAAATATTTAAAATAAATTATTATTCACCGTATAATTTATAGTATGTATCATTCACATAATACTTTGCCATCAAATAAAACTTAAACCATAATTCCTTTTACTTTTATTAAATTTCTTTTTATAATATTAGATCTTTCTTTATATAATTAGATGTATTCTTTTTTTTTTTTTAAAGAGATGTACTCTTTTTTTTTCTTTTAATCAGAAAAAAGCATTTGAATTATTTTACTAATTCAAAAATAAGGATATAAAAGATACTCTGTAAATGACAATTATAACAAATTGTTATATCTAAACAATCTGGACAAGTTGTTCTAAGTTGGATGTATTCTTTTTAACATAAGGTATAGAAAGTAGAGATTATTACATCTATAGTCTTTTTTCCATGCTGAATTACATCTACGGCCTTTGCTTTTTTTAAATACCAACTAAGGCCTTTTTTCCATACATATACCCTTCATTTTTTAATTTAATTACGACAATGCCATCTATTTCTCTTACCAAAACATTCCATACAGCTGTAACCATCAAATCAATTATTATTACCCTGACAGACAGCTGTACCCATCTGATAAACACTTTTGGAATTGGAAATGACCTTTCTCTCTCATAACATTCTCTCCCCTCTCTAAATTCTCTCTCATTTGGCTGTGAAATGAGCGATGGGACGGTAGTATGATGACTGTCAGGGGCAACTATGGAGGATTCCGGCGGAGTGGCGAGCGAGAAGCAGGGGCATCTATGGAGGATTCCTGCGGCTTTTCCGATTTCCGGCGAGTTTCATGCTGGGATGTGAACAGGCTGCTATGGAGGATTTCCTGCGAGGCTTCGCTGCTTTTCCGACAAGTTTCTCCATCCGGGTCGGTGAGTTTCTCTCGATTTTCATATGGGTTTTTCTAAATCTCTGTTATTTCCTGCTTATTTCGATGTTCTGTGAAGTTTGAGGATTGCAGTCTGGAGTCTGTATGTTTCTTGTGTTGATTTTTATATTTGCTTGTAATGTTGAGTTTATTTTTCCTTGAGACCAGGCCTTGATTTTTGTTGATTTTTTTCAGTTTGTTTTGGATATAGAAGTTTGTCAAATCTGGTGATGTAAGTGAAGTGAAGTTTCTTCGGTCATGCTGCTCTGCTTGATTGTGCTCTTGGGGAGGAGAAGTTGAATTTTTAAAATTCATCTCGAGGGAAGATAAGAAAAAATGTGTACCATTCACGTTTTTTAGAAAATCCAAAAGGGCAGAAATCTTGCAGAAGCAATATCCGGAGTTTCAACCGTTGGATCGAGTTGAAATTTTGTCAGCACGTTCGAAACTTGTGGAATTACATTCTGAACGGTGGAGATCTTATTTGGAGCTCTATATTGATGGTAATGGGCTGCGAACAGAAGTTCTGTTTTTGGGCGATTGGGACTGGCGTGAATTCTGGGTGGGTTCTTGCAGAGACGAGTGGTAAAATGGCAAACAAACAGTTGTTTCTTCAAATATCTGATTTCAAACATGTGGTAATAGGAAGGCCACGTTTTCCTCTTTCTTTTCAGCAATTAACTTCCTCGGATTACTTAGTCAAAGTATGAACCCATTTTGTCTTCTTGATTAGAGCACACCAGATTGTGGGCCTCATGATTTTTATCCTTTTCCTTTCCATGAAATTACACGTGAGATGGCTTGCTGATGGGCTTTCATTAATTAACCGAAATTGGGCTGAAAATTATGAATAGAATTGAGCCCATTTCTTCAATTAATTCAATGAAAATTAATCTTGTATTTTACTAATAATCTTCAATTTTACCTAAAAATAATACAAAGTACCTTTCTCGACAATTAAGCGCATTCAATCCAATTAGTATAGAAAAATGTATGAAATTCTATAAGAATAATCAAATTAAGATTAATCAGATCTGATACACATATATGCACTATAGTACACTATTATACTGAACGGTACACAATAATTATGGGATGTGACGTGAACAGTGTCTGATGTGACGTAAACAGTGTACGATCTGACATGAACAGTACACCATCTGACATGAACAGTACACCATCTGACATGAATAGTACACCATCATCATTCGAGGTACACATATATGTACTATAGTACACCATTATACTCGCCGGTACACAATTATAGGTGTAAAAGGCTATATTTGGCCCTAATTGTATTTTTAAAATATAGGTAGCCATAGTTGTAGTATTACTACATAATTTGGCCTTCAATGTAAGTGACCCTAGAAAGTATTTGCATTTTGAGGGGACAGTCATACTCTGTCCCCAAGTACCCCCTATAGTTAAGAGTGTATTTTTAACCTCTAAAAAATGTAGAATCACTTTTTTCATTAAGTTGATAAGACCCAGCTTTTCAAAAAAAAAAAAGTGATTCTACACTATTCATTAGATGTTGAAAACACACCCTAATTATCGTTATTAATTAATACTCCATCCGTCACATAGGAATTTACACATTTTTTTTATTTGGACGTCTCACACAAATTTGCACACTATTAAAAAAAGAAACATTTATTTGCGTGCACACTCACAAATCTATAGACATATTTACTCATATGTCAAAACATATATTCCTTAAAAAATATACCGTCCCATAGGGTGTAAATTCCTACGGGATTAAGGGAGTATAATTTTATTTCTCATTTAAAAATTTAAAATTGCAAGCTAGAGGAAGTGGAGCATCCATAAGAATGCACCGAGAACATAGTATTAAGTAATTTTAATGTTAATTTTAGAAAGAAAAAAAAATTATATGTGACCGTCACATGATATAAGATCAATATAAATATGTTATTTATTAATAAAATGTTATTATTTTTATAAAATAATAAAATTTGATACTCCCTCCGTTCACGAAAAATACGCTCACATATTTGCACGTGGTTTAATGTAATATATCGGAAGGTATTACAGATATTGTGAGGTCCGATATGAATAAAGAGAATATTCGTACTTTCCAAAGATATTCTCTTTATTCATATCGGACCTCATAATATCCCGTAATATCTTCCGACATATTGTATTAAACTATGTGCAAATATGTGAGCGTATATTTTGTGGACGGAGGTACTAATATTTTTTAAGAAAAATAATAGTCACTTTTAACAAAATATTATCATTTTTTTTAAATTATAACACATTTTATAAAAATAATAATTTTTATTAATAAATAACATGTTTATATTAATTTCATGTCATAATACGAATCACACACCAAACTTACTCATTTTAATATTAGTAAAATAAAAACAATCTAGACATTCATCGGCATGGCTACTTTCATAATATATTTTTCCACGCATGTGCAGCTCAAATAACGGTTGATTTAAATAGATTTATAAAATATCTGCATTATACTACAATCCTATATATTACACAGGATAAAAATTCAGATAAAATACAACAGTGGGGATACTAATAAATTTTGTCTAACTATTTGAATACATACGCATCACTATAAGCACAAGATTACTTTAGATTCACCTAAATTGAAAATGAAAAAGGTTTATAAGAGAGATGTGACCTGTCAATTTATTATTAAAAAATTATTATTTTTTAAAAATAATAAAATTTTAATAAAAGTAAAAATTACTTTTTATTAAAATTTTATTATTTTTTAAAAGTTAGTTTTTATTAATAAATAACAAATATCATAACATGAGACGATGTCACACAAGACTTACCCATTGAAAAATAAACCATATCGATCAATTTTCATATCCAATCTAGATATTAATTAATATATTAATTAAAGTTAGATTTAGCGACGAATTTTCATTTCCAATCTAGATATTAATTAAAAATACTATACATACTTTACTAATATATCTCTGAGTCATCGAACTAGATGTGGAATATCTTGCCAAAACATTTCCATAAATACAATAGATATGCCGATTCCAAAATTCTAAAGGGTTTGACTTTGAATTTCTACAATTCACTATTTTTAAATATTCCCCAATCTCAAATTAGTCTCACCACTTCACACACACTCCATCACAAATTACTCGTTAAATTCCATCTTTTTTTTCTTGACACGCACGTTACTCAAAATCCTCACACAAAATCATGTCTGGTGAAGAAGATGACGGAAATATTGATAATGATTCATTACGGATGTCGAAACGCTGCATTTCGACACACTCCTCCACCACCACCACCACCTCTAACTCATCGATAGTGGTTATTAAGTCAATACAAGTGCAACGTATGCCGTGAATCTTATTCATCGCACCAAGCTTTGGGTGGACATAAAACCAGCCACCGCGTTAAACCACCTCTCATCAACGCCGGGAAACCATCGGAGGCCACCGTGATGTGTAATTGTACCGGAAAACATCATCGGTGCTCCACTTGCGGTAAGTGTTTTTCATCTGGGCAAGCATTGGGCGGCCACCAGCGCAAGCACTACCGTCGCACCAAAATTGGCGCCAAATTTGACCTCAACGCGCCTCTCTCTCAAGAGATAGATTTGACGCTAAGATTATAGCTTTTTTTGCCCTTTTGTTTTGGCGCCATTCGTAACAACTCGGGCTTTGTGATTAATCACTTTTAAGACGTAATGCCCTGATTTCTTGTTTTCCCCACTAATTAATGGTGCTTGTCTGTCTCCGTAAATTTTCTTTTGTCTATTTAGATTAAAAGAAAAGATGAAAGGGTGAGTATTGATGCACCTATGAAATTGAATTTCTATTGATCAAATAATATTTGGGGATATTGTATTTTCAGTTCAACAAGAATTTTTTTAAAAATAGTTGTGGTACCATTTTTCGAAAATGGTTATTTTTATGCTACGTTAGTTCCAATCGTTAAATTTTGGATGGAAACTGTGGGTATTGAAAATAAATATAAAAAATAATCAAATAAAAAATCTCAAACTAATTATAAAATTATATTGAGTATGTCTCCTGTGCACCAGTTACACGGTGCAACTCTAGTTCATTTTTAAAAAGTTAAACAGTTTATAACTGAAAAGTTAAACAGTTTATTACTGAAAAGTGTATCTTTCATAGTTTAATTTTTCAATAATAAACTGTTTAACTTTTCAGTTATAAACTGTTTAATTTTTTTAAAATGAACTTGAGTTGCACCGTGTAACTGGTGCATACAAGACTAATCCAATTATATATGGGATTTTATGTATAATATTTAGAGAAAAAAACAAATATTTTTCAAACCAAATAAAAGATTATGTAAAATATGAATAAGTATCTACGAAAACAGTGTAAAATTTAAGGATACAATAAATTAAATTATGAATTTTTCAAATAGAATTAAAAAAGTTTATGTAAAAAATAATGAATAAGTCTCTTGTGCACCAAATGCACTGTACAACTCAAGTGCATTTTTAAAAAGTTACACAAAATTTTACTAAAAAATCAAACATGTTATTATTGAAAAGTATATTTTTAAAAATGTACTTTTCAGTAAAAAATGATATAACTTTTTAAAAATACGCTTGAGTTGCACGGTACACCTGGTGCATATAAGACTAAGACAAAAATAATTTATATAAAAATAAAAATTACATAAAATTTCAAATTTTCATAAAGGAATTAATTATAATACTTTAATATGAAAGTTATATGAAATTTGAAATAGAAACATTATATATATATATATTTGGTAAGCTGAAAAGGAAACCGAGGCAAGGTGACATTAATGCAATTTGTTTTAGGGAAAAGTATTGTATGAAAATTGTTCAGAATAAGTTTATCATAAATAAGTTTTAAAGTATCAAATATTTAATTAGGTGTATCAAAAATTTTACTAGATGTATTAAAAGTTGAGGTCAATAAAATATATATATTGACTTCAACTTTTGATACACTTGACCATATATTTGATACATTAGAACAATTTCATAATAAACTTATCATAAACTGTTTTCACACAATACATACTCTTGTTTTAGAGGCCATTCCAATTTAATATGTTCGGTATTGTTTGGGATGGTGATGATCATGTCACAAAGAAAATTCTTTGGAAAGATGTTGAAAAAAAAAAGCCTCAAAGACATTTGTACTTGATTATATATAGACAACTGAAAAAGCAACACTCATATAAACAGTTTCAAGGTGTAAAATATATCAAATAAAAAATTTGTGGATCTTTATTTGGAATAGATCGAATTTGGGCATTTTTAATCTAAAATTCGCGCAAGCTGAATTCTAGGTTTTTGCTCCCAATTTATGTTACTATATAGACAAATGTGTGTTATTACTTATTATTAGGCAGAATGTGTGTTACTATGAAACTAAATATTATTTTTTTTACATTTAAATAAATGTTATCTATTTTTAACATGTTGCGGGCCGAATATAACCGTCTGTCGGGTCAGGCCCAAATACCTTACGACCGGGCCCAAGTCCAGTGATTGGAAAAGTGTTATCATGCTCGGATGCTCGGAAATCATTATCCATAGCACTACCGAAGTCTAGAGAGGATCCCATGCCTATGTCCGAGCAAGGCCACTTTGCGACCATAAGGTTGAGAGACATATACTTGACGAGCATCGTAGAAGTCTTCGAAAGCTAGATGTGATCAACTAAGTTCGGCAAGGTGATCAACTTTGCAAAATGGTCCCTGCGAGGAATGGATACAAAGGCCCGAGCAGGTACAACACCGGACATGAATAACTGACTCCTGAGTACTTAATAGCCCGATTAGCAGGTAACGATGAAGATCTCGGAAGGGAATTGAATCAGCCCAGACGTGCTCTATAATCCTGACAAAGGTACGATTCTGTTAAGATAATAATCCTGCATAGCACACCCCCATTGGTCTTGTACAGGAGACAACGACTGAATGCAGCCTCCACAACACGGAGCACGATTCGAGGTTATAGTCTTATAGATAGACCAGGGACCACAACCGCGTGGCCTATGCGTGTCATGTCATTCTCCTAAAACTATAAATACCAACTCTTTTGAGCTGAAGATAGCATACATACGATACAGTTTCTCCCTAAAAATATGACCATATTGTAATCTGTCAACAACTTCCTTTAGCTAATAAAATACATAAACCTCTTAAAATCCTAGTCCTTGCAATATAAGGCTAGTCAAATCTTTCTATTTTTATTATTGTTACAATGCTCATCCTGCTTGATTATTGTTTCTCGTTCAACAACATTCCTCAGGTTGTTACGGGACCAACAATTGGCGCCGTCTAAGGGAAATCACCATTGAAATCACCCGCTCTCACATAAATTTTACCAAGTATTCCTGGAGATCTCTAGATCTTCAAGCCTGTAAACTTTGAAGATTTCAAATCTTCATAGTTTTTTTTCTCTCACCTACATGTTGTCAATGCAAAGTCTAAGCACACAACACATCATACAAGTAAGGTTACGGCTCCAGTACAGCTGAACTCGACCCCCCTTGATGCAAATGCTCCATTTACAGAGGTCACTTTATTCCCAAACATCATCCCAATGGCTGTTAAAACTCAAACCGCACCCGGGTCGCTAGAAAAAGAGTTCAAATTGGTGTGTTTGGAATCTTTTAAGTCCCCAGATGAGGTGGACGCATCGATTAGGCAACTGCGGAAGAAATCCAAAGAAATGAGGGTGGATATGGGGCAAACCACAGTGGGCCTAAAAAGAAAGAATAACACCTGCAAACAAGAGCAAAAGCTAAAGAATAATTGGGCTGCTAAGAACCACGAGGCTTCCGAGTCTCGCCAAAAGTTTGTGTTCAGCTGCCTAGGCAAAAACACTACGAGAGGTCCTCCTCTTAGCTGGTCGAAAGAAAGATTCCAAGTATCTTGTCTGTCCCAGAATATCTCATTGACTTAGCGAGGTACCCCACCATGGGGGCCTCGTGCGCCTAGGGAGCCGAGCCTGGCAACTCGGCTCACAAAAGCCTAAATTACGCACAGAGCACTCTCTTTAGGCGAGACCACTCGAGGGTTTCGACCCTCGACTGACTGGGGCCTGGACTTCATCCCCACTAATCATACGGGGTTCAGTCCCCCAAGACCATGGACATATCGGCTGCGAGAGGCAGCCAGCAGTCACTCATCCTTGATCTTAAAAATGCCTCGACAAGATAGAGGACAAGGTTGATACAAAAAGGGGTAACCCCAATAAGTTAAGCTCTGACAACGAGCCTCTGTCTATCGCGTTAGAGTACACACCGATCTAAACCAAAATCACTCCTCTTCACGCTCCACTCTATGAGGAGAAAACTGATCTGGAAATCCACTTATCCAAGTATCGTATTGACATTATGGGATAAGGGGCTTTCGACACAACCAAGTATCGCCAATTTCCACGTACTTTGGGTGAGCCAGCCCACAAGTGGTATGCCAACCTCCCTTGAGGTCCGTCACGAGTTTCTCCAACCTCGGGAAAAATTCTATCTCTCACTTCGCTACCAAGATCAATAGGGCAGAGAGTCGGCACCACCTCATGAGAGTGAGGCAGATGAAGGACGAGACAGATGAACAATACATAGAGCGGATCAAGGAAATTATCCTTGGGGAGCTAATAAGTGACGAGCTTACGCTACACTCTATGTCGAGTATAGGCACCGAGCGGGGGAGCTGATCAATTGCCAAAAATGGCTCGCCCAATGTTTAAGTGACGTTAAAGAGAAGGCAGTGCCAGCAAAAGCCTCATCATCCTCCTCTAAGAAGAAGAAGAACGACGGAGGCCAGACGAGGACGCTGAGCACTTTCAAACGATTCGACAATGACGCTAACATGAGCTTTATTATCGACAAGCTTAACCAGATCCTGATACTTATCTTCAATGTCATAAAGGGGAAAAACATGCTTGAGTGCCCTCAACCTATGCACCAGGCACCGCGCCGCCTATTTTTGCGCCTATCACGATAGCCAGGCCACAATACGAGCCACTACCGTGATCTTCTAAGACAGCTTTGGAAATTGTAAGAGGAAGGGCTTCTAGGCGAATATGTCAAAAGGTTGGCACCAAAAGAAGCCCAGAATGACCAGGATCCTCCCCAGACGAGCTAACAAGGGCCATTAGTGCTAAAATGCAAATATCGCCTAGTAGGAGGATGATGACGACGACGAACTACTTGACGGCACTCACCTTCTCCGGTACCTTTTATTTTGGAAGAGTTAACCGAGCTCTTTATGTATGCTATCATTAAAAAAGGCTGAATATATGGTACAACTCTGGAAACATCAATTAAATTCTTTAGTTCTGCTATTGTTAATAGAAAGTTGGATCTCCAGGACTATGGTCGACTTAATTTGGTAAGATGACGTATCCTCTAGACAGGGTCAATGAAAGAGCAACAGAAATTCAATTTGACTGTCAACGAGTGTGAGGGGATGGACCAGGGAGCATCCCCATTTGCCGACTCGACAACCATGATCTCAACAATCCCAAATCGTACGGTCGCCTAGCATCCATCAAGGGTAGCCCACTCGCCACCGACAGTGAACAAGACATCGCACCACTAGCGGACCTTCGCACCTGATCCGAGCAAGCGCACCGCCTCACTTGGAGGCCCGATGCATGCTACAGTCCTCTGAACCAATCAGCCTCACCAGAATTTTGCCCTGAACTGACTGACGCCCAGACCCACCTTCTATCTGACTCCTCATCTACGTCGAGCACTGACCCATGCCACCGATGTCAGAGTTCGCCTGAACAAGCGAGCTCCTTAGTTAGACAGGGTCTTCCCACCACTAAATTGACGGGATCGACCTAGTTACAATTGGAGCTCCTTACAATCAATCTCACGCCCGACAAGATCCAAATAACCTAATACCCATTTCTATACCTCTGTTGTTGGACCTCACTACCCCGACCTCGTTTCCAAGGACAAATTTCAGCCATTAGACCTCATCTCCGAATCAAGCTTCGACAAGCAGACCTCGCCACTAAGGATGAGTTCTGCGATCCTCTGAGTTCATGCTCCTCAATTATTGAGATTATTTAACAGTTAGGAATGGAAAACATTCAGTAATTTTTGTTTAGGGATAAGCAATTTTTCTGGAGCCCGAGCCCCACCGGCCAGTGAGTTTCTTTTATTTTTGGGGGCTAAGTCAGTTTTCAGGGGAGATGAAATTCTTAGATTTGTTGGGTTTTATATCTTATGGTTCCTGACTCAGTGGAAGAGTGTTATTCTTGAGCTTTTCCTACACTTGAAACTTGAAGGGGACAAGTGAAGTCAGGGTTAGAGAGATTTTGAGGCTTTGATTTATTGCGCCATTTATCCAAAAATTGCGGCCAGTAAAAATTAATTAGCGGGCCAGCGATGGGGATGGGTAGTAGAACCCGTGTCCTCCTGCACTTGTGGGCAAGTGCTTTGCTGTCGGGACCTTTTATGGGTTTTTTTGGGCATTTGAAATGGTTTGGGCGGGCCTTTACTCAAAATATTGATTTGATACAAGTCTGGGCCTGATTTAAGTACGGTGGGTTTTTGTCGACTTAGCCATTTATAACGTTTAAAAAAAAGTTGGTATGGAAATGAATAAATGCTGGAAAGATAAGCTTTTGTAGTATACGTGGTAGCAGCAAAATCATTTTTTTTCAATTGTTATTCATCTTTAGTTTATGTGCTTCGTTGCATTACTATCTCATTAAGATGAAAAACTCACAAAAGCATGCGGAGCATCCTCAATGGCTTCAGAGATTCATCTGGCAAGACCTTTTGCCCACCCCTAATCAGGTATTCTCCAACAAACATCCTTTTTAATATGTTGCAATTCATAGTTTATTAAACATATTAAAAAGTGGGAGCGTAGATATATATATTTCATAATATTATCCCGAAAGTAGTTAGAATAGAATAAGTATATTGAGTGAAAAAACTCAGATTTTTAATCACCATTTGAGAAATACTTTCTAAATGATTATCACATTGTTCGTCCATGGGCACAAATAAGACTTGTACAAAGAGACTTACCTCATAATACGAGCACAAACAGTAAGATTTGGATAAGAGACACAAATTTTAAATGTAAGTTCGATAAACTTGTAAGCCCCAAAGGGGACATAAAGGTCTTTTTATGAAGAAAAAAGAAAAATTTTCCATCTTTGCAAGAACACTCTTTATAAAACACCTAGCGTGGAAGCTCATCGAGCTAGCAAGTCCCGAACAACCTCACGCTGAAGCTCCTCGAGCTAGCGAGGCCTGAACGATCTCGCGTTCCACGCGAGATCCCCCATCAACAGTCAAGCATAATCTTGACTTAGGGCAAAGTCATCCTAATTAAGTTCCTTGGCGAGCTAATTATCTTGCAAACAGAACTTAGCGAGAGCTGTGATCAAACAAAACTCCCCTGACAAACTAATTATCTCTAAGGGCACGACCTTTACGAAGTTGTTAGTGAGCTAATTATCTTGCTTTTAAAACACTTCGGCAAATTGGATTCAGGCGCAGCTAATTATCTCCCTAAATCTAAACTAATAGCTTTTTAAAGGTGAACACGTTAGAAAATAGTCAATGAGCTAATTATCTTGTTTTCAAACTATTTTGATGATCATGTTTTGGAGCAACTAATCATCTCCCTGAACTAAAATCAATAAACTCTCTTGACCAGATACATACGAATAAATCAACGAGCTAATTATCTTGTTTTTAATTTATTTCGACATTCAGGATCAGACACAGCTAATTACTCCCTGTGTCAAAATTTACAACCTTTTTAAAAGGTAAATGTTCCGAAACACAGACAACTTGTAAATTTATCCCCCTAAACTAAACAATTTATCAAAAGACTCACGCTCAAGAAATAAAGTCTCTATCTGAGAAAGAGTCATACGAACCATGATCTATTCTGCCTTCATCGGCGATGCGCCTTCTTAAAGGCATGATTATTCTGCTTTCTCAGGCGATGTGCCTTAACAGGCATGATTATTCCGCCTTCTCAGGCGATGTGCCTTCAAAAGACATATTTTTTCTGCCTTCTCAGGTGATGCGCCCTCGAAAGGCATGATTATTCTGTCTTCTCTAGCGATGCACCTTTCTAAAGGCATGATTATTCCGTCTTCTCAGTTAATGCGCCTTCAAAAGGCATGATTAATCCGCCTTCTCGGTGATGTGCCTTCTTAAAGGCATAATTATTTTGCCTTCTCAGGCGATTTGCTTTAACAGGCATGATTATTCCACCTTCTCATACGATGCGCCTTCAAAAGGCATGATTATTCTGCATTCTCAGGCGATGCACCTTCAAAAGGCATGATTATTCCGCCTTCTCGGTGATGCGCCTTCTTAAAGGTAAGATTATTCCGTCTTTTCAGGCGATGCGCCTTAACAGGCATAATTATTCCGTCTTCTCAGGCGATGCGCCTTCAAAAGACATGATTATTCCGCTTTCTCAGTCGATGCGCCTTCAAAAGGCGTGATTATTCTACCTTCTTAGCGATGCGCCTTAAAAGACATGAGTATTCCGCCTTCTCAGACGATACGCCTTATAAGGAATATTTATTCCGCTTTTTCAGACGATACACCTTAATGAAACTATCAAAGACCTATTGATGTATCGAAGTCATTTTGCTAGGCCGCTCGGGGGCTAAAAGCGAAACTCTCAGCCTAGTGGAAAACGAAGTTACAGAGGAGAGCATTGCTTTAAGATCGAACTTCAACTGAAGTCAAAGCCCGATCTTGGGGCTATTGTTATGATCAGAATAATATGGTTTTGGGCCTCCAAATCCGGATCCTCCGGAACCCGGGTTTACCCCCAAATGCGCCAAATTTATCTGATGTAATAATGTAGGGCCTTGTTATGATTAAATGTAATAGGTCCAATTGTAATTAGCAGTTAGGTTTTTTTGGCTTTTATGGTTGATCCTCTATAAATAGAGGGTCTCCCACTCTTTGTAAAGGATCTTGCGATCTCGTTCATAGAACACATTTAATCTATAATACACACAGGCTAGGGGCTCTCAAGAGAGCACTCAAAGCCACTATATTTAGGGGGGAGCTCTCAAGCTCCTCCCTCAGTGTTGTTGTTCCTTAGCTTTTTACTCACATTTATTATTTTTATCCATTTATCGGGATACTCATATAGCAACATAAATACTCGAATAAAGCCCGATAAATGGGTAACAACAATGGAGATTTAACCACTTGAACTATCCGCACTTTACTTTTTTTAGGGGTATTTACTATTAGTTCAAAAAAGTGACTATATTTACAAAATGGTCCATAATATTTGCACAGAAAAAGTCAAGAAGATTAGAGCCTAAAGAGAAGCATCAAAATCCAAGACTTTGGGCATCCTTGAAACATCAAAGGCATTCTTTGCGGCTTCAAGAACATTCTTCGAGTTCTTCGTCAACAAGGCGTTTTGATCTGGGATCATGATGCGAAGCTTCCGATCGGCGTTCTTCATCAACAACGACGTTCCATTTGACAAACACTGTGCCAAGCCCTTCCAATCAACGATCGTCCACAAGTCCTCAACGATGACAACACTGCTCATCTACAACGACATCCCCGTAGAGAGTCCAAAGGTGAACACACAATAGAGTCTTCCCAACAAGGCAATATTAATTTGAAATAAGACTTAACACCCTCAAATTAATATCAACTTCAACATTAAACTCAGACCCAACTCCGAAAATCAACAAAGTCCTTCTAAAGGTAATATTAATTCAAAATAATGCTCAACGCCCTCGAATTAACGTCCAACTCCAAAGCCAACTCCGGACCAACTCCGACAAATCAACAAAGTCCTTCTATAGGCAACATTAATTTAAAATAAGGTTCAACGCTCTCGAATTAACGTCCAACTCCAAAGCTAACTCCGGACCAGCTCCGACAAATCAATAAAGCCTTTCTAAAGGCAACATTAATTCGAAATAAGGTTCAACACCCTCGAATTAACGTCTAACTTCAAAGTCAACTTCGGACCAGGTCCAACAAAACAACGAAGTCTTTCTATAAGGCAATGTTAATTCCAAATATGACTCAACACACTCGAATTAACGTCTAACTCCAAAGTTAACTTCAGACCAGCTCCGAGAAACTTGGAAATAAAGTCAAGACCAAGTCAAGACTCAACGAGAAGAATTAGAGGATCGAATAGAGATTGGACCAAATCAATCACTTGATTTTAAATTCACACATATTCTTTGTAATTTCTTTTCACATTATTAATAAAGAGTTATTATTTTTTGTGGAAAAAATTGCATGTTACAATATATATATATATATAAAAATTGATTTTAATGCAAATTAATGAATATTATAGTTTATAAAAGTATATAAAATATTTAATTTTTATGTTTGAAAATATATCTATTAAAATTGCCTTAGTCTTATATGCATCATGTGCACCGTGCAACTCAAGTGCATTTTTAAAAAGTTACACAAAATACTAATGAAAAATCACACATGTCATTACTGAAACTTTATTTTTAATGGTATAATTTTTCAGTAATAAAAGTGTAAGTTTTCAATAATAAATGGTGTAACTTTTTTAAAATACACATGAGTTGCACAGTACACCTGGTGCACAAGAGATTTACTCATTAAAATTTAATTAACACGAGAGCATTACTCACATCAAAATTAAATTCAAAAATTTAAACTCTCTTCATAGAAATTTAATTTAAAATTTTATCAAGCGGGCACCAAATCAGTGACTAATTAATAAGTTTTCACATAAAAATACTATTTAAAAAATATAAAATGTTCGAAAAGAAATTTTAAATATTTAGAAAAATCAATAGTATCCATAAAAATATGCTACTTTAAATAAATATAACAAAAATAAAATTTATAATTCAGTGGGACCCAATTCAAATATGTTAACTCTTTTATGTCCATTTTATAAGGGTATTTAGGTCTTATACCATGAATTTGGTATAAAAGATTTTTTTAGAGTAAATATAGGTAAAATAAATTTCTAGAAAAAAAGAGTATATTGTTATTTTAACTTTATTTAAATTAAACAATATACCTATATTAAAAAAAAAAAATTATTCATTTAAATACTTATAAATAAGATCCCACACTAAAATGTCAGATAATTAATTGTATATAATGTTTGGGGATGAAGGTATACGATAGGATGTGATAAGTCTCTTTCGAAGTTTCAACAAATTTTCATATTTATAAGGGATATGATTATCTAATTAATTGTCCTAGTCAGCATTAATGCAAATCTAATCTAAAAGAAGATTTAATTTTTTGAAAAGATAATTACTTAAAATAATCAATTATTTCGCAAGTATTATTTTTATGTACTTATTAATATTAGTCTTTATAAAAAATAATAATAGCTTTTAAAACAATAAAAAATTAAACTCTTACTCATAATAATATTAGCAACGTAGGATGCAAAATACATATAGTACTATCACTTGTGCAATCAAATTTTGACTTTATATAATTCAGTGAAAATTACATACTTGTATTGTCAGCCTATCATTTATTAGATAGAATTAATTTGAATATAACGTTTCGTGATAAAAAAGAAAAAAAAAAATTGATAAGATTAAATCTGTATTAACGGCATTTGGTCAAAAGAACCGCGTCGACCATCAATTCCCCCGGTTAAATCGATTTTTAACTGTGGAAAAACAATTCATTTGTTCTATTTTACCGTGCTTTATTACATCTTCCACCTTCTAAATATATCACGTACTATCTCCTTTCTATAAGGAATTTACACCCCGTGAAACGATATATTTTTTATAAAAAATGTATTTTATATATAAAATAATGGTATATATATAAATATGTATATAAATTTGTGAATGTGCATGTAAATTAATATTTTTTTTTTAGTAGCATGCAAATTTGTGTGGAACGTCCAAATAAAAAAATTTACAAATTCCTGTGGAATAGAGGGATAATATTTTCTTTAAAATACCATTATAATGTATTTATTTAATTTTATTTATTATAAATAAAGTTTATATGAATATGATATATAATAAGTTTATTATGAATAGTTTTTTAAAATATTCACTATGCTCACAGCCTCGTGAGCCTAGCACCGTCAGTTAAATAATTATCACCTGCAACGCTACGCGCCAGTAGAAATAATAAATGTAATTAAAAAGGAGTTACCCAGTATACGTGGCACATAACCATTGGAATAAACTCCAGTGATCCTTTTGCGAGACGCAGGCTAATATTTCTCGAAAAATAAATTTACAGTTAAATAAGGGGTAGAAGTTTGTGTAGAGGCTCATCAGTTCTCTTTCCTCTGTTTCCTTCTATTTCTAAAAACTCTGCCCTGCGTAATTAATTTTTTGCCATAACCTCTGTTATTTACAGCAGAGAGAGAGAGAATACATATAAAAATTCTATACGTATAGATTTGGGTGGGTGGGGGTGAGAGAGCATGGGGTGTTTCCCCTGCGGCGCGGAATCGTCGATTAATAAGAAACAAGACAGAGATGGAAATAATCTATGTGGAGGAGATGATGATCATGCACTGAGCGCATCAGGTATACGTTATCAAATATGTTATTAAATGAATTCCATTTTATTTGACCTTTTTTTGCCTTTAATATGTTAGTTTATGTTTCAAAGTTATCTTGGTGGGTTTCCAAAATGTTACAATTTTTGTGTTAATCGGTTATGATTTGCATGGGATTGATTTTGTAGCCCGATCGGACGATTTTTCAATTTGCATTGGGTGTATATGTATTTGTATTTTGTAGTGAGGATGTGTTTAGAAAATCAGATATTGTTGGAATGCCTTGAACCGTGAATATGAGCTTATTTATTAGGCTAAGTTAGGGATTATAAACGTCTTCCATATTTTGACCTAGTGTAATTCTGTAGCTGCTCTCATCATAACAATAGCTAAATATTTTGTTAGTGAAACACAGTGAATTTTGGTTTCTTTGTTTGTGGATTTACATATCTTTCTTGCATATGCTATCTTGTTGAAAAGTGTAAAATATAAGTATGTTTCTTGCTTTATAGTTTTGGCTAAAACTTTCTGTTCTAGTGAATATACACCTATGAAATGCACATCATGTATTGTGCCACTTTTGATTCATAGGTCCACTGATGTCGTAATTTTGCACCTTCTGTCTCGTTTTCTTGATATGCATTTTGTGGATTGAGCTTGTGTAAAGTTGTGATGGATGAACGTGGAGTAGTGTCGAATTCCACAGTGGCAGCAAGGGGGAATATGGATGCTAGTTTGGATCCAGAGAATTGTAATGCCAAGAAATTCAAGTTTGCTGATTTGGTAGCTGCAACCGAGAATTTCAAGGAGAAGAATTTCCTCGGTGAGGGAGGCTTCGGAAAAGTTTATAAAGGTCGTTTTCCTGATACCGATGAGGTTAGTTGGACGAACATCAAGAAAATAATCCAATCACATAGTCATGCACTTGTATTCGTATTATATATAATGATTCAATTGTTGCTATATTTGTAATTCTGATGTCAATATTGGCAATTAATTGTAGATTGTGGCTATCAAGCAACTTGATCAGAACGGGTGTCAAGGGGTTAGAGAATTCGTGGCTGAAGTTTCAACATTGTGTCATGCTGATAACCCCCACCTTGTTAAACTAATTGGTTACTGTGCTGAGGAAGATCAGAGGCTGTTAGTCTACGAGTACATGCCATTAGGCTCTTTGGAGGCTCATTTACATGGTAAGTTGATGAGTCGTATACTATCCAATTTTGGTCCCAAATTTTTTAAATGAGCAATAGGTCGGTTGGGGGATTGACTCATGTTTTACTTTGCTAATACAGACATAGAACCTAATAAAAGAGCCCTTGATTGGAACAATAGAATGAAGATAGCGGCCGGAGCAGCAATAGGCTTAGAGTATTTGCATTCTAAGATGAAACCACCTGTTATATATCGTGATTTGAAGTGCTCCAACATTTTGCTTGGGGAGGGTTATCACGCGAAACTATCTGATTTTGGTCTAGCTAAAGTGGGGCCCTCCGGTGATCAAACACATGTTTCGACCAGAGTAATGGGCACGTATGGATATTGTGCTCCTGATTATGCTATGACTGGCCAACTTACGTTCAAATCTGATATTTATAGCTTTGGTGTAGTTCTTTTGGAGATCATCACAGGGAGGAAAGCAATTGACGTTACGAGAGATGGTCCTGAGCAAAATCTAGTCGAATGGGTTAGTACGTTTACCTTTTTCATTACTTTTTTGTTGACAACTGCTTGACAAGCTACCATTAAGAATAAATCCTTCGTGCTGAACTCTATAACTGGATAGATAAAGTTTAGGCACTCAATAGAGGGGGTTAATTGGTTAGTTTTGCACTTGAATGAGTGGTCCTCTCAGATATGATGCTTTTCAACTAAATTGCCTCCACTAATGTCACGTAGTTGATTTTGCAAGTGGACCAACATGTGAGGCACACAATACTTCATGTTATATTCTTTTGATAGTGACGGCCTCTTTCTCTTTTTCCGTTTCTTTCTACTCCCGGAAAGAATATAGTCAAGCTTATATCGAACGAGTTTGGCTCTGAATTGGTACTAATTTGATGATTTAAGGATAAGTAGAGCCATTTGATTATCTACACATGATACTTTAGGGTATGTTTGTTTTGGAATTCATTCGAATTGATGTAGAACTTTACGATCACGCTTAACACGAGTCTGAGATTTAACATCCGGTTTTCAAATCTCAAACTAAATCCACACTTAAAAATACATATTATAGTACATATTATTACTCTTTCCAACATAACATACATAAAATACCTATTATTATATTTTTAGTATCAATCATTTTCACACTCTGATTTGACATAAAGTAATATCCTACCCTATCAAAATTCCAAAACAAACACATATTTTTACTATTCTTTAAAATTTTTCACATCCCAGGATTTCAAAGTCATAACTTGCTTACACACCTAAATTCCAAAACAAACATACTCTTTTAGGTATTTGTATTTGCAGTTTCAATTTGTGATGAACATGGGCTGTTACGTTGTAGTTAACAGAGAATTTGGTCTAATCTTACATAACATGTGAGTAGGTTTTGGACAAATCTTTGTGCTTTGTGATTTTAGGACGTAGAGAAAAAGGCAGGCAATAGGTATATAGTAAATTAAAATCAGAGAGAGTGGTGTAAAACTGTGGTGCGTTGAAAATTTTCTAGATGTGATGTGATGGCATAAATTTATTCTAATTGAAGAGGAGAAATTGATGATGGTACATAGACGGACATTCTTAAATTTCTAAAAGAATACAGGGGTATATTTGTAACATGTATTCTAATAACATGCGTAGAATATTCTTAGCAACAGAGCTAAGTACATAACGATTTCAAAACACGAAGAGAAACGTTATACTCCCTCTTTCCACCATATTTATTTTTACTTTATATTTTCGTCCATCTCTCAAATTTATACTCATTTCTTTTTTCAAAAATAGTATTTTATTATTATAATCACAAATAATCACTTTATTTTTTTGTGGACTCCACAATTATTCCATATTATTTTTATTTTACTCATTTTACTTGAAATTTGTGTCCACATAAAATGAAATAAATATGGGGAACGGAGGAAGTAATTGAAACATAAATAAATGTTTATTTGGAATCTTGTCAATTGTCATCATGTAATAATAATATGTTACCTTTATCAAAATTGTTATTTACTACTGACTCCGTACGTTTTTGTTTATCCTAAACAAAATAACATATGATGTGGATATAAAATTTTCTTTATTAAAGGTAAATGAGTGTTTTCAATTTTATGTTTATCCTATACAAAATAACATACATATGATGTGGATATAAAATTTTCTTTATTAAGGTAAATGAGTGTTTTCAATTTTATGTTTATCCTATACAAAATAACATACATATGATGTGGATATAAAATCTTCTTTATCCTTTAAACGAGTCTTTTCAATTTTATGGAGGAAGGAAGGAAAGTTAAAGTAGATATTTTAATGGTATGGGTTCTAATTGGTTTTTTAAGGGGTAAATTAAAAATATATATATAGTGTTACCTTTCAGCTATTTTGTGTAGGGGAAAAAAGACTATTCTGTTTTAGAAGATATGCATAATCAAAATTGTAAACAGGGAGAATTTTTATTAGTTGGTCCTCATGAAAGATTATGCGTGCCGTTACTGGTGGTGCAGGCTCGACCGCTGTTCAAGGACCGCAAGAAATTCCCCCAAATGGCCGATCCAGCACTGGATGGTAAGTATCCGGTACGAGGGCTGTACCAAGCGCTTGCCATTGCTGCAATGTCGATCCAAGATCAGCCGGCTATGCGGCCTCTCATTTCGGATATTGTTAAAGCTCTAAAATACCTTGCTTCCCATAAATACGATCCACTGCACAGAAGTCCGAAAAGCAACCCATCTTCTCGTAGATTGGAAGATGAGAATAGGTGTGACACCTCCTGAGGTATACTTCTCATGCAATGCCATCTCATATACTTCCACTTTTGATATATTTTCTATCTTTGTAGATTTAAGTTTGTAAGATAATACATATATAGTATTTTCCTAAATTTTCATGCTTATTGTACGTTCAAAATGATGACTGCCATTCAAGAGAGGTTGGGCATGCAATGTATGGGCAATAAATTTTTGGAATAAAGGATAGGGATTTTTTGGGAGTATGTATACTTTGAGTGCTTTTATTTTTGTTAATTTTTTGCGTGGTGAGATGGTTTTATAGTGTCACGGTTTATGAATTAGTACAAATTAATATTTATTACTATTAATATGTTAAAGTATTATTCTATAATTATGTTCGTCTCATCGTGCATAATTTATCAGGTCAGACCTACGTTTTATCTTTTTAAGCAACTGTTTTAAAATTGAGTAGTATTCTTCTGAAATTTATTCATAAGATAAAATTTATATCACAAGATGTATTTACTGGCATTATTACATACCAAAATATACAATGTGTATGGTATTAATGAATACAATTAATGTTATCAATAAATACTCTCGTAGTATAAATTTTATATTATGAAACTTGTCTATAGAAGTATTCGTGTTTAGAATTAATAGGTGTGGTGTACAAATAGTGCATAATTAATATTGTTCAATAATTAATAAGTTACCGAGCATTAAATACAATTAGTATTATTATTAAAAATACACGTCCTCTATCCTAAATTAATTTGCACCTAGAGGGTTGCACAATTTTTTAAAAAATATCTTGTTTAAATATAGTGGAATATGAGAAAACATGTTTATAATTTTGTGGGTATGTATGTAAATCAATTTTTTTTTTATTAATAGTGAGTAAATTGATTTGAGACAATGCAAAATGAAAAATGCGCAAATTGATTTGGACTGAAAGTGCATCTATTTGTCCCACAATCTCATTTTCATTTTTTTTAATTGTCCACTAATTTTTGTTTTATTATTCCATAAACAATGCTCATAAAAAAAATGAATTCCATAATATTTTTATTATTATTTTATTTTAGCTAAATTTTTTGATAAAATACTATTTTTATTTAATATTGTGTTTAAGAATAAAAGGAAAAATTGGTGAACAGAGGATATATGAATTTCACATCACTAATGTATAAAAAAATGTCTTTTAATACTCTTTTCTATCCTTCTAAAAATTCGCATTTCTCATTTTGAGCTATTCCACAATAATATTTTGAAATATTCTTATTAATAAAATTAATAAAATATTTTTTCTAAAAACGCATGTCCTATTTTTTTAAGAAAAATATATTGTCATATTTTACTTTATACCTATGATGCACGGATTCTTCTAAAAATATTACAATTCAGTATCGGATTCGCACCCGCACCCTAAAAGGGGTAATATTCTTGAATTCTCGTGTCGGATTCTCCACGTAGCGAATTCATCTGCCACGTGGCGAATCCAACTAATGGATTCTCGAATCCACTGTACGAATCCTACTTATAAGCATTAAATATATTATTTAAATTGAATTTTATTATTTCGTATAATTTAAATTGATAGTGTGACACTCGTTTTAGATTGAATTTACTACTATGATTTATGTATTGAACTAATGTAATTCCAATTGATATTCTTTTACATAATTATACTATATTATTGAATATACTCAAATTTTAGGTGATAAAAAATATAAATGATTTATAAATTTTTTATAAAAAATATATTTTTAAAATATTATATATAATAAAATATAAATAAATAGACGTATCCTTAACGAATCGCACCCTAGGTTTTTTAAAAACTCGTATCCGCGAATTCGTATCGTATCGCACCCGCATCTGCGTATCCGCACTCGTGCAACATAGCTTTATACATATTAACGAATTATTTGAAAGTAAAAATAAATTATTATTATATTTAAAAAAAATATTATCACATTTTGTATTATAATTTTATCACTGTTTTTCTTAGCGGCCTCATGTCATATGATGTCTCACCAATTTTTTTTTTTTCAAATATGAAATAATGGCGGACTGCAGAGCTTTTATATTTTTAGGAAAATATTTGTATGAAATTAGGGGTGTATTGGATTAGGATTTTAAAAGTTTTTTTTTAGCTGAAAAAAGTCCCACAAATTTTAAAGATTTTGTAGAATTTTGATTACTTTAAAGATTTTACAGGATTTTGTAAGATTTTTAAAATCAGGATTTTAATGGATTCTATATGACTTTGTAGACTTTGTAAAATTTCATGGATTTATGACATACGATAAGAATTTATGATTTTTTCATGCCTTCAAATTTTTTAAAAAAAGTCGAAGACAAACAAAAAAAGAATCATAATATCATGCCCTCCTAAATAGCATTCCTCCACATATTTATAGCTATATTAGTCCTCCAAACATTAGCGTTGTGTCGTTCTTGCTCTTGTTATAGCATCATTTAGCAGTTTGGAATCATGAGCCGAACTCTCCCACCCATTTAGAACGTACATGAACTGCAAATCAAAATTTAAAAAGTAAGGTTTGCAAATTTGCGTGCATGAAAATTACTTTTTTTTCTTTTTTTTTTCCTATTATATTTTTCTTTTACCAATGTTAGCATGAGCTTTTTTGTTTTATTACATGACCTTTTGGCACAGTATATAGGCAAAATTAATTTTGCACAAACCATTATAATAAAAAAATCTTACCTTAATTAATGCGTAATTTTAATAGAAATATATTATCATACATTAATTTCTACTTATCCTATATATATATATTATATTATGATATACACATGTATATATATATATGTGTATGTTAAAAAGTATTGAAATTGAATAATCAAAGAAACTAAAGTAAAAGATAACAAAACTCAAATTTCGCAAAAAAATATTGTCAATGGACAAATATTACGTAATGTGATTAGCGTTTAAGTATGCATGTATTTTACCAATTTTGTGTATTATTTTGTGTACTATAATGTATTGTTTAGCGTATTTATATATAATTTCACACTTTCTAATTAGTTATAAGTATTTATGTTTTCTATATAAATAAGAGACATATGTATAATTCAACATGGTCATTATGTATATTGTATATTGTTGAGGTCTTAAGTGGAGTTATACTTATCCAAATTTTATGATATTGAACACCTAAGACAATGTACTAAATACTTAAGACATGTTAGTGATCCAATTTTACAAGTTTGGATTGTATTTGTACTCAAAAGTGAAGACTCCATTTCTGTCCAATGTTTAGACTCAAAACACATTTTCGTATTTCCACAATATCTGGAGCCTCACTAATCCAATTGAACCAATTCCAGTTGTATTTGATCACCAATTCGTTTCTCTACAACTTGTCTTCAGGGCTCAAGTGTCAAAAGTTTCGTCTTCAATGGTCAAAATGACAATCAATACAAGGGCTTCAGAATTCCGCCATCTCAGTACACATGTTGGGAAACAATTCACCATAATTCACACAAAAGTCCAATTTACACAAGACCAAAGCCATTGGTTAGCCAAGAAATTCATCAAGACACAGTAAAAATATTAAAGGCGTTGATTTTGTGCAAGCTGAGATATATGCTTTTCAAGAGATCACCATAAATTCGCGGAGAAAAACAATCCAGTTTTACCAACTCCACTATTCTGGTCATAACTCACAATCTAGAGATCCAATTTTTGAGATCTTAGACTCCTTGGAAAGATAATCCAACGGCCTACAACTTTAATTCAGAAGTCAAGATGAAATTCAGACGGAAAGGGCAATTAAATTACTGATCTTTACAGGCCACGTGAATTGGTTGCTAGAGGCTCCATGATTCACTATTTGGAGGCCTATATAAAGAGCCCTTTAGCAACCCTTGAAGGCATCCCATTTTCCTTGTAATCCTTCTATCTTAGTCTAGTATCTCTCTTAGAAATATGAGTTCTTATTGTATTAGTATGAGTAGCTAAATATTTTACTAGAGTTAGGGATGAAGCTTTAGTAAAGTATTAATAATGTTTTTGGTTATTCAATAAAGATTTTCAAAGTTTCAATCCTTTAGTCATTTGAAGAGTTTTTAAGAGAGGTTTTGATGTGTCATTACTTTGATTTGTTGTACACTTATTGGCACAACAAATGCTTAGTTTTACACATCAACTATTGATTTTATAAACTTGTTCGAAGGTCTAAAGATACTTTTCAAAAGTATTATATGTGCTCAAAGTTATATCTTCCGATTGAAATCACTTGATTGTTAGATTTCGATTGAGTTATCAAAGATAACCAAGATCATAACTCTAGTATTTTTATCTAAAGTGGAATCCCGAAGCTCTAGTATTTTGTTACTTTATTGAAACCTCTCAACTAGATAATATCTTTTTCTTCCAAATCTCCCTGTGGTTCGACACTCAGTCTCCCGAGAAATTTTATTACTTAAAATCAACCTACACTTGGGTACGTAACTCTCAAGGAGCTATCATAATGACATATGCAGTATATAATATTAGTATTTATAATAATACTAATATAAAAAATAAATATTTATCTTGTGTATAAGTTAGGATGGACAATATCGTTTTACTGATATTAAATTTTTTAAATGAACCAATATGTATATATATATGTATACACATATATATACATATATATTTAATGAATTATTTTTATTTATTCTAATATATATGTATGTATATAAAATATTATATTAGCCATCGTCACTGTAATTATTTTATCGTTGATGTTAGTATTATGACTAATAAAAGTAACCATCGAATTAAATATAAATGCAGGGATAAAATTATAAGGTTAAAAATATTTTAGGTCTTAAAAATAAAAAAATCATATATAAATCAATTTGTGAATAAATAAATTCACAAATTCAAAAAGTCCACCGAAATCCTGGGGGTTTTGATGGGATTGTTGGTATTTATAAAATACACTAAAAAGTCCATCAAAATCCATCAAACCCAACAATCTATTAAAATTCTTATATTTTTAATACCAGTAGATTGTTTTTAAGTCTTTTAAAATCATAATTGAAAACCAGTGGATTGTTTTTAAGTCTTTTGAAATCTGAATTGAATACCAGTGAATTGTTTTTAAATCATTTTAAATCCTAATTGAATACCAACAGATTTTTTTATAAGAAAAAAAATCATTTAAAATCCTACGAAATCCCAAAAGAATACACTCCTTATTATCTAAAAATATCCCGTTTTCGGCAAATAAATTTTAGCCTGCTTAAATATAGTTCATTATCTATGAATCTGGGGGGCAATATATAATAGAGAATCAAGGCAGTGACTTATTAACAAATTTTGTTTTTGATCTTTTTCTTATTATAATTTATACAATGACTTTAATTTAATTAAAATTTAGTTTCGCCCATGGCTTCTTTAGTTATTAACATTGAGAAAGTTATTTCATTTAGGATAATGACTCAAAATTAAATCTATAATTGTATAAAAATGACAAACAGTTGAGAAATATCTTTTGATATCTTTACTCATGTCCTTTTTTATATAGTTTATATTTGCTCTTAAATTGAAGATTCTTCACTTTTAAAAATAAAGAAGACATCCTTTAAAAAAAAAAAAGGTCACATTTATGTAAATTAGCAAGAAGAATTGTTAATTCTAGATTTAAACACTCTTGTAAAGATTGAATTCAATATTTTGATGTGTTGGAATATTTAATATTAAATATATTAATTGGTATTGTTTGACCAATAAATTGAAGAGAATAAAATTAATTTCTCGGAAGTTAATTGATACGGGAGCGTTCTACTCTCGAAGTAGATGAATTTAGTGTATTAATACTCACAAAACCAATTAATGGTGAGTGAGAAATTGAGTCAACAAATCAAAATTTAAAACTTTGAATTAGGGAGAGAATCCCACATTGGAAAACGAGAAGACTAATATACATAATATTAGTAAGAAGTCAACGAAGCTAATCAAACTATAGTTGATTAATTAGCAATCAAAATGGCCACACGCGCGCGCGCCGAGCCGAGCCCATGCCGGTGGACTTTGGATGGACATTGGGTGTACTTGGGCCTTGGGCCTGGTGTCCATCTAATTTTTTAGAACACAAAAGTTTTGTGGTTCAGCCCAGCTAATTCGGTAATGGGTCAAGCCTATACCGAAAGTTGACTTTGTAAGAGTACAGATTCGATAAATCTAAAGCTGACGTCTAGATGACTCAGCAATGGCCAGGTTCGTTGAACCTAAGCTGACTCAACTCTGACTCGTATCAGCATAATACGTGCAAGAGTTTTGTTTATGGCAGGTCAACCAGATTGATTGCAAATCAATTCCCCATTGCTGACCTTCCTGAAAAAACTGTCCGTCAGCATTAATGCTGACACGTTTTTTCCCCCGTTACGAGTGGAGGTTCACCTATAAATAGGTGTCCTCATTTCATTCAGGAACACACAACACACTTCTCTCTCTGTCCGAATTTCTGCATATAGTTTCTAGATGCAGTCCAGTTCTAACGTCCCTCTGTTCGCCGGAACTTCAAGTCCTACGGTGCTGCACACTTGAAGGCGTAACGTCATTTTACCTTTAGGAGCGCTATTCCAAACAGACGAGAACCACCGGGGAATATTCGCTTTGCGGGAAGAGATCTCCTCGACTCGATGGAAGTTTATTTCTTTTGTATTTTTGCTTTTATTTTCGTGTATTTTTTTTTTCCCAATTGTATCCCTTTTTATTTTTATTTTTTTACAATTGTATTATCCTTCAATATAAAACAACACTTTTTCCAACATGTTGTTCAAAATTTATAAATAATTTATAAGAAAATTTGATTGCACAGGTTAGCACATGTGATAATGTTTTAAAATCAAAATTAAAATGTTTGTTTACCAGTTATTTCAGGAGAATTTTGAGTGTGTAAGTTGAAAATAAATACTCTTATATGAAGTAATTAATTTTACTAATAAATGCATCTACTTTGTAGTTTATATGTTAATCAAAAAATAATATTAGATGAAGTGAAATAATTCAATTGGTTAGAAAATTACTTTTAATCATGGAAATCAAATATTTAATGAATATAAATATTAAAAATTTAAATTTCTCATCTGAAGTTACTTTTGAGCTTACGATGAATTTATAAAAAAATCCATTAGTTTAATGTATGCCACGTGATCAAAAGAATGCATATACGGAATTGTTTGGTAATTGAAAAATATTGATTTTGCTCAATTCTCTTGATTGCTCTTTTCTTTTTTTCTTTTTTTTTTTCTGTTGCAAGAATAGAAATTATAAATGACATTTTGAGGAGAAGTGCACGGGTCTATTTACAAATTTATTTTATGTGTAGAATCACTTTTTTTTTTAATTGATGACACCTAACTTTTTAAATAAAAAATTAATTATAATTTGTTTAGCTGTATTTAAAAACAAACCTTATCTATGATATACTACTGAAATCTGCCACCTGTCTAACAAAGAGGTGTTGCAAAGGAGAATGTCAATTGTATAACTAAGGGGACGCTTGGTATGAAAATCCTTCAATGGTAATGGGAATTGAGATATAATTGTAGTAATTATAATAGCTAATGAGAACAAATGAGGTATATAATATAGTTTTTCCTCCTAAATAAGGTAATCAACAACCTCATTTGATTACCCCCTCTTCACCTTGTAATCATACCACAATCAACATCTTTCTTTTTTGTCCGCTTTTTCCAAAATTGGAGCACAACACTATTGATGTAACCACCATAAATACAAGCACACATTCAACATATGTAGGGTAAAAAAGGAAAATGAAATTTCATTCCCATTACCATTGAAAAATTTGAAACAAGTACCCCTAAATAAAACTTTATAATTTTCTAGTAGATTATTCTTGTCGTATTAAACTCTATTTCTATATTTTTATTGATTGTCTTACAAGTTAAAAAATATATTTGTATTAGTCTGAAATATTGTTTATATAATTTTTTTGCTGCCTTTAGTAATTAAGTGAATTTATTTTGTTTTAAC
This sequence comes from Prunella vulgaris, assembly GCA_026898435.1. Taxonomy (NCBI): domain Eukaryota; kingdom Viridiplantae; phylum Streptophyta; class Magnoliopsida; order Lamiales; family Lamiaceae; genus Prunella; species Prunella vulgaris. The sequence goes on along the minus strand of JAPKLY010000352.1, from coordinate 339,329 downwards.
TTAGTTTATGCAACACATACACAATTATAATTTATAAATGTGAGTTTATTTTAAGTATGTCATCTTTCTATTCATTACTTAAGTGATTAAAATGTGTTATTAAAAAGAAATTGCTATATAAAAATTTGTTTCCACATGATAATTACATACTTGATTTAAGTTTTGAATATGTTTTTAAATGAATTTTTGGAAAATAAAAGAAGGATCCAAATTAAAAAAAAAAAAAAAAACTCTACAAATAATATTTTTTTAATAAAATTTTGTTAGAAATATTTAATTTTTAATTAAATATTAAATAATATAATTGGTGTTGTTTGACTAATAAAATGAAGATATTAAAATTAATTTTTCGAAACTTAATTGATACTAGTGCATTCTACTAATGGAGTAGATGAATCTAATGTATTCATACTCACAAAACTAATTAATGATGAGTGAGAAATTGAGTCAACAAATCAAAGGTATTAACCTTTAAATTAGGGAGAAATTAATTATGCAATTAATTCTCATCTCACATTGAAAATTAGAAGACTAATTTACAAAATATTAGTAAGAAGTCAATGAAGCTAATCAAACTATAATTGATTGATTGACAATAAAAAATGACACACGCATGCGCCAAGCCGTGCTCGTGGCCTTGTCCTTGGATTTTGGCAATTGGACATTGGGTGGACTTGGGCTTTGAGCATGGTATCCATCTAATTTTTTAAAACAAAAAAGTTTTGTGGGTCCAGTCCAAATTAAATCGGTATTGGATCATGCCCATATCGAACCTTGACTTAATTGTACAGATTCAATGAATCTGAAGCTGACGTTGTGCTGACTCAACACTGGATAGGTTCAATGAATCTGAAGCTAACTCCCTACTAACTCAGCTCTAACCTTCTCGTATCAGCACAAAAACGTGCGAATTTCTGAATACGGCAGATCAATATTGATTGATTGCAATCAATCCAGTGACTATTGGCTTTGACAATTGGCAATTGGACTTTGGGTGGACTTGAGCCTGTTGTCCACCTAATTTTTTAGAATACAAAAGTTTTGTGGGTTCAGCCCAAATTAAATCGGTATTGGATCAGGCCCATATCCAGCCTTAACTTCATTATACATATTCAATGAATCTGAAGCTAACGTTGTGCTGACTCAAAACTGGACAGGTTCAATGAATCTAGAGCTGACTTCGTTCTGACTCAGCTCTGACCTTCTCGTATCAGTATAAAAACGTGCAAATTTCTAAATACGGCAGATCAACATTAATTCATTTCAATCAATCCTGTGACTGTTGACTAACGTTAATCTTGTCCTTCAGCATTAAATGCAAACACATTTTTCCTGTTTACGAGTGTAGGTTCACATATAAATAGGTGTCCTCATTCATTTCAGAGAACACACACTACACACACTCTCTCCCTTGTCCATCCTCTGCATTTAAAATTTTAGGTGCAGCCTTGTCGCTAACATCCTTCTATTTACCGGAACTCCAAGTCTTGCGGTGCTGCACACTTGGAGTTGTGTCGTTTTACTTTTGGGAGCGTTATTCCATAATTGAAGAGTACTACCGGGGAATATTTGCTTTGCGGGAAGATGACTCCTTTACTCGACACTTGTGTTTTACTTAATTGTAATTTTCATTTGTTTCAGTGCATTAATTCTTCATCCGCTGTATCCCCTTTATTTTTACAGTTGGTATTATCATTTCAACAATCTATTTTTTTCTAACATATTTAAAACCGTGCTAACGAATTAGTATTAGAAAAATCTCTTGCAAGTCTCAAAATGGTTTAACATAGGCCATCTGCCATGTTCATTATTCACGACATTTGTGAAAGCTTCAACTACTTTTAACACACCTCCAAATAATCATAAATTAACTTAATCAGGCTTGAACACAATATATGTAGTATTCGAAATATGAATTTGAGCCCAATAAAAATACATATATATTTTTCAGTAAAAAAAAAAAACCCTCAAAAAAATTTCCTCGATTTTATGTGGAAATGAATATTGGGCCCAAAATATTTTGATAAATTAACTTAACCAAGAAAATAAAAAATTGTTGAGAATGGGATTCGAACCCATGCCCTTTCGGACCAGAACCTTAATCTGGCGCCTTAGACCAACTCGGCCACCTCAACTTTTGATTTGCTTGCAAACATAAAGCAATATACTTAATGATAAATCTTGTGGACAACAACATATCGTCAGTTATCATAAAATTACACTTATTTTCAACTACAAATGTTTGAGCTAAGTCATTAGAATTATATTAATTACACATATGATATTGTTAATTTAGTATGAGAAAAATCTTATATATATATACACTAATATACTAATATTTAGAGATTATGTGGGACTTCATAATCTGTATGAGTAAATTAGTTTTAGATTATTTTTAAGTTTAATCTTAAATTCATTTTCAGTTCAAATTATTTTCACAATGCAATAAAGATTACAACAAACACATTTAGAATTTGAACAACTTTACAAGTACACGGTAACACGTCCATTTAAAAAAGCATGCAAGTTTAAAAAAAAAAAAAAAACAAGCTAAAATTATTTATATGCATTATATTTTATTTTTCATATTTAATAGGTATTTCTTACAACTTCAATTGAGAGTTTAATATCAAACCAAAACAATGGACTTTCTATGTTTGATAAGCTCAAATTCCAAAAAGAAAATGTATGTAATAATTAATAGTGTAGAATATCACTTCTGAGATTTTGTGTAGAATTAATGAATATAAATTTTTTAAAATTCGTACAAACCTATAAAAAGAAAAGAGGTGTGACATATTGACTTAGGATATACGTGAATTAATAACAAGAAACTTTTTAATTTTCATTCATTCTTAAAAAAATACCGACAATAAAAAATAAATAGATAACACTCTCAATTTCAATTCATAATCCAACTGTCTAATAATAAATTACAAGTGATTATTAAATAACAAAAAACATAAATATATGAAAATAAATCATAAAGATACAAATTCTAAATTTACAATTAAACTTGATTCTCCAAATCTTTGGATTATAATCCCAGATTGCTACCGCGACATCGTCTCCATCATTCTCCCCCTCTTTGAAACGATTCACCTTCTAATCAGACACGGTCTCGTTTCCAGAGAGATGAAATAACAGCTTGAAATATGTGATCTCAAAAATATATGCAGAACGCACGTATTTCGAAACCTTGAGGTGGTAGGTAAACTGGAATCTTGGAAAAATATCAACAAAATAACTATTACGAATGATATAAAAATAATTATTATTTTGTAAGATAAAATTACTAAGCACGGGATCAACATGTTGGTCTTGATCGAATATCGGAGGCCCATCATAATCATAATATTGAGTTTCATCAAAATGTTCTAATCCATCAAGAAAATAAGGCGCATCAGAAAAATAAAAAATATCACTTTCATCTACGTTAGACATAACCAAAGATGAGTTGAAAAGTTGAGGCGGGGCATTAATAATGCTCACATGTTCACAGTGATCCTTAACTGAATATGCGGTTAGAACACAGTAGAGCGTCTCAACAACATTGAGTATTGTTGTTTGTTAGACACGTAGTGTATCAATGGCCTGAGTGAGTGCAACAGCTGCCATTGTACCTCATCCATATGAATCTCATGAGATGACAAAGAATAGGAGTGTTGCCAAGACTTTGGATACAATGATATCATGAAGATTGTATTATTCGGTATTCAGAGTTTGAATCAACGGATTTTATAATGGTATCGCTTTTTCGCTGCATTAATTGGTATTAGGAGTCAGTACGACCCTGTGAATTATCAATGGTGCGTGATACAGAGGAGGAATTTGATTTCCTCTGGTCTCAATTGGAGACAGCCATCGATGGAATTTTCGATAGCTAGTCCCTACAAGACGAATTTATGTTTTAGTCTCAGATCTACTTCCCGCCTCGACCCTCACTGTCAGCAACCCTGATGGTCACTGGGTCAGTGCCCGCCCTATGTCCAGATCCAATTCCGACCGCCCCATACATACTACCCCTCCACCACCTATATTTCTAGCGACCATGTCTCTTCCCTCCACCCTATTCCGCCACAACTTGTTACCACCAACAAACTATCATCAGCTAGTATCACCACGCCACATCTGATCCTCCACCACCAAAACTTCCAACCACAAGTTTTGAACCATGCCCAGAAAATACCCCTTCACCACGAACCCACCACCATAATAACTACGCCCATCGACATCCACTGACTGCTCTACTCATCGCCATTAATAACCATTATCGCCGTCCATAACAATTGCCGCTATACACAAGCTTTTCTCCATCGCCGCTCGCAGTTCCAGATCCCAATTAGGCCACTGCTCACAACTTCCACCAAAAGAGGAACAGTCTCCGACCCGCCATGCTCATCGAAAACCTATCACCCAACCAGTGATTTGCCTAGCCGTCGCCCAGATGACGTGCCTACCGCCCCTCCGCATGGACCGATGCCTACCGCCGTCAATGAACTACCTCCCAGCCGGTGCTTTTTGTGGCATCAACAGACCCAATCTTGCATGGGTCCCAATTATAATTATTTTAATTCTCCTCTGATATTTCAATTTACGTATCGTCTTAAGATATTGGGTCAAGTATGTACTATAGACTTTTTTGAAGTCAAGTGTCATGCATTGTTTATTGATTTTGCTTTTCCTGGAAATGAGGATATGATTGACTATATTATCCTGTTTGCGGTGAAGAGTCCTGCAAATTCAAGGATGCACCATTCGGCATAACAATAGAATTAATCCTAGCACCAGACCAAATTTCGAAACATTCGAATGCAATTCAGAAGGAATGAGTAAACTAACTTCTGTTAATCGTTACATCCACGAACTAAAATGCAGCAATCTTTACTTAGCACACCCTAACTAGCATAATTTGGTAGTGAAATATACAAAGTACAGTACTACCACTATCTACATACACGCAATACACGTATATATTAGCTAAAAATATAAATTGTATCAGACACATATCCACATTTATATTTGAATCAAATCAGCAATTGCAATGCTCCAAAAAAATCAGCAATTGCAGCATCTACAAAACCTAATTACACTTCAAAATAGCATCTACAAGACCTAATCTCAAGAGTGAGAAGCTACAGAACCACATTCTCTTATCTATTATACATGTTGAACACAAATAACTCATCATATTTGCCCTCTTCTAACACAGCCTACTTTAAAGCTACACATATGAGTAGTACTATTAAAAGAAAAATGAAAATATTAAGGTAAAGGCTAAAGAAAAACAGCATCTACCAAAAACTCATAAAAAAAAATAGAAGCTAACCTTAATTATATGTCAATCCCTTTCTCCCTCATAAAAGGCATTAGTTTGTTCATAGTTGCACTTTGCTCAGAGAGTTTTGCAGAGAGAATGTCATTTTGCTCAGAGAGTTTTGCAGTCAGGTTATCATTTTGTGTAGCCAGGTCCTCTTTCAAGTTAGTTACATGAGTTTGCAGTTCTTCCACTTGAGCTCTAGACTGTTGTTTCTCTTAGTTCATCTTCATATTCAGCAGAAGAATTGTACAATGAATTGCGTTTACTTGGAGGCTTTGAACCATAACCATAACCTTTGGTATATCCAGCCCCATGGCCCAACACCTCCAAAGCTATGTCAGCTTCGGTCTTGTCTATTCCGAGCTCCAAATATTCCTCTCGCTTACGTTTCATCGTTTCCTGGTATTTAAGCATAAATAAAGTAAATAAAATGCACAATTGAATTGAAAAAGAAGTAAATTAACATCAATAATAACATAATCAAATATCATAAATGTCTACACGACTTACCCAATTTTCTTTTGCCTTGTCGGATTTTCACCCATTTTTCTCTGTACTGTGGGCTTGCTCATACAAGTAAATTCGATCGCACGGTTGTTTAAGTTCAAGAGTCTACAAAAAATTATAAAAAACCAGCTACTTCATCATACCCAATATTGAAATATAAAATTCACAAAACTCAAAATTACCTTCTTTTAATGTTTATATGATTTAATTATTGACATATCATCAGGTCTTATGTTCAATTATCTAGGAAATTGGGGCTGTGAATACTCTATGAAAATCAAAATGACCTCAAATAAGAATAATCAGGCTCCTAGGATCAATTATGTGTTTTAGGGATCAATTTATGTCTATTATAAAATAGAGCATATGAATTGGAGATATCCCAAGAAAACACATTTTGTAGCCCTAAGATCAATTTATATCTATTAGCAGTCAAGGTACATAACACAAACAACCAAATGACCTCAAATAAGAATAATCAGGCTCCTTGTTATAAAGCATTTCATAAGGAGTTTTGTTGTTTAAAACCTGAGAAGGCGTCCTACCGATCAAATAAGCTGCTGTCAAAATGCAATAATTCCAATATTTCAAAGGTAATCTTATTTTATGTGATTGCACTACTACAAAAATGATAATAGACATCGGGTAATCTCTGTTGTCTATTAATTTAAAAGTCTGTTGTTTATTAAGCTGTAGTTAAAGACACCCCCTCTTTGACAACGGATAATATCTGTTGTCTATTTTCCAAACAAACAACGGTTAGCACATCAATAGACCACGGTTAATGTCCGTTGTCTATTAGAATAGTGACAACGGAGCACATCTCAATCGACAACATGTATTGTGTATTAATGTATTAATAATAGTTTTTATCTTGATAGACAACAATTAATATCTGTTGTTTATTAGAGTATGACAACAGAGCACATCTCAATAGACAATGGTTATTTTCCATTGTGTATTGGAGTTCTGACAACGATTCATATCTTATTAGACAAAATTATTATATGTTTTTACAACACAATTCCACAACGATTTATGTTGTCTATTTATATTTTTTTGCAATGTATTCTACAATGGTTTATATATGTTGTCTATTATATTTTCAACAATAATATATACTCCAGTGTTTTCATAACCGGATCGGTGATCAAATCGGACAAGGCACCGGTTCACGGTTCAACCGGTTGGATCAGGGTTCAACCGTTAAAATAATTTATACTTATTTTTTCATATTTTCTATGTTAAATAAAATAAATATTCACTTATAAAATTAAATAATTATAATAGGGTCATAATAACACCACAAAATAAATTTTCTTTAATTTCTTTTTAGTTTTGCAGCAGTTAAGAATATTTTTTGTTTGGAAATTAAGGTTTTGGCTTTTGGTTAGATTAGGATTAATTAAGGTTAAGAATATTTTGGCTAAGAATATTTTTTGTGGGTTTTCTTGCCATCATCTGTGCATTGAACATCTTCATGGCCCTTCATAGTAGAATAGCTAGAGTTAGTAGAACATCACAATCTCAAAGTTTAATTGTTAAAGTGATTTCTCACTTACCATACATTACATGGCGCGACACATAGTTGCTTAGGTGTTCCCACCAATCTCTTCGTGAGAAATCGTGCCCTTTTTTAAATTTGATCTTCAACAAATGCTTGGTCATTATTTGACGAAAACATATGTCCGACACCATATAGACATCATAAAAAAAACTGTTTTGAGATCATACAATTATTAGTAAGTCTATATGTTTACATAGACACATACACATATATATATATATATATGTGGAGGGGGGGGAATTAATTAAGAGAAAATAATAGTTCATTTAGAGGCAATAAATTAGCCTATAATTGGAGCAGAGAATGTATAAAAGTTACATGCAGCAAGGTTTATCCCAATATCAAATGTAAAAAAGAATAATAAACAAGATAAAAATATATTCCTAGAAACCTAAACACTAAATACATGTCCCTGCTTGGTAAAAATAAGATTAGTACATGATTAAACTAGGGCATGAAGATATTTAAAACTTTATCTTGGCATTGAATATGCGAAATCATAAGAAAGAGAGAAGGCACTTAGACTAAACGGATAATTGCTACTCATTTACCTCCATGTAAGTTCAGCTAAAGGCCGACGTGTTATTCTGCAAAGTAAATGCAATTAAGAGAATTACTGCAGTACTAGCTGTAATACAAAAAGAAAAGTGTAAAGATGAATTTACAATCAAGAAATAGTAAACATACTACATCAGATAGAAAATTCATCAACCAAGAGTGTTTTGTTATATTTAATAATCTTTTGTCAATAGTAAATCAGAAATAGGTGGAACATTATCCAAACTATTTGTAACAAATAGAAAACTGAGAGATTTTTAGAAAAAGAAAGAGTTTTAGGTGACATTAAAATATAATTTTTTAATGCAATTACAATCCAATGAATTAGTCTCTAATTGGAGAAAAGACCTTAGAAATGTTCCTGCAACAAGGTTTATATCAATATAAAATGTACAAAAGGATAATAAACAGGATAAACCATACTCCTAGAAATCTAAACACTGTATACATGTTTCTTGTTGGTTGAAATTATGAGTATAGTTTGTGGTCTTGTTTTTCCGATAGTTGGTATCATGACCAAAAAAATAAAGAAAATCATGAGAAAATTGGTATCATAATAGAATAACACACTACATTCTAGCCAGTCGGAAATATGAAAAAAAAAAAAAGAGAACTTCCTTCCAAATGAGAGTAAGCAAATTTAATATACCAACTAATGTAGTTGAAGACCTACAATTAAAATGGGAGAAAGTGAAAGTGACCGAGAATTACTCAACACTTACTAATTGTGTAATCACTCGACAAAACTAAGCTAATTGCTATGTTAGAGAAATGACTCAACTCTAAAGTCAAGAGACTCGTAAAAGCTAATAATTTTCATTCATAAGGATGAGCATATCATTTCCACTTCTCTGGATTTAAATACAAGTGTTGGAACATCCCTCTAAACATAGGTACAAGTATATAGACCAAATCATTCATAATCCTATCACTAAAAATATATAATTTGACCCAAAAATATTAAATAAACATCCTATACATGATAAAAATGAGATAATCATGATTTTTAGCGATAAAAAGAATAAAAACGCAAGAGGAAGTTAAAACACAGTTTTCTAACAGATTTTCTGATAAGTCTGCCACACGTTAGTAATTTGACCATAACTTCTCATTCAGAATTCCAAAGTGCAAAATTCAAAATTGATTAGAAACTGGACTCATGTGGCCTTCCAATAATGTCGTTCATGTGAAATTGATTGAAAACTTATTAGAACTTTTGGCACTACAACAATCACTAAAAACACATGCGATAAATCAAGCTGAAGCAGCATGGCTCTAATTCCTGAAACACAACGTTGTTTTAAGAACTATTTTGACCAGAAGTTCTTTCAAAACATTATGCTGCTACTCGATCTCTCCAAAATATTTAGTAAAATCTCATTTACCTTCTTGGATCTCATCCCACAAAAGCCACTTCTACTTATGCTTCACCTCGAACTTTCATCGACATCCAATGAAAGGTTTCCAAAGAATACACCTACAAGGCTTAAGGAAAAAAATCACAAATAGGCATAGCAAATATAAGTAGCCTTCATGCAAACCTAAAACAAATTTTGTTCCAAATATATACTGTAGAAAGGATGGGGTCCATCTGGTAGCCAATTTATTAACATACTTGCTCAAAACAACAAAATAATTATAGAAGAAAATGTATCAGTTTCTCAATTCATATACTCAATAAAAGGACTTAATACGGGTTATAATTTCTTTCCAGTACTGACTAAAAAGACAGACTACTTTTTGAGGAAGCTCCAGGACATAAATCTTCTTAACTATCTTGTCAAAATACAAAATCTAAATGAGTGAATGCAATGGCAAGTCACAAGCAAACAATTACTAACCAGTACCACTTGATCCATCTGTGATAAAATTCATAACCCATCACAAGAATTTCTCCACAAAAATTGTGATAAAATTTCAGAGTAGCTTCACAATAATTACAGAAAGATGAGAAAAACAAACAGGGTCTACAAATTAAAGTGGCATAGACAAGCATTATGCAGATATTTAGTAGACAAAATTTGGGGCGAAGAAATTCGAATAAAGCATGAATCGCATATTAATACCTGGTGCAGAACAGGGGTGGCGGAGGCAGTGGCGGAGGCAGAGGCGGACGCACTGTGGCGGAGGCAGAGGCGGATGGACGGTGGCGGAGGTAGAGGCAGACGGAGACGGTGGCGAAGGCAGAGCCGGACGGCGCAGTGGGTGGAAGCGGATGAACGATGCTTGCACTGGAAGACACGCTCGCTTTGGGGGGCGACGGCGCTCTGGACAGAGATTGGGGCAAATGCGTGAGACGACGCTTGGACGGAGATTAGGGCGTGCGTGAGATAATTAGGTAGGGCAGATGTGTGAGATCGATAATCAGAGTAGGTAGCTAGGGCAATTGTATTGTGAATTGTGATTTAATTTTTAAAATAATTTTAAGTGTTGGAGGAATTATAAAATTAGATTAGGGCATAATGTATTGTGTTTTGTTTTAAAAAAAAATTCTAAGTGTTGGAGAAATCAATACAATTAGATTAGGGCAATTGTATTGTTTTTTTTTTAAAAAAAAATTATATGTGTTGGAGGAAATTTGTTTAAAGTACGGTAGGCAAATCGATTAGACTTTTAGTTTTGTTCCAAAAAATTTCTAAGTATAAAAATTATCATATACATATGTATGCATTAATGTAATACTAGACTGAGTAGTTCCTAATATCATCCTCACAAAAGAATGATACTATTAGGATCCCAACATCAATACTTGTAAATAGAATCACTA